>MU228454.1:475703-497552 GCA_018584345.1 Thuja plicata
ATTGCAAAACCTATTAAACTCATTAGAAATAAACTCTCCACCTCTGTCAGATCTTAAGCATTTCAAACTTTTTCCTGTTTCCTTTTCAACTTTAGCTAAGTACCATTTAAATAACTGGAATGCATCATATTTTTCTTTGAGAAACATTAAAGTCATCATCCTTGAATAATCATCAACAAATAGAATAAAATAACTAGCACCACAATATATTCTTTCTCCAATGGGACCACATAGATTAGTATGGACCAATTCTAGAATTTCCTCTGATACGTGTGTTTTACTTTTGAAACTAGACTTAGTCATCTTTCCTAGTTGACATTGTTTACACATAGCATTCTCAGGTTTCTTTAACTGAGGTAGCCCTCTAACCTTTTTCAGTTTACTTATGCTTACCAAGTTATCAAAGTTCACATGACACAACCTCTTATGCCATAACCAAACATCATTGTATTGTGCAAACAAACATGTTTCTTCAGATAAATCCAGATAAAATAAATTACCTTTGGTCTGATCACCACTACCAACAAGTTCTCCAGTAGAGTCATAGATCTTTGCCTTTTTGTGATGGAATTCAACTTTGTAGCCAAAGTTGTTCAACTGTGCAACACTTAACAAATTATATTTGAGATCATCAACCCAATACACATCATCACATCTGATTTTTTCAGTTAAATTAATCAATCCATTACCATTGATAAGACATGGTGAATCATTACCAAATTTTACAGATCCTCCTTTACATTGATTTAAGGTTTCAAACTTATCTTTTTCACTAGTCATATGATGGGAACAACCACTATCAATGATCCAGTGATCATTCTTTCTCATATAAGAGATTAGTGCAGTTTTCTCATCATCATCAGAATCTTCTTTCATTGCAACATAAACAACTTCTATATCATTGTCATCATAATTATCAATGTCATTGTCAGAAGTTTCTTCAACAATATAACAAGATTTCTTACCTTTGTCTTTGTAGTCCTTATATTTCCTGAAGTCTCGGTCATCCTTTCTATCTTTATATTCCTTGTATTTTTTGTCCCTTCTTTCATCTTTTTCATTCTTGTCAGGACATCTAGTAGCTATATGACCAACTTTGTTGCGTGAAAAACAAATGATAGGAAGTTTACCTCTGTATTTCCCTTTTCCTCTGGATAGTCTTTTTGCCATGAGTGCTTCAAGTTCTTCAAGATCATCAACAGAAGTATCACTGTCACTGTCCACATGTTTCTTTCCTTTCTTAGATTTATTGAGAACCAGCTGTGATCTAAAAGCATAATCAATCCCTTGTGGATTATAGTTATCATAATTTTACATTTCAAATGCATTGAGTTTGCCTATCAGATTTTCCAGATTCAGATTAACGTTAGGAGTACATCTCAATTCTTGAATTGCAAAGACTCTAATAGCATATATAGGAAGTAAAGTTCTCAGTACCTTGCTCATAATGGTGTTCTCATCAATAGTTCCATTGGCCCCTCTAATGGCATTTACAACTTCTTTTATTCTACCATAGTACTGAATGACATTTTCACCTTCTTGCATTTTCATCTCATCAAACTTACCTCTTAGACTTTCTAATTTATCCGTCGTCACATTTGTGTCTCCACCATAGACAATTGCAAGTTTGTCCCTCATCTCTTTTGCATTTATGCAGTTCTTTACATCATCAAACTCTGAGTAACTTAATGAAGAGGTGATCTCTAACATTGCTTGATTGTGTTCATGCTTTTCTCTAAGTTGTATAGCTGAGAGAGGAGCAGTAGGTGGTACATAAGCATGTTCAATAAGTCACTTAGCATCATCTCCAATACTGACCAAATGTAGTTTCATCAAGCTCTGCCATGCTGGGAACTTATCGTTGTTCAGCTTGGGAACCTCCTTCTTATACATCTTGATCTTTTCTCTCCAAGTATCTTCAAACTATTTTCAGGAGACCAATGCTCTAATACCAATGGTTAGAATGAATTTAGAATAATTGAGAGCGGAGGGGTGAAATAGTTATCCTCAGGTCTAGATGTAGTAAATAAAAACTTTCTGTACTTCAGATCTACTTGGCAGCAGTAGCATAAATCAACAACTTTAATCATGCAGTTTACTGTCAATTGAAATTAGCTTGTAGTAACATAATAGTAAAGTAAACCATAAGCATTCACACAATTTGACACAATTATTTAACGTGGAAACCCAATATGGGAAAAACCACTAGTAACATGCTACCAAGTTTTCACTCTTCTGAAGTGATGCCCTATGAGAAGCCAACCCTGTTAAAGGTTACAATAACACACTGCTAGGTGTGACCTGGTTAAAGGATTTAATCACCCTGTCAGGAGTGGCCTTGTTAGAGGACTTAGAACATTTCAATCTGAATGTCACCTTGTTAGAGGATTCATACAAATGACTGTTAATTCAACCTTGTTAAAGGATTTAACTGATACAATGGTAAGAACATAATCAACAGTTTGTGATCTGGTACATACAACTTACTTTGCAATTTAGATCCAATTATAGCTCTGATGTTAACTTATTGAGTAGCTTGCATTGTCATTTCAACCTTCTGATCTGCTTGGAAATCTATCAAGCAATCACACATGCAACACTCTACTTCTGCCTTTTGCCTTCTCTGCTAGATCATGCTAAACAATAAATCAACTATGCAAACCTCTTGAATACACATGCATTCATCCACTTGCACACTCCCACACACAATGAATAACCCCTGAGGTTATCATATACCTCTCTGTCTAGGCTAGATAAATCTTTTGCCACTTAAACAAGATCGTAGATCTTAGGTTAGGTCAGATCCAATGGATCATTCCATCTTTACATTGCATTTACTTCTCCAAAGTAGTCTCTAATTAAATCTTGAAACCATGCATTAATTTCTGTTATCCATACATTAAATGACATGGATCAATCTTTAATTAACATTACATATCCCAATAAAATCAACTAAGTCGGCCAGAGATCTCAAATTTCATCAATAATCAAACTTTTGTAAGTCGGCCTTCATTTCTATTTTCCCTCGGCAATTTCAATAGTGCTCAGCATTGAGAAACTTTTGCTCATCACAAACGACTTTACTCGGCACAAGAAACTTTTCTCATCATAAGCAAATTTTCTCGGCACAAGCCAAATTTGCTCGGCACAGAACAGCCAGAAAAACTGTCTTTGAAAGATAAACAACAAATTATTTTGCCAGAGTGCCAACTGATTAAATACCCTTTGAATTTCCTTAACTCAACCATTCACTTGGTCTTCTTGTTAAATCTTCTTCATCAACAATAGATATGGTACTCAAACAGATAGCAATAGTCTCACCAGTAAATGCTTGACATCAATGACAAAATAACAATTGCTTTCAATGTCACTTTCCAACAGAGGATGGATATTAGAACAACATTGTTTGTCTATACATCTTCCCAAAAATTAATCGTTATTTATTTTTTGACATGCCATATAATTTCTTTGCAGAGTCATTGTTTAGATTACCAAAAAGTATAATTTTACATTGTGACACTAAGTTTGTACAATATGTTTCAAGGAAATTTGGAAAAAATGGTTCTAATTTAAATTTTTAGTCTTCATATCATTCTCAAAAGGTTTTGCATAGTTGATTTTATTATGATGTTTGGTTAGTGACAAGATAGAGTAATGCTATTTTATATTACCCCAGGATGAATTTCTTATAGTGGTTTAGTCAATAAAATTATACGTAAGCATCAATTTGAAATTATTTATGGGAACAATACTAGGGATATTTATTGATAGTGAAATGAAGGTGAATAAATTGATGTATCATTCATTTAAAAAATAGTTAAATAAACATCAAGGATTACAATTTTAGAAGAGAATTTATCATATGCTAGTTTTAGGAAGAGTGATAGTTTTACTAGTTGTGATAACCATAATGTCACATGTATAATATAGAAACATTCTCCCCCTTATTACATAGATCCTAAAAAAATAAATTCACCTTCCTTTAGGGATTCCCTTTTAAGGCTTACATAACTAAATATCCTAATTACACACTATGAATACACATTTTTTAGTAAATATTTCTTTGAAGAACTAAATCCTAAATTAATTAGATCTTCCCCAAGTTGCTTCATTACCCTGATAAAGGTGTAGCTCCAAGATGAATATTTGAGCTCTCACTCTTAAGCTCTTAGATCAAAAACACCAAATTATACTAGAACAAATCCTCCACATTGTCCATTGACCCTCATTAGAGTGATAATTATTGATCACAATCTCATGAACCATCTAGAAAACTACCCACACTTGATATCTTCACCAACCCCCATACCCTTCCCCAAATCATAACCTTCACAATATATGTTATCTAGAAATTTGTTAGCAACAACAATAAAGAAAAAAATAAAGCATGAAAGGAGCCAAAATCACTTCTCATTATAGTACCATCCCAAAGTGAGAAGCTAACATTAGATGGTTGAAATCATTAATCCTCTGGTCCCTCCATCATTCAAATATGAAGGTTCAAAGCATAATTTTTTTATTAAGAGGATAATGAGAATCATTCATGGTTGCTTCATCATCAAAGGTATCCTTGTCCTTATTGCAAGAAAATTTTCCTACATCTAATTCATCTTAGAGATTCCCTTTAAAAAGATAACTATTCTAAGTTTGACAAAACTAGATTGTGTGTTCCTTTTTCTTACTATTGTGCCTCTAAAACTCAAATCCCATTTAGGTCTCCTATTCTAATGGGGGTTCCCTTATTTTTTTAGTTTTCATTTGTTCTTCTGATAGGATCCTTGTGAATTAGTTACATTGGGTGTGTCTAATTGTGGGATTTAGGATTTGGATAGCTCAATGCCTAAGGTAATAGGGGTCTTGTTTTTATTCATCTCGCCCTCTTTTCCTCTTCCTCCTCCTTTCTTTTTTTTTTTCTTATTTGTGTTAGCCTAAGTTGAAGTTAAGTTTCATTTTTGGAATTCAAGGTATGGAAGGTAGGTCTCCCTTTCCCAAACCACTAATCTTCAAAGGCTTGAAGCTCCAATGATCTCTAGTTGGAGATCAAATTTTTGAGGTTTTTGGGTAATCAGATGTCCTAGGACCCCCAATACCCGAACACATCAAAGCCTCCATGCCCAACCAGGGGTTATGGATGACATCGATTGAAGGCCCTTATATAAGGTAAAAGGTACCCTTATTTTGACACAATTCCTTCACTGAGTAACTATCACTTTGTGATTTGAGCGATTGAGTATTTTCTTTCAAAGATTCTAGTGGTTATTTTTGGCTTTGAGTGTGCTATTGAAATGGTATGAAATTGTTTTCATTGATGAAAAAACCTATGGTCTGGATGAAGAATAGTTTAATATAGTATTCTACTAGTGAGTTATATAGAGTATATCCTCACTCTATTTATGGGAGTATTTTTTGGTTACGTCAGTTAAATTTGGTTAGTGCATAATTATGAAGGTCAATCTTTTGATATTGGCTTATGTGCTTCAATTATTCCTAATGTATGCTTTCTATTTGGACATTGATGTAACATGTTGCAGATATTTGGTTTGTCACTTCTAATATTATTTTGTTTTAGGTGTCATTTATCATTCTATTTTGGGTGGTACAAAATTTCTTTTATATCAAGGTATGGTCCTAGTTGTGGTGGTCTCATCAATAACAAATACATTTTGTGTACCTTAATATCTTTATCTTTCAACAATTATGTCATATAAAATATTTATCTTATGTATGACCTATCTATGGGTCCCGTGGTAAAGTGGTAATGTGGAAGGAAGGTTCTATGTGCAACTTGTATATTTTTGGGTCTGATGCTAGTGTGCTAAGATTCAATGAATATTTCACTATTGAATCCCAATGAATCCTGATTGAAATATCACTATTTAAATATTGTTATTTAAACCAACATGTTTGGTTAGCTGACACATAATGGAGTTATATCATTTCTATGGTGTATATATGTAAATCATCTTTTTGATTCCAAATATATAGAGAAAGAAAGAATATGTGAATTGTGAAGTTGCATGAAGAATAATTTAAGGTGGCGTGAAGAAGAAAATGATAGTAAAAAAATAAGATGTAATATAGAGTTAATGTGAAGAGGTATTGAAGGGCTTTTGTAATTGATTCCTATCCAAATATGCTACAGATAGTCATTGTGATATTAACTAGAATTGGATTCACACATATTCAGTTGAAGCTCTATCAATTCAAGTTTTGACTGTAAGACCAATTATTATTTTTTAGCTTTGATAGCTATTTTTTATATTTAAGGTAGTTAGCTTGACTAATAGTGAGCCTAGCAGAAGTGAGCCTACCTATAGTGAGGATTTTGATAATAAGAATTCATTGTAAAAAAGTGTAAAAATCACTTAACTGGTGTTTATATTCATGAGAATTAGCTTCTCCATGGTTTTTTCTATCTTAATTTTTCCACATAAATATGATGTTCATTGTGCATGGTGTTTCTTAAATGCTTTCATGTTCAGTACTATTTTAATTATATGATTGGATTAACAACCCTAGGAGATCAATTAAGTTTAAAAATATCTTAGGATAAATGATTCACCCCACCTTTCAATTATCCAAGATTGTTCAACATGTGCAATATTAGAGAATTGTTGGTCTTTCAATTTGTCATCACCAATGAGTGGTTGCTGCCAATTTTGCCTCCACTTTATTTTGTTTTGGTTATTGTTTTCATCATCTTAGATGGGGTTTGTTTGTTTATTTTCCTATTGTCTCATCATTGTGCTTTGTTTTCTTAGTTTTTCCTTTGATTGGGTTTATGAGAGCCCACCTTCCTAAGACTAAAACCCTACATACCCTATAAATTGGTAGAAATCTTGTCTACAAAAGGGGTGAAAACCCAAAGTATTCCAATGTCACAGCATCATGAATTTCATGATCTTTGACACCCAAAAAGGATCAGGGATTATGAGATCCCCATTTTTACAATATATGCATTGTTTCCCAAGAAACAACCTCAGTTTATCGAGGGTAGTGTAATCCCTGATCTCAAAGAGGTCAATCAGGGATCACCCATCCCTGATCCCTAAAATATCATGCTCAGTTCACACTAGAGAGAAACTGTGATAGCTTAACTACTGATCCCCGAAAGAGTGATCAAGGATTTAAAACTTCCCCAAAACCTTGAATACATATTCCTTAGAGATCCCTTTGGGAGAGTATGGGGTTTTCATGGTGTTGGGGATCTTGAAACCCAGAAACACTAAAATCTCATGAAAGATAGTTTCAAAGAGTTTTTTTTCTCTTATATTTGGGTTCTATCTTGTTTTCTTTTTGGATTTTCCTATTTTTGTCAGTTTAGTCTTTTATTTCCCTAGTTAAATTTTGTTTTCTATTCCATAGTTAGTTTGATTTCCAATATGTGATGCTGACAAGTATTTTTTTTTTTAGCATAGAATCCCAAGAAATTTCTACTATGTAACCAATGAAGTTCAAATTCATTGGCTATAACAAGCCCTGAAAGCTAGGTAGCTTGCATAGTGAGATCACAGACACTAAAATTGAGTATAGGGACTTTAATATTTCTTGAGAGGGATAGGAAACTCTAACAGCCAGACTCCGGATGCTTCATCCATGGTGATGTTGGGACTAGTACATGCAAAAAGATTCAAGTAGTTCAGTCCCCTCACCTCATAATCATTATTGAAGAGGACTCCAAACTTGAGAAAAAAGAGTATTAAAAAAGCAAGGAGCGGTGATATTAGACCTAAGGTCGAACATCATTCAGGAGGTTTTCACCATCCTCCCCATAGATGAATATGAAAACATTTATATATAGAGATGGAAATGAGATAGTACAAGAATGATCCTAACATCAAGAATGAGATTAATAGAAACTATCTCGAGAGGCCCCAGAAAGATGGATAGATGGACAAAACCAACCATCAATGGGCCTACCTCATGGAGGATATTAAAAATTGAGTGACAATTTTAAGAATGTTCTTTGGTCTCTAATAGTCCAAACAACTAGAGACATGTATTTTTTTATACATTAACACCATATAAAGGGGAATAATAATAATTACTAGGGATAGATAATAAGTGATAATCTGGACCAACAACTATAGAGGGTTAAGACTAGCCCCAAATTCTATATGACTCCTACATTGAGAACCTGCTGGTAGCCCAAGCTTCCTATCTATGGTTGATGGTCAATAGACTCCTACAAGGTCAAAAGGAATATGTATAAAAAGTATATTGCCAATTGGAAAGGAAGGACAAGCTCAATGCATTCAATCCTAAGTACTTCATTATTAATGATGCGTTATTTTTTTCAATCATTCGCTCCATTGAAGGATATTTTTCCAAAAGGAAGTTTGTGAAAGATACTACCCAAATCAAAAGAGTAGGAATCTATTCTATTTAGTTGTGAATTTTTACATACATCAGAGTGGCTGGTTGCACATTACAACCCAAGAATTTTTCAAGGTACCCATTAGATAGGTTGGTTTTGATGGAATTGTGCTGACAGATCTCCAATGTCCATTAATTAGTCATTATTAAGCATAAACCATGCTTCCAATTCCCAATTAAGATGCTGCACATCTAGTTCAATATGTAAAAGTTGAAAAATTAGTTTTCTTTAAGTGGGATGAATGCCCACTTGACAAATTGACAATAGTTCTAGGTAAAATTGACCCCATTTGTACATTTAGCTGAGTGATGAGATCTCATTTTACGCATGAGCCTCACATTGAGGATCACGGTTCCAACTATATAGATTATTAAAGGGTCCAAATAAGAGATTAATATAGGATGAGCTTGCATTTATATTAGGATTCCCTTGGCTTGTATATATTAGACAAGAACTAGGAGTTAGATTCAGAGAATATTTTTTGCCTTTGTATAATACTGACATAATTTTTGATAGGTCCATTTTGAATGCTAATATTGGAGTTGATGAATCTGATGATATTGACTACTAGGCCAGGAACATGATGCAATTTAGAAAGGATTAGGTACAAAATCCATTCATTTTGTAGCCACTATGAATGAGGGCTAAAGTGGATAATCTCATAAAGGTGGATACGAAAAATGGAAAGAAATTCCACATATTTTTTTCAAGAAGACCGTATCCACCTCCTTGCCTCAAAAAGTTATAAGAAACAAAAATGAAGTGGCCAAAAAATATCCACCTCAGGTCTTGTACCAATAGAAGGTTAAGGATAATAAGAAAGGAGAAACTTATGTTGTTTCCACACTTCCTATAGCTCCATCAACCCCTACGCAACCTGCCACTACACCAACTAATCCACTAATAGCCAAAAGTGATATTACTTCCACTACTGATTTTCATACTGTGGATGTACCTATTCTTCTTGGATGAAGGTAAATCCCTTCAAAATTAAATAAAAAAGCCTAAGGTACAACCTCATCTAGTTCCCTCATGAAGAGTGTACAAGAGACATAATAAGAATCTCTCTTCAATGACCTTGGTTGTCAAGGAATTTGTTGAGATATTGTTGATTAATGTGAAAATATGTGCTAGTATTGACTTTTTTTCAATGATGTCAACATATTCCTACTATTGGTGATAATATTCCTCTATGTTCCTAAGATATTCAATGAGAAGATTACTTTGGTACGGATACTATATTCAAGATTAGATGTTGCAAAGGTACAAATAGTTTTATTTATGTCTATAGTTGATGTATGTAAACCTAAATAGGATATAATAATGATTTGGGTGAGCTATGAAGGATTTATCAGAGACTGGTATTTTGGACGTCATATAGGAAGTGATAATGTTTCAATTTTTGGATTTGTGTGGATCAGTTATGAAATATTCTTGGTTGCTAACCTAGTTGTGAGTTAAGGACTTGATTATGTATTCTAAGTTCAAGTGGTTCATGATTTAGATTCTTACAATGTATTTTTGTTTTATGATAGTGGTTGTTGTTTAGTGTTCCTGATGAACAGTGCAAAGAGGAGTATAATTTATGAAGACAACGTTGTTGATGTTGATGTCGTGGTATTTCATTTTTCTTTCTGATGTTTCCTAATCATGTCCTATTCATTTTTCTAGATTGTGTTTGATTGTGTGATTGATCTTGAATATTTGCATGTGGCATTTTGATGTTATTAATTATTCTTGGCTAACTTGGTGTCATAGCATGTCACGAAGGATTGTGGCATGATTTATGGTTCTAGAGCGTGTTCAAGGATGTTGTTATGGATAATCTATATTTCTTATCCAAAATTCATTGATCACATTGTGTATTGAGCAGTATTGAAATAATATTTTGTAATTAGGTCCTTGGCGAACCTAGTTGAGATAATTTTTGTAATGTATATAAAGATGTAATCATTTGTGATTGTAAATTTGTGTGAGATGTGGAAGAGTGTATGTGAAGAGGTATGCGTGAAATTTTCAATTAAGGAAGAGATTTGATGTACTTCATTGGAACTATTTTAGCATATCAGAGATGTTGTTTGTCAGTTCATGAGTTTGGAAAGTATGTCCTTTATGATTTGAGATCATATATTGTTGTAAGACAGTGAGCCTTCATTTTGGTTTAAGACCTTGTTGTATTTGAGCAGTGAACTCTTGGTATTTTTCCTAAATGCATGTGTATTCCCCTTTGTAATATTTATAATAGGGTATAATTATTTTTATAGATTACATTCATCTTGTGGGTTTGATCCCCACCATGGTTTTTCCCCTAACCTGGTTTCTATGTCAAAACTCTTGTTGTTATGTGTTGATTACTGTGTTATGATCTTGCATTCATGTTTATCATTTAGATCTAAGATTAAGTGTATATATTTCTTAAAGGTTTAGATTTTTTTGATACAACTAATTCACCCCCCACCCTCTCAATTGTATCTGTTTTCTTAATTATAACAACTAGTATTACAGCTAGTGTCCTCTTTTTTAAGCTTGGACACTTAGGGAGATCTAGGATGCCAACCTTTAAGAAAGAGAGTCTGATATTTGATGGTACAAAATATGGTATATGGAAGGACCAGATGATTACATTCTTGGTATGTATTAGTAAAAAACATTAGGAATTTACAAAGAAAAACTACAATCTTCATGCAGATATTTCTAATGTGACCCCTAATGAGAAGGAAGAATCTGATTAGAATTTGAGAGAAAAGGAAGCCTTCTTGAGTACCCCATTAGATGTAGAATATATAAATGTTATGAGATTGGAGATTTCACATCAGGTATGGATAAAATTAGACACATTAAATGAAGGAGATGCATTCATGAAGAAAGATAAGTTTCAAATTCTAAAATGATATCATGAAGCATTGAAGATGAGTTAAGATGAGAACATTGCTAACTATGTGAATAAGATCACCAAACTTATTTGTGCAATCAGATGTGCTAGTGGAACCTTGCATGAGAATGAAATTGTTTCCAAGATTCTAAAATCCTTTCCTCTTTCTTACAAACACAAAGTTGCTTCTCTCAAAGAAATCAAAATTTTTGTACCTATGACAAGAGACTATTTGATTGGTAAGTTATCTTCTTTTGAAATGAGAGAATTTGGAGATAGACTTCTAAAAGTTGAAACTGCATTTAAAGCTACTATTTCTGATGATATCTAAAGATATGACTCTGGTAAAAGCTCATCTAACTATGTACCTATATATGCTAAGGAATGGGCAGATATTAAAGAAGAATAAAGGAAGCTTGATGAGCTTGAAGCCCTAATTTAAAAGAGACTATCTAAGGGATCATGTATATATCAAGGAAAGTTACCCTCAAAAATTTTTGCATACATAATAAGATTGGTCATATTGCTTCAAGATGTCATGATATAGAACCTTAGTAAAAGCCTAAGAAATTCAATTCTAAATATTAGAAGTGTTATTATACTATTGATAAATGTGTAACTGATGATGAATCTAAAAAGAGTGAAGATTATATTGTGTTTATTTCTATAAAAGATGAAAATCCTAATTTAAGTGAAGAGAAAGCCTTGATTTTGCATGTGGATAAAAAAGATGAATGGGTTATTGATAGTGGATGTTCAGAACACATGACCGAAGAAAATAAAAAAAATTGTGAAATTGGAGAGTTATGATGGCAGTGTTGTCAGACTTGGTGACAAAAATCCTTGTATGATCAGAGGGAAAGGTTTTATTACACTTGATGGTAAGAATAAAACCGATGATGTTCTATATGTTGAAGGCTTTAAATATAATTTTTTGAGTGTTGGACAGCTAGTTGATAAAGGCTATATCTTACAATTCAAGGATGGAATGCGCAAGATTATTAGAACCTCTGGAATTGAGATTTCATTAGGGAGAAAGACTAAAGGTAATGTATTTCATTTGAACAATTCTAAGAATATCTATTCCTGATTGCTAAGATTTATGATAGTTAGTTGTAGCACAAAATATTTTGTCATGTAAAATTTGATAACATTGTGAAGATAAACTTTACTACAAGAGAAGTTAGAGATATATCGAAACCGATGAAGGCTGCTAATGTGATGTGTAAAGGATGTCAATTGGGTAAGTTTAATAAGTCTAATTTTAAGAGATAATTATTCTTCAAGTAGAATTCTAAATTTGGTGCATATTGACTTGTGTGGTCTTGGAAGAATAAGAAGTTATTATCGGGATAGGTATTTCATTTTATTCATTGATGATTATTCTAGAATGCTATGAGTTACATTTTTGAAAGAGAAGTATGAAGCCTTTAACAAATTCAAGACTCTTAAAGCTATGGCTGAGATTGAAATATGATTGACTTTAAAATGTTTGATATTAGATGTTAGCATTGCAGTATATACATTAAACCAAGTTCAAATCAAGAAATGAACTGGTAAGACACCTTATGAACTTTGGTATGGTCATGTTCCTACTGTGAAATATTTTATAATTTTTGGAAGTAAATGATATATAAGAAGTGATGAGGACTTAGGAAAGTTTGACCCTAGATGTGATGAAAGAATTTTTTTTGGTTATTATGCTAAAATAAAATTATATAAATGTTATAACCAAATATTTTAAAAGGTAATTGAAAGTACAAATGTCAAAGTTGATGAGAATTATTAGAAATAGATCCAATCTTGCAGATATGAATTGGATGATTAAGAAGATAATCAAATTATGAAAGCATAGAATCATAATCATAATTAGAATGGATCAGTATAACATAATGAATAAGTTGCAAATGAGGAAGATGTGGAAACACAAGAGTCTTCTACAAGAGAAAATTCAAATACTCCAAGGTATGTAAAGTTAAATCATTCAAAAAATTAGATTGTTCATGATAGGAGTCATGAAGTTCATATTAGGAAGAATTCCTAGAAGTGAAATTTATTTGATTTCTAATATTTAACCTAAAGATGTTGATGAAGCATACAAAAATGACAATTGGGCTAAAGCGATGTAAGAAGAATTGGATGAGATTGATAAAAATAAGACATGGATTCTGTGTGTAAAAATGTGTCTTATCTAACAACACAAACACTTCAATGAATCATTGAATGATTGATAAAATAAAGTAAAATAATTAAATGAAAATCATCCAAGGCAACTCATTGAATTCTATTAAATAGGAGTATGAATTTTTCTCTCAATCCTCACAAAATCCAGTAACTATATACTCTATCTAAATAGAGGATTTTTAAAGATAAGCCAAATGATATGCATGTTTATCCAAATTAAGCTAAGATTAATCCATCATTTATAGTTTCTCCCATTTGTTTTCGACTATTTTTACTTTGAGACATTGATTAATTTATGGTTACCCAAACTAGCTTATAATTTCACAAACCTTTAAGATCAATCCATTTCATTCTTTTGTTTAAAATATTTTGCCAATATGTTCTCATTAAGAATTGGACTAACTCAACTTCTAATCTAAGAAAGCACTAATAAAAACTAAAGATCAACATACAAATGACTTTTCCTATAGATTTAAATTTTCAAAAGCAGTGATCAACATAGAAATGACTTTTCCTATAGATTCAAAATATCAAAAGAAATGCCATGAATATATGGATTCTCATGGAAGGAAAGAATTGCAAGGCTTAGGAGATATCTCAATTGAAGTAGATACAATTTCAAGGCCAAAAAAATGACACAATTAAACATCTTTATATTTGTGATGGCCATTGGATAACATGGATAGGCTGTTCCCTGGGCCATTTGGTTTGTGAAAAGATCATGCTTAAGAACCTTCACATTCTATCCTTCATTGACTAACATGATGGACAATCCCTTATACACTAAGGTGATAAAAAAGATCTAAAATTGAAATCATCAGTAAAGGAATGAGAGAAGCCCTAAAATTTCCTTGAGATATAATCTGGAAAAAAAATACACAACAATCTAATTCTAGATTGTATAGAACAGTTCTTGATATGATTTTAAATGGAAAATACCCTTTTGATTTGAAAAAAGATGCAAGAACATGGCTAAAGGATCAAAATAAAAGCTTTCAGATCCTCGTGCTTTCCCAACCCCAAAGATATTATTACCAATAGGTCTTGCATAATTTATTTAGCTGAGTTTTTTGAGAAATAATCAATTAGTTATATTTTTAGGTGAACTGCATGGTGATGATTGATTGCTGATAAAGATTAGCTTAATAATTTCTGGATCTAACCATATAAGAATTTTTTCTATCAACATCTGAGATTATAATTTAAGATCCATCTCTACAATCCATGATCCATCAATTATCTTCTCTACCCATTACATTGTGATGATGGATCATGGAGTATGATCCAAAGCATTTTTAAAAAATCACTTACATGGTCAAATCCATAAACTATCAAGCTAATCTATAATGGGCTAGAAATTTCATGTGTTCAATCCTAATAAATATTTTTGTGAACTTCTTTGTAAGGTTAAGTGCCCTCAAATATTTCACTGGAAGGGAATCTTTAATAATTCTCATAAGATACTAATTCTATTTTGCACGTGGTATCTTTATTGGAAAAAAATATAAAAAATAAACACTATCTCAAATTTTGGAGGGCTCTTCTAAACGTTCTATTTTTTCCAGACAACAACTTCCCAACAATTAAAGTATTATTAAAAAGTTGTAAACATGAAAGTGACCTTATATTGGAGGTTAAATAAATGTCAGTTCTTTCCTATTTTTTGTAGCTAAGAAGGCTCTGGTCAAAGATTCATAAATTATAATATAAGGGTAAGACAACAAGGATCACTCTCCTCTCATATTATTTTTTCTCTAAGGGAGTAAAATATGGTCTTAATTAGTTAGAATTGAGAATCTAGGAGTGGTTTAGAATAAGCTAAATCAAAAATTTGGTCAAAAGTTCCATTTAACATTTTAATGGGAATATTCTATTTCTAGTTAGACTATAATACCTCTTGTTTCATTGACATTATTCTTACTAATCTTTTCACATCTTTGTATTGCAATTCTAAATAATATGTGTGTTTCTTGGCAGAGATTCATAATTTTTAAATAGCCATAAAGTGTAACTAATATTTGTACCTTCCATAGAGTTTCTCGAAGTCCCTGAACATCTATTTTTCCTTGATAAGCTATTCATTGCAACTCGGCTAGATTTATGACCTTAAGTCTATCACCCACCACTTCCATTAAAAGAGTAGGGCTCCTATTTGTGAAATAGAAAGATGGCCAGAACAAGAAAATAAGCACAATTAATGATTACCTACTATACAAGAAGGTAAGGCTTACCAATATAGTCCATTCCAACTAGCAAAAGAAGAGAATTGAATATTTATACATATATACAAAAATAAACACATGAAGATGATTCCTTATGTACATGTCGAATCATGAATATATACAGATGTGAGCATGTATATATTATTAATAATATGATGTTGGAAATACAATATGGGAAAGCAAGATACTGAGAGGGGGGGTGAATCAAATCTTCAACTTCTTTTCACTTATAAACAAACTGATCCACAATCATGCATAAATGTAATTGATTTATCATCTAGTAGCATCCATGATAGTAAATAAATAACACAAGACACAAAATTTGGTAACCCAGAAACCCAATATGGTAAAAATGGGGTGGGGATGACACCCACAAAAATCTTTACTACTGTAACAATAAAGTGTGCCTGTTAGGGCTACAAAATTTGATCACAATTTGTAATCTACCTAGTTAAATGTCTACCTGGTTAAGAGCTACACATCATTACAATCTACCTTTTAAAAGGATTTAAACTTACAAAAAAGTAAGCACTCGGCTAAGAGATTTAGAAAGGTCTATTAGAACCACTCTGTTAATAGACTTCACCTGATACACTTGTTATAATGTCTGAAGATTGATCCTTAGATATGCACTCTGATGCTGATAACAAATCTCCTCTTTTCAATACCTTCTCTGATTTGATAATCTAATATATATTTACTCTACTACTCACTTCTCTGTCACTCTTCTAGATTTATGCTTCCTCTTTGAAAACAACCCTTCGCACATCTCTCATGTATGCATATATCTTCTCTCACAGTACACATAAATTAGGGTCAGAAGCAATCTTAATATACTCTACGGATTTGGAAATTAGATCTAGATCAACGATCAGGATCAAATTCTTATTCTTCTTAGGACAATCCAATTTATGATTGGCTCCATGCCACGTAGTGGGATCAAATAATTAAATGCATAATTATCCCATTGAAAATATTAAATTCTTAGTCAAGTCATCCCTAAATAGTTTACCTCGAAGTGGGTGTCATTCTTGACATACATAACAAAATTGTCTTGCTCGGCACAAAAGGACTATGGTGCTTAGCATGGACTGAACTTGGCAACCATCTAACTTGGAAACTATTATCTTCTCAGCAACAACTACGTCAGATAGCTTGGCCTATATCAGATAGCTCGGCCGCAGTGATGACCAGCTAAAACTGCCTAGATAAATGACTAAGTGTGGGACAGTAATGATCAACAAAACTTACAGATCAACAATATCCCCCTTTGATATTAGTGGCAAAAACACTTATCATTTATTTTATATTCACAAAATTTTCCTAAGTACATAATGTACTCCCCCTTATATTATACTTCATACTTCATACACTATCTACATAATATACATGCCTTCAGCAAAGATATTTATACTTGGTTCTACACATCTTTATCTGTTTCCTTTCCTCTTTCCCCCTTGTTTTTGTCACTGATAGCGGTAGGGGTTAAGTTGTACTTGTCCAAAAATAGTTTATGAAGCAGTAAAATCAATGCAAATGATGTATCCCAACTATCCTTAACAAACTTCATAACCTCCAACTTAACTTCTATCTCGGAAGCTAGGCTTACCAAACTATCTGCAGTAGAGAGATGAGAATCTCTCTTGACTAATTCTCATGCAGCTGTTAGTCCCTTTTGAATAACCTCCAGATGAGGTATCAAATTAGCCTGAGTTGTTATTAATTTGACCCTTATTTGGCCATCTTCAGCCATAAGCTCGGCTAATCTCCTTTGTGCATGAGTTAACCTATCAAAATATATGGAGCTAGAACTAGCATCCACGCTCAGTGAACTTGATGTTGACTTCATATATAAATGCCACTTCTCAATAATCTATTGATTAGCCTTTGTAAAGAATGTTACATCACATAATCTTTTGTACAATGAAAAAACATTATTGACAACTTCCTCAAAAATCTCAACAAGAGAAGAAAGTTCAACCTGTTTGGTAGCAATGTCTCCAGATATCTTCTCCAAGACTTTTTTCTCAAATCTTCTCTTGGACCATTGCGACAAATTTTCATTTGCCTCAATATTTTTGGCAGTAACTTTCCGCACAATGTGAACTAACTGTTCTAGTATTGGTGGTTGCTCATTTACATCTTCCATATCAAAAGCTTTAACAAAAATATCCTTTATGTCATGAAGAACTTGCTTCTATTATTGTTCCCTCTTCATTTCCTCTTGTCTCTTCTTCCTATTCAATAGGTCTTGAAGGGTCTGAATCTGCTCATATGTCAAACTCTGAGGATCCCATTTAGGAATCATAATAACTTCATCCAATGTGACATTTAAGCTAGGTGACTTTTTCTTGTTTAGCTTCCTCTTCTTGAGCTCTAGTGAGCTGATACTCGGCTCAGGTTCTGTGATATATTTTCCTTAGTCAGTATTAATTTGACTTGATGCCTTCATCTGAGTCAGGATTTCATGCGGGTTAGGTATACTACCCATTTTGGGTCCAGTGGGAGTAGATGATACAAAGTGTGGTAGATCCACCAACACTTGTATAGCCTCTTTTCTGTAGGCTTATTTGCAATTTTATCCATATTACCTCCACTCTCTAAAACTATTTGTGCAACCTCTAAAATAGGTGGATTAGTATTGATTACCTCCGTTTCTCCTTCTTTCTCTATCTCAGCCTTAGTTGTACAAATGGGTGATTGCATGCCTGTGTCTGCCAGCTCATTCTAATCCTCGTCATCCACATTATTGTTATCTTCAAGTGTAGTGTCAATGGGACTATCCATTGTCAAATCTACAATTTACCCATCACCTATTTTCTCTTATGGTTTTGTCTCAGTCTCTGCTTGATCAGTAGCAATTTGGTCTTCCATTTCCTTCAGCTCTGAGGTGCCTTCACCTTTCTCATTGGCCTTCTTAGTCATAAACCCAAAATTTTCCTTCCATATTATGGTTCTCTATTGTACTACACCTTCAACATGATTTTTCAATATTGCATAGGCTCTTTTTTTAGGAATAAACTTCCTTTGATATTGCTCAATAAACTTGGCTATCTATTTCTTGGTTAAATCAGGAATGACCTTAGCTAGTGTTCCTTCCCTTATCTATCTTTCGGTCATCAAAGTATATTGCCACTTTTGTGATAAAAGATCATAAAGCTCTGTAGGAACAAGGTTTCCTATCTCTACAAGTGTAATCTTGAATGTACACATCATATCTAACAGTGCTTACTGAATGTTATGCTTGTTTTCTATGCTTTGCTTCTCATACTTGATAAATTTAAATCCTTCTAAAACAGTTATACTTCTAATATTCTTGCATACCTCATCAATACTGACCATTGGTTTATGTGATGATGTAGGTATGTTGCTAGATTCATTTGTATCTATATTCTCCTCATCATCTTCTTGTTCCAAGATTAGTTTTCTCCTAGGTCTCTTCTCAAGCTTGCTCGCCACTACCTTTGTTTCAACTTGTTTTCTCTTCCCTAAACTGCTCTCTCCAATATTATTCTTTGTATATATTTTTGTTGACTCGGCTTGAGATGAAACATTTGATGCCCTAGTCCTAGGCTGGTTAGCAACATGAGGGGTAGCCTAAGGTTTGTATTTTCTTTCTTTAGTTGCCTTGGCAACCACTGGCTTCTTCCCTTTTCCTTTCACCATGATATCCTCTTCAGGTTCACTCTGTTCTTCTCCACTAGACATATCTTCCCCATGTCATGTTGATAAACCCAAAGGTGCATCCTCTATTTCTTCACCACTCTCAATTCCAACCATCTTCTTCATATTTTTGACAATATTTTTCCTTTTCCTCTCCATAGTGCTAGCTTTCAAATCCATAGAGATTTTGGACTTAGCTTCTTCATAGTTTTCAAAATGTTTGGCTGCACCATCAATTTCCTCTGCCAATAGAGGTGTTATTTCTATAGATGTCTCATCAATGTTAACTTCATAAGTTAATGGCCTTAGCCATGATACCCTCGATACTAAGCCTGAGCATAAGTAAAATTTGTGTCTACTAGAAAACATATATCCTCATAGTGTTTCTCAACTAGTGATCTGGGAATTCTACTCCTCAATCTCATCTTTTTGTTAAATTTGACAAAATATGTTCCCATCACATTGTCAAATTTATCACCTAATTGTTGAATAAATGTATTGATTTGCTGTGTAATAGGTCTGTCTTTTATCCACACAATGTTTCCAAAAGTAGGAAATGTATTTTGTATATAGAAAAATATGCAAATGAGTAGATATCCGAAATTACACATTGAGTTCTTTGCCTTTTAGATTGAAGAAATGTTCTTGGCCAATTGCATGAGTTGAAGCTCGACAAGGTCATAAGTATGATCCTTCTTCACAATCTTCCAAGCCTGGTCGACTGTAATGCATGGGACACTGTCTAGCCAGCTCGACTGATAAAACTCATGAGCAATAACCCTAGCTTCAAAATCAAGCTCTAAATCTGTAATAGTAGAGATCGTCATTCCTCTTTTATTCCAAATAGCTCTAGTGAATTCTTCTATATTTTCCTTAATCTGACATCTCATGGTTCTCTTCCCGTTAACAATTTGATAACTAGTTACGTGATGGATGATTTCCTTTGTAATCTTAACTAGTCCATTTTCCAGCCATATGTTCATGTCATGTACATGACTCAGAACAATCTTGATCCATTCCATTCTAAAATCCCTCAGAAAATCTAGGGCACAAGTTAACACTCTCTCAGCTAAATGTTTGTGTTCAACTTTTAGGGCTCCGTCTTAGCACAATTTTTTATAAGATTCTCTTAGCTCGTGATTTCCAACTTTAATTATATTGCACATATAACATGACCTAATATCATGAATCATGAGTACCTTAGGTGGAATCGATGATAGGGCTCCAGTCAGATCACCCTGGATGGCGCTCTCAGGAACTACTCAAAAATTAGGAGGCGCATAGGTGTTGCTCCTTACCAATTGAACTTTTAGCAACTCCTTCTCCATACCCTTCGCTACTGCGGAAGAACTAGTAGCTATGATTTCAAAAGAAATAGGATTTCAAAGATGATGAACAGAATACCTTGGTAGATGTTGAAATTAACACTTTTTACTCAAGATAGTCGATGACACGCTGTAGAAGTCTTCGAAAGATCTTTGCAAAAATCAATTTCGCAAATGCTCCAACACTCTGTCAAATTCTCAATCGCAAGTTGAAAATGATTAATGAACAACTCATTACTTTATAGGCTCCAAAGGTCAAAGGTTAGGTTTGCAATAAATGTTTTGTCCATTGAGTGAGTGCCAAACAACCATCCTTAGCCGACTCACAAAACTTGTCTATCTCTTAGTCCTAACCCATATTATCTTGGCACATACTGGAGAGCTCGGTCTCAGTGTACAATAATACCGTTGCTCAAAACCTATAATGCATATTGACTTTGCTAGGTACATGTCTCAAAAATATGTTCTCAGGCATCTTAACTTATGTAGACATGGACTTTTGCACTTTATATGTTAGGAACTGCTAAAAGATATGAGATATAAACACAGTTCCTCACATACCATTTTTTCTTAATTAGTGATGGTGTGATCACGTGATCCATTGGATTGGGTGACCTCGGCTTCAGTAGCTTCATTGCTGCTCGGTTCTATTTTCCTTATCCATGTCTGGTTCATTTGTGCTCTAATTTCCTCAACAGTGGGAGCTGTGTGCATAAATGTTGTCACACTTCTATGAATCATTCCATTCAAGGTTTCTCAAGAATGAGGCCTCAAATATTGATCCATATCTCTCTAGTCATGGATGTGTAAAAATGTAAAATGAAGGCCCTCATATTTACCTAGTTGTGTCTATTGCAAATACACCATGAAACGAGAGATTCAAATGCATAAAAATGAAATCTACTTTATATGATAACAATGCATATTAGTCTATGAAAGGAAATATGAATGCAAATCTAATCTATGGAAATAAACATGATTCTAATCTATATGAAGAGCCATGAATGCAAGAATAAAGAAAACAAGAAGAGAGCTTGAGTGCTTAAATTCTCTTCCTAAATTGCTCTCCAAACCTGCATCATAACAATATTATGAAAACCTAATATGAAAATGAGAAGGAGAGGTCTCCTTTTAAAGAAAAGTGAATGATTGAGATTAAGAGGCAAAAAATCAAAGGCTACGATTAAGAGGCAAAAACCCACCACT
>MU228454.1:517965-529037 GCA_018584345.1 Thuja plicata
CATCTTTGAATCATAAACAATGTCTACAGAAGATGGTTGAGCTATAGTATTAGTATCATGTGTAGGTAAAGGATTGGTATAGATTTGAAGGTTTTGATTAGGAGGAGAAATAGATTTATTCCCATTATCATCACAATTATCAACAGACAAAGCTTTAGAATCAATTAAGTCTTGAATCTTATGCTTTAGAGAGTAACATTTTTCAGTATCATGGCCATTCTGGCAATGGTATTGGCAGAAAGCTTTAGAATCAAAGGATTTTGAGGCTATTGTGGTAGGAAGGAGAGGTCGAATAGGAGGCAAGGTAATCATACTAGCACTTAACAATTTACTCATTATAGAATGCAAAGTTTCAGAGAGAGGAGTAAATGTACAATTCACACAGAAAGTAGTGGATGTAGAAGCACTATTAGATGTAGTCGCAACTTGATCAACAATCGCATTCATCTATTTTTTAATCTTGACATAGTTGTTAGGTTTTTGAAACTTATTAAGATTAGGAGTATTGTCACTCTTATCAACTGGAATAGGAGCCATTGGAGTGTTTCTCTCAAACTGACTCACTTGTAATTGATAATGGTGAAGTGTTGCACACAATTGTTGAAAGGAGGTAAATTCAGTGAGCAAAATCTTATCTCTAATATCTTTTTGTAAATCTGAAATAAACATATGTTGAATATCAATATTAGGAACATGATAAGAAATATGAGCATACAAAATGCTTAAATCTACCAATAAAATTAGTCAATTTTTCCTTAATGTTTTGTTTACAATGCATTAAATCAGATAAGGACACTTGTGGTCCAATGTTATTTTGAAATTGTTGAGTGAAGGAATTGGAAATTTTGGGAAAAGAATCAATAGAATAAGGAGGTAAGGAACAATACCATTATAAATCCTTATCTCGAAAGGTTCTAGCAAAAAATTTAGCTAAAATCCTATGATCATGAGCATAATCACTACAAAGGATTTGAAATTTTTTAACATGAGTAATAGGATCACCTTTACCATTGTAATTCTCAAGATGAGGCATATCAGCTTGCTGAGGGAAAGTAGCACAAATGATGTCTAGGGATAAAGGACTACCCATATCACATGTAGGAATGCTAAATTTGGATTGAGTTAAAGATGCAAGTTGTTGTTGTAAAGATGACACAGTTTGAGCCAAACTAATAATTGTAAAATCATTAGAGGAAACAGGTGGCATAGCAATATTAGTAACACTAGGAAAAGTGTAAGAAGTAGTAGGAATAGAAGACACAACCAGTGGAACATTAGGAACCACATTTGGAAGAGGATTAGTATAAGTAAAAGTCACACTATGATATGAAGGTTGTGAGGTAGGTAAAGATACTGGTGGAGAACTCATAGGGATAGGTGTTCTTGGGAGAGAATTTGTTATCAAAGGAGGAGTGTAAGTAGGAATACTAGGTAGAGGAACAAAAGAAGGTCCTACACTAGTGACAATAGGTGTGAATCCTAACTCTTCAGCCTCTTGAGCTAAAGGTTTAACATTCAAATTCACAAGATGATTAATACTACGCAAGAAATTAATACCTTGATCATTATCACAGAGAACTTTCTTAAAAGCCTCTATAGATTGGATAGAATCTTGATTATGGTTTTCTTGGATAAGCCAATTTCCCATTTTATCAAGTTCAGTTGAAAGGTTTTGCACTTGTTCAGGAGGAACTCTTAAAGCGTCATCTTCATCATGAGATGAGTGAGAATAGTTATGTTCTATGGAAGCATTTGAATCATGAGTTATCAAATTGTCATCTGGGATCCTAAGGAAAGGAGAGGAAGACTCAGGATCAAAGGAACCTATAAGTCTACAGCTTCTTCTAACCGGGATACTATAAGTAGGACTAGATGTGGTAAAGCTCATACACCAATATAATGCAAATGAACTAACACAAAATTTTGATCTATTGAATTTAAATGCAATTTGAAAAAACATGCAAGATCTAGCTTAAACAATGTAAATCTAACACCGAAAAAGAAAGAGTTGTCTATTGCGAGTTCACCAAAATGTAAAGTGTTGGAAAGGGGGTAAGGGGGTTTGATTGTTAATTAATTATTGTTTGATTTTGTTAGAGTATGTTGAATTCCTTAACCCTACTTTACACTGAATCAAATTTGATTGATTGTATATTGCAATTGTGATTAAGGAGAAGATAAGATGTTCCACCTTTATCCCCAAATGTACAAATGAAAGATCCAAGTTGATCAACCCAAAAGAGGGATTAATGCACAAATGAATGAACCATTCAGAAAAGAGAACAAAGAGGGAGATCTTAAATTCTGTTATTTGAATGTATAGATATGATATATGACAGTAATTGAAGAAATAGGAGAAATGTACTAACCTTAAAGAATTACACATCAAAGAATGTTGTTTTCTGAGGTTTGTAGACTGTTTCTGGAAAAGCTGATAGATGATCCCAAATAAGAATGTAGAGATGAACAAAACCTAGAAATATTTTCCTGATCTGATGTCATCTTATGAAAAAGGTCAACCTTGACCCACAAATGTCAACCCTAACCCAATAATGTCAACCCTGACCTGCATAGGTCTGACAGAGAATCTGTTCACGCCGTCCGAAAGAAAGTTGAAAAGGGTATCCAGATCTATGTCCAAATCCGCAGTCCAAAACCTGTTCCGGCAAGAAAAAGAGGATTTTTTGTTGTGGGGGAGGGGTTTGCCTTAGTCAAACCCCTATTTTGGAATTAACCTTAAAGTATAATTGAAATTTCATAAAGATAAACAAAGTAAATGCTCAAATTCACCTTGCTTGTAAAAGTCCTTGTGGCAGATTCAAATTCATGGATCCACAAGTATGCTTCAAAATGTGGAATGTAGAAAGGTAGAATGTCTTCAATCTATTTCTTTTAGATCTCCAACACCAAGTCTTGAATGGGTTCTTGAATTTGGAATAGGCTTGGAAGAAGGTGGATGGAGAGATCACCAAAAGGGCACTATGTAGCTTGAATCCTTCAATGCCCTCCAATGGATCTCCTTCATGAAAATGGATGCTTGAGAATGGATGAATGCTTGCTTGAAATCTTACTCCTTAGCTTTCTTGAATTGCACTTGATAATGCTCCTCAATGGCTTAATTGTGCTTAGAAAACTTAGAGAAAATGAGAGGAGAAAGGCTCCCTTTTATATGAAACTAGGGCACAATATTCTAAGGAGGCCGACATAGGATAATTAAATTCCTATTAAAGCCTTTACCCCTAGGAGAGGACCTATATTAAATATAATTTAGGAATCAACGCTTCGGAACCCAAAATAGCCGACCCATAAGCGAGAAAACACTTTTGCAAAGACCGACATCTGGAAACTGTGAGACCCCAGGATCTGAACCCTTGGTCAAGGTCAAGGTAGACCTTGACGTAGGTCAGGGTCGAGGTTGACCTTGAACTAGTTTAAAGTTGAGGTTGACCTAGACCTAAAAGGTTGACCCTAACCTTGAAGCCCAGAATCATCAGAATGCAGAAATCAGGCTAAAAAGGAGTGGAAAGGACAAAATAGTGGGGAAGCCATGTCAAGATTAGGAACCCATTCAAGGCACTTGTCATGACCCTAAACCACTTACTTGGAAGGATAAACAAGTCTACAATGGAAGTTTTTCCATTTTTCGACTATACACATACAAGTAACTAAAAAACAGTGTTTGCTCATATGGACCCATTAGATCTGTCATAGTAGGATAACCCTTCACTCATACAAGTATGTGTTTCTTAGCCCCTTTACTCATACTACTTGTGGTGAATGCTCATATCATAGAGTTTACTCATACTTCTTATTGATAATACTCATGCAAAAAAAATGGTGGTCTATATTTACTCATATGAGAAACAACAAGCAGTTTTTAGGCTATAAACTCCAAATTTCACTTTGTCTGATTATTGATATGAGTTCATCAGTATATTTTCTAGATTCCTAATTCATTGTTTAGATGTTGTACTGATAATTATATCTTGTTTTCTTGTAGGACATGCTACCTAAAATTGAGATCCATATTACATATCCGCTGACTATGAGGTTGGTACTATATTTGTCTAAGGATGACTTGACCATTCTAGCAGAGTGTGGTTTCAGTTGGTTGTGCCATATCCTAGGCATCTGAATTAATCAAAGATTATTGATGGATCTTGTACATAAATTCCATAGTGAGAACATAAAATTTCACTTTCCGGCTACGGAGATGACACTGACTCCCAAGGATGTATACCACATCCTCTATTTTCCCTTCTCTAGATCACTTATTCAATATGAGTCAGCACCGCCTCTTGGCATGCATGTTGTTCATTGGATATTGTAAGATGACCATATCCTGGAGAGATGGGTGGGATGGGATACTATGATAACCCAATATACCTAGAATTTTCCTCTAGCTTGTGTGATGGTTGGTTTTATAGGGTTCCTTATCATGCTTGATAAAGGGAAATATTTTTTTCAGTGTGGGTGGGGAATAGTTATAGAGGGTCTATTTGCTCAACCAACAAAGTTAGGGTGGGGTTCTTGTCTCCTAGCTCACCTATATCATGAGCTTCATTAGGTGGTTGATAAGGGTATGAGGAGTCTAGCTGCAAGAGTCTTAGTTCTTCACATCTCTGCATGGGAGTACCTCCCTAGCTGCAGGCCTATTGTTGATGATGGTCATGCACTTGGGCATATATTTATTTATAGATATACAAGATATGTTGTTCATCCCCACTTGGGAAAAGATTCCTATTAGAGATGACAGATAGATGACATGATATTGGTCACCTGGAGGCTATATCAGGGCACATATGAGTGGGGATACTGGAGATCAAATTAGAGAGATATGTTTATCACTTGGTCTTTGATTGGCCGCACTTCCACTATGGTGTAGTGTTTTCTTATATCATGGTTGCTTCATCAGTATGGCCAACCAGAGGTCATACTTCAGGAGTTCACAACACACACTCTCTATGTAGATGAGTTACGCACATGATGTGGACCTAGATTGGTTCCGACCATAATCATATAGGATTTGAGTCTCATTAGAAAGGCTAAATAGGACTACATTGATGCAATTGCAAATGTTGGGATGACTCCTAAGTACTTGGAGTATTTTTCTAGACACCCTTTTCCTCACTTTACTAATCCAGTGGTGCCTATTCAAAAGATAGAGGTTGATGATTAAGCTCATCCCCCTCCTCCACCAACATATGGTAGGAGAGATACAATACAGAGATGACCTGGCAGAGGTCCTAGTGCTAGCTCTAGCAGAGTGACACCTATTAAGATTATCATCTGTTATATATTTTATTTACTTTAGTTATTTGAATGCATGATCTCTTGGTTTTGCCTACATATTGGCTTATGTACTTACACATTGTGTTGAAATGTACTTTCATGAGTCTTGTGTATTTAGGGTTTGTTCATGTTTGGGTTTTGTTCACCTATCTTATATGACTTTTGACAGCTTTAACATTAGATTGGGGGAATAAAGTTTTGGAACTATTAGTCATTGGAGAACATATTGTTTCCATAGTTTCTAGTTAGGGGTGGGTGGGTGGCACTTAAAATAATAGGGGTACAATTTCTTCTTTATTGAATATCACCAAAGCTCTTCCATAGTAGATCCTAAAATAGAGGCAGAGTATTTTTTTCCATCTCCAGTCACAGTTTGAGAACCAATGACAGTGGGTGGGATGGAGATAATAGTCTTGAATGTGAGGTTCCTAGAAAACTATTAATGAAAACTAAAAGTTCAGTTGTTTCTCCTCAAGAAACCTGCATGAAATACATCAGTAGTCTCATTTTTTATCTCTCTTATATGTTTTTGGCACAAATGGTGTGTGTGAAAATGTGTCTTATATAACATCACAAACAATTCAATGAATCATTGCATGATTGATAAAATAAGGTAAACTAATAAAATATAAATCAAACAAGGTGACTCGTTGCCTTCTAGTAAATAGGAGTATGAATTTTTCTCTCAGATCATCACAAAATCCTTAACTATAGACTCTATCTAAATGAAAGATTTTGAAAGATAAGATTTAAATAAAATGCAATTTTATCTAAACTAAGCTAAGATTAATACAACATTTATGAAAATGAAAGTAACATTCCTATGATTTGATTATGCAAATGAAAATAAGCTAAATGAACTATGATAGTGATAAGAAAATAATTATAATCTATCATTAACTCAACAACATTTCTATACTTCACCATTCTCTCTCTTTAGAAGAGTGGAGGCCTGATTATATAGAAATCTTGTCAAAAATAGACAGACAAGATTGATTAATGATTGAAGATTGCCATTAATCCCTGACTCACAATCTATGTGCAATTGATTTAATTGGTCGAGACTCAAATTTGAAGAATCAATTAACTCCAAATACTGATCATTCATTTTAGAAACTATCCGAGTTGATTTGAATGTTACTAAATCAAACAGAATTGATTGATCAGTTAAGTGATTTGTTTCCAAACTGATGAGGAGATAAAGTTTAGTTAACTGAACTAAACTAGTTTGACCAATTCTTTTAGATTATTTAAACGATTTAAATGCAATTTCTTCTAAAATGTGATGACATTATTAATTTAATTTTTTTGTCGTTAATTGATAACTCTCATTTATTTAATCAATATTAAATAAATAGTGTTTTGTTTTTGGCAAAAATGGTTGAGCCATTATATTTAATTTATATAATTATTTGATGCAAGGATAGTCGACTATGTAGCCTGGGGCACACCCAAAGCCAACCAGCTTGCAGATACAATGTGGAATTAAACAACAACACAGTGAGAGAAGAGAAATGTGAAGATCTTTATCATTAATAATCAAACTCAATACATGCTAGGCTATAAGGCCTTCCTGGTTATGGCCATATACATCAAAATGTATTACAAATGATTTTCTTACAACAAAGATCTCAGATCTTCAATATCCTAACATTTTCCTTCTCGCTCTAAAAATGATCCCTAAACTAAGAACATACAAAAGAATAAATACAAGAGCCCAACAAAGTAGTCGGTGCTCAAATACAAAGGTGAGACCTAGATTTAGGTCCACACAAATCCCAATGAGAGACCCCAAATTAATTCAGCCACGGGAATTAAGTGTAGAAGTCAGCTAGATTAGGAAAACACACGTCGGGAAAGCATCACCGAAAATCAGCAAACCGTCAGTAAAGCAGACACTGAAACTCATTGGGCAAAGAGGTCACCAAAACCCATCGGTAAAGACAGAAACCGATAGATAGGAAAACAACAGAAAAACATAAGTAAACTTATTTTTGGTTGAGCAGGATTGCCAAGGACCCAAGATGCTCCTACATCATTATTACACTGATTTGAATGCATCTCAAGGGGGAAAGAAGTAGGGAATAAATCCCCCCATCCTAGCCCCTGGACATGATAGCCAAGCTATTGCATTACAACCAAAATTATTTAATTCCTAACAACTATAACCTACAAATAGTAAACAAACTATCTATTGGAGAAATTGAAACTGAGCAACAACACATAGAAACACTAGCATGCATAGAGAATATGGTAGAAGTGCTGCCACCTAACACCAAATTTTAACAAAAAAAATTTCCTTCAAACACTAGCTTGTCACCTCAAAAAACCACCACATAGTCCTCAAGCATACCACATAGCAAAGATTATGTCCACTAAGAATCAGGAGATCTTGAACCTTACCTCTACCTTTTCATGTAACACACCCATTCTGGGAAGTCCTCGAAGAGGCGGCCAAGGGAGACCAAGGGGAGAAAGGTGGGGAAGAAGCCACCACACATGTGTTCTTGACATATGCAAGAATGATAGAGAGGTTATCAAAAAGAAGAAAGGTGTTTGTGACAATTCCATTCGGTAAAACATCGATAAAATTAATTATTTCCCTCCTGAAATGTTGTAGATCTCTGCCCTCTAGCGCCAACTTCAATATGTCATACATGCGTACAATATCCTTCTTGTTGTCTAGGTGGGTAGGAGGGAAAAGGCCCCCAATCCATACTTTGGAACCCTTAAGAGAGTACCCTCTGAGAGCCACGTAGAGCTCCTCCTCTAAAATGAATTCTTGTTTGAGTAGAATTTTCTCCATTTTCATAAACCCTCTATAATCATGAATCATGTCATACCAGTTTGATAAGAAGACTGAAACCAGCTATGAGTGGACAATATGTCTAGGGGCACTGGGAATTAGAATGTAGTCACCAATTATGTTTCTAACCACCTCTAGCATGTCTCCTAGAAGTGATTTGAAGGCTACCTTCATATGCCTACCTAAATAGGGGCCCAATAATGGGCATTCCCAATCTTTTATTTGTACAAAAATCCTTGGATTTATCCATCTATAATCCATGATTACAAAATAGAGAGCCTATAAAACACACTATCAACAGATGAAAATACCACTGATGAAAGCGAGAATAGAAGGTTTAAATAACCCATTATGGCATAAATTTCCATCATTAACATGAAAGATGAGCGGACTTTAGAATTAATATTATACGCTTAGATGATCCGCCAAATATTCATGTCCTACATTTTCACCAAGTAAAGTAGTCTACCTCGGGAAGTAGAAAATTTAACTTCATCCTTCCCAATGTAATCCAATTCCATGATAAATGCCATGACATTTTTTGACCACAACACTCACACAGAAATGCAATTTAGGCCAAGCACCATTTCCAAGGGTGCAATATCATGACATAAGAAGGATTTGAGCACGTGGGACAACATGATATCTTGATAGATATCATCATTACATACAATTGTGATGATATAGAGGTTGTGAATGCAAACTACCTTATATTTAAACCATTTGATGCACCTAACACACATTACAAATGACATTCATCTTTTAGGAAAATTGGTAAATTGTCCCAATGTACCGACATGTACTCTGATTTCCAATCCACCTTAGCCCCATCCACCTACAAATTAGATAGCCAATCAAAAAACATGTTATCCTCCTTGTAACAATGCAAAAATGTGTATGATGATAGAAGTTGAAGAAGCTTGACCAGTTCGTGGAGAACATATTGAAGTTCCCAATTTACTATGGATTTGGTCGATAAAGATGATATAATGAGGGAATCGCCTTCAATGTGTAAATCTGTTATTCCTAATATGATGGCCATTCTAACCCCACATAGGATAGCCCTAGCCTCAGCCATGTTATTAGATCCATCTGGAAGCCTAATGTGAGCGGCTATTAACATGGATTTATCTGCACTACTTATCACAAAACCTCCACCAGATTTCCAAGTTACCTTTAGAAGCGCCATCAAAATTTAGTTTACAGTATTGAGAATCATCGGGCTCCATTTGATGTCTTTCTGGACTTGTTGTTTGGGCATTTTCCAATAAGAACCCCTTTCAATGGAATAGTGATGTGTTTCCACTTATTGAAAATTGCATTATCAAAGGATGAAAATGGAGATGAAAGTGCGTTGACCTTAGAGACATGTGCATTAACCATTTCTAAGACATAATTTCCCACCAGTATGCAAACCTGAGCCACCGAAGCCTTGTATTTTATGAAAATTCTCTTATTTATCTCCCCCCATATACACCACATGACTACAACTAGAATTAATCGCCAAATTACTGGAAAGAATGTCTCAATATAAGGTAAAGCACACTGTTGAAGAATCCCATTTAGTCTAATATGGAGGGGGCCTTGCCACCCAAGTTTATTCAATGTTCATTTCCATATTTATTGAGCAAAGTCACACCCTGCCAGTAGGTGATTGGAATCCTCTAGTTCCTTCCCACACATTATACATGGAAATGTGTCAGTAATGCTGAGGTGTTTGAGGCTGCATTTACTAGATAAAATCCTATCTTGGATGGCCAACCACACACATACCCCATTTTTTGGTAGAATAGTGTAATGCCAGAAAAACATAAGAATGGGATTAGAAGTATTAAAACTTGTGACCAATGATTTATATCCCTCTTTTACTAAATGTTTGTCTGAGTTACTTTTAGTCCAAATCAACCTGTCTGAGGTGCCATTAATAGACAGGAACCTCTGCTTAAGAATACCATCTAGGTTCACTCTCTCAGTTACAGGAATGGGTAAGAGAGAAATGTCCTTCCACTTGACTCTCCCTTCTATAAAGGTATATTAATCTGCTACTTTCACCCCCCAATGTTGTTCTAAGATGGTTCTTTCCTACCGGAGATTCAAATAAGTGGATAATTGGGGAACACAATTCCATGAATCTTGCCAGAATAGGGCCTGATTACCTGAGTTTATTACCCAAGATATGTTGAAGGATATTACCTCTTCTTTTAACGATGAAGTTCCACATGACAGACCCCAAGGGGGGGTTTCTGATTGTGAAACTTCTAGTCAAGTCTTCTAAATAAAGGTATTTGACTATGATGAGCTTTTCCCATGAGATGTGCAAGAACTCATACATTTTCCATGATATTTTTGCACCTAGACTAAGATTTCTTTCTAGAATTTTGTGGAATCCTAAGCCCCCATTGTCTTTAGGTTTACAAAAAAATTTCCAGGAGACCAGAAGGACCTTTTTCTTGTCGTCCAAGTTTCCTTCCCAGATAAAATTCCTCAAGAATTTCATTATACTCTTCATCACCCCTAGAGGAGAAAGAACAACTATCATGATGTAGTTGGGAATATAGATGATGATAGATTTGGCCAATAAAATTCTTCCTGCCAAAGAGAGCCACCTTGCTTTCCACGAAGAAATTATTTCTTTAAAACTGGACAAGACACCATCCCAAAATGCAATTTTATTTTTTCCTTGAAAGAAAGGAATGTCAAAGTACTTACTATTGTATGCTGAATGTAGACCTCTGAATTCAACACAAACACAAAATAGTCTTTACACAATCGCTCAATTCACAAAGACAAACATGAATTGTTTGTTCTGCAAATTCAATTGAGGTGACCTATTGTAACCTAATTAGATGTGGATGTTGAGTTTTACCCTCAGAATGAGAGCCAACAACCTGACCATTGCTAACATGGAGGATTTTAAGAATGCAAGATGAGAAGAATTGCCATTAATCTTATGAAATCTGCAACTAGTCTATGA
>MU228454.1:534418-546377 GCA_018584345.1 Thuja plicata
GAGATGGTGGAAAGGATATCTTGATCTTGCTTGAGAGATGGAGGAGTATGTAGCTCTTGAGGTGGAGGGATATCTTTTTGGAAGAAAAAGGATATGAGAGGATCATCCTCAGAATTTAGGGATATGGTACCTTTGTCAAATGTGGGAGGAGATTGTATAGAATCACCATGGGACTCGTTAGATATGCGACTTTGGCCAACTATTGGATTAGGATGGATGGTATCTTGATCTTGATCATAACTAATATTTGTTTCCTCACATTGTGGAATCTCCTCTTGACATGAAGCCACTTCTAAGGATGAGGTAGGATTTTTGATCTACGTATGGGGTTCTTGGCACACTGATGGGTAGTAATTTAGAATAGGCATGATAGGCATTGAAGCACATGGAAGCTTGGGGTCTATGACCTTTGAAACCTGAGAAGGACTTACAGTCATATGCGAGTTAGCTTGGATCTCTTTTAGAGGTAGCCCTTGAGGATAACTAAAGGGAACAACATGAAAAGCATTAGGACTTCTGTCAGATGGGGGATTTGTGGAAGATTTGGCAACTCTAGGAGATGTATGAGTATCGGAGGAAGTAGAGGATGGAAGGGAATCATTACAAAGCACCGGTTCATCATTAACATGATCTTTCTTGAGAGTGCAATCTTTATTTTTAGCATGAGAATATTTAGAGGAGAGATTCTTATAGTATTGACGTTTTAAATCAGTGCGAAAGGCTTTCTTTTCCTCAATAGAGGCATCAAAGAGGTATTGTTCATTAAAATCATCAAAGTCTCTTTCAAAATCAGAGTCATGTGGGTCACCATCACAATCTATCCAATGCGACCCCCCATTACCAGTAAGTGTGAGCGTACCACAAAGATGATGCTCAGGAATATAGGTATCATTACATTGTTTAGGATAAAAATTGGGATCGTCATCACATTGTCCAGGAGAAAAATTGGGATCATCATCACATTGTTCGGGATAAAAATTGGGATCATCATCACATTGTTCAGGATAAAAATTGGGATTGATATACCAAGATTTACCCATGTTGGAAGAAATCAGAGAGACGTAAGAATCCTTTTCCTCCCTTAATCGTTGGAGTTGAGATCCTATAATTTGAAGTTGTTTCCACGAATCTTCCATAAGAATCTCATCTTTGGTTTTAGACATTGTAAAACTATCTTGATGCACTTGCTTAGAAGATTGAAAAGGAGGTATGATGAAACAACTGATTGACTGACAGGTGTTGAAGTGATATCTAAAGTGTTGATTAAGTCCAAGACCAAAGGACAAGGGAGATAATGTCTAGCTGAGAGGGAGATAGCAATGACTTTGATCTTGAGTCAAGGTTGACTAACCTGTTCTCACAACCCAGAATAAGGACAGCGCAGAAAAAGACTGATAAGATTGAAATAGATAATGGGTCACTTGGACTAGCACAGCAAGGTCATATTTCAAGACAACAACGAGTCAGACTGTCAATAGATTGCAATACAAGATAGACTAGTAACAATGTTGATGAGAACGTAGATTTGTGAAAATTTAGATAGAAACTTCACAGCAGAATAGCAATTTGGATAGCAAGTTGATAGATTGCAGAGTCTTGATAGCAGGTGCAGAAACTTGGACAAGATTTCGACAGTTAACACCTAGAAGTGTAGATTTAGAATAGTTGATCATTTTGATGTTCGATTTGAATGTTTGAGATTTTTGTTTGTTTTGATGCTTCACCCACGCAAGACACATCAAGCAGAATGTTCATAGTACCAGAATATACACATCACAACCCTAGGATAGCCAGGATAGTATTTGTTGAATCCCCACTTGAACCAAAGTTTAGTTACACTTACTCATAGCAGACAACTTAGAAGCTTGGAGGCACGGTCTCCTCCTTACATGTGCACTCACTTCTCAGGCACACCAAGCTTCGAACCCCAAAGGAATTGCTTACAAAAGGGTTGTTCTCTCTACTAAGAACCGTAAAAGTGTGGGGCATCTTAGTCAGTCTCTGACCTTCTATGCCAATAGATAGAGGGTTTTTGGATACTAGAACATAGTTTGTAGTAAGGGCATCCGTTCAGGTGGTTATACTTGTGGTAGATTAGCTCTGTTATGGAGGCCTCCCAGCCTACAGAAGTTACGTTCTGTAGGTTCTAACACACCACAAGGGTACTGAGGGAGATCTTCTTCCTGGTGTAACACAATCAACACCTGTTCACTGTGACATTAATCACAATGAAATTTTTTATACCGGTTTGGAAGGGCTTGGCTTTAGCCTGTTACCGATTGGGCAATCCACTCTCACTGGCTCCGTTAAAGCACTTAGGAGGTAGCCACACTAAAGGATTTGTATAGATTTCTCTTTCACCAAACATCCAAGAAGGAAAGGGGAGAGGATACATCCATGCAATTCCTTGGGTTTACAAAACTAAAAGACACTTCAAGCAAAATAAGAAAATGACAATAATGTTTCTGGATTTCTGATCATCCCAAAAGGGTGAGAGCATAGTTTCCTGACATTATTTTCATTCCTAAAACAACAAAAAAATGTTCATTTTAAGAATTATTGCATGTGGGTTCCTATTTTAAGAAATCAGAAACAAGATGCAAGCACATTGTTTTGCGTTCTATCGATCAAAGGCAACCTGCAAGAAATATCATCAGTAGTTTGTGTTTTAGTCTTCTTGTATAGCGTCCTGCAAACCATTGTTAGGAAAACCTTACCTATTCCTACACATGCAACCCACTATTATAAAAATCCATAAAAATAAAAATAAACACACAGCTTAGCAATCCCACTTGTTAGAAAATCAAGTTAGTCAAATATAATATATCATTTGATAGTTGAAAAACCTATTGTCATAGAAATATGGTTTTGACCAGTGTGCACTAAATCAATCATAACTTTTGTAAATCCCTATGAAATTAATTCAAACCAATAGAAAATGAAAGATAGCTCAAATTCCTTTCCAAAAATATAAATTTCATATTTTTATCATGTCATATGTGCACATACCAATAAAAATGTCAGTCGGATTTCATAAAAATCAGGCTCTAACTGGTCTGCACTAAAATGACCATAACTTTTGTAAATCCCAACAAAATTAATTCAAACTAGAGGAAAATGAAAGCTAACTCAAATAACTTTCTATAAATATAAATTTTGAATCTATATCATGTTAGATGTGCATTTACCAATAAAAACATCAGTCAGATTTCTAGAAAAATAGCTCAGAAATATATCACAAAACTCATAAAAATTAACCTTGTGATCGTGGGTTTGAGCCCCACGGTGGGCGCCAAAATTTTGTATGATGAATTTAGACCTCTGAATTCAACACAAAAACAATATAGTCTTTACACAATTTCTCAATTCACAAAGGCAAACATGAATTGTTTGTTCTGCAAATTCGATTGAGGCGACCTGTTGCCTCCTAATTAGATGTGGATGTTGAGTTTTACCCTCAGAACAAGAGCCAACAACCTGACCATTGCTAACATGGAGGATTTTAAGAATGCAAGATGAGAATAATTTTCATTAATCTTATGAAATCTACAACTAGTCTATGAGAAAATGCTCTTAATCCATGAATTGAGAAGCAATTTAAGCTATGAAATCAAATGAGACTAATCTAGGAATGAATTGCAACTACTCTATGGAAGTAAAATGCAATTAATCTAAATAAAATGAAAGTTCTTGTAATCTAGAAAAGAATTTCTTTTAATATAGAATTGAACTTGAAATGGATTTAAGAAGCTTGAAAGCACAAAATTGAATTGTTATCCCTATAGATAGATCATAAATGAAAGCTAAACATCTTCAATTCCAATTAAAACTAGCTTAATTATGCAAATAAAGCTTGAAACATGAAATAATTGATGCAAAAAATGACTATAATATTGATGCTCTCCAAAATCCTCTCTAATGAAGAAAATAAGTCCAATTTATAGAAAACCAAGGAAAGAGAGTGAAGAGTTTCTTGAAAAGAAACAGTTGTCTCTTCATTCTCCATTTGAGACAAATAAGCAAAGATTATTTAAATAAAAGGGTGAATTATTGCCACATAAGTGTCCTTTCACATGGAATTATGGAATTCCTTTTTGAGGACAATTCACCCAATAATTAAATAACCTTTCAATTCCTTTTATGTATATTAGGTAAAGGAGGTGGAATTGATTTAATTAAAAGCACTTAGGACTTTAGGATTAAATCAATTAATCATAGGGGTTTTTAGCTAATAATCATTGAGAATTTGGGAATTAAATATAATGTCAGATTTATGCAAATTAGGGTTTTCTACATTTGAAACTCAGTCATTTAAAGTCCATTAGGAGAAGAATTTGCCTAGTATAATAGGACTTCGAAGATGAGAAAATGCACCAAAATTGATTGGATTATTAGGTGCCAATTTTGGGGTGTTACACTTACAAGGGGTTTGAGCTATTGAGAACCAAAATATCCACTGGATTACTCTACAATATTTAAAATCCATGTTAAAGAGAAATATTTTAGATTTCACCACATTTAAGTTCTGCTCTGAAGCCTCACAGTATTATAAAAGTGTACATTCTTAATAGTTCTTGGTTCCTTAACATTTCATTTTCCAAATAGCAATGAGTCATAAGCAAAAAATATATGTGAGATTGCTAGATGAGATTGTCTAATACAAATACCTTCCCATAGGCCCATAGATCTTTTGTTGAAAATTATTCTACTGAACCCTTTGGCCAGAATGATAAAGAGAAATGGAGAGAGGGAGTCCCCCTGTCTAAGTCCTTGAGATGAAAATAAGTAACCACATGGAGTTCCATTTATCATGACAAAAAAATTCACTCCCTAGATGCAAGACATGATCCACTTGATCCATTTTTTATTAAAACCCATTTTTTCCATAACTAAGCTTACAAATTTCCAATTGACCCTATCATATGCTTTATTCATATCTAGTTTGAGGATCATAGCCGGAAATCCTTCTTCCTTAATGGAATGTAGCACTTCCTGGACAATTAGAGCCCCTTCTACGGTGTCTTTCCCTGGGACAAAGATGCCTTGTTGTTCTCATATGATTTTAGGAATCAATTTACGTAAACGAGTGGCCATTGTCTTTGAAAATATTTTATATATAGAATTGCATAGGGAGATTGGAAAAAAATATGTAAAGGAAGAGGGATGCTAACTCTTTGGAATGAGAGTAATAGTTATGTTATTAAACTATTTGAACATACAATCATGTCTTCTTGATTCTTCAGTAGCCTTAAGAATGTCAGAGCCCACGAACACCTATCATTTTTGAAAAAAGAAAGGAGTCAGGCTGTCTGGTTCTAGGGCCTTGTCTCCATTCATGGAAAAAACTAAAGATCTCACGTCTTCCAAGGAAAATGGAGCCACCAAATCCTTATTATCCAAATTTGAGACAATACTAGGGATGCAATTAATAATTTTGGGGACACGAAAAGGATTTATATTTTCCTCCGCTAATAGGAGATCAGAAAAAAAATCTGACTGCTTCCATTTGTATATCCTTTTCCTTGGAGAGAATTTGTCCATTCTCATCTGTAATTTGGAAAATTGAGTTTTTATGTCTTTTTAATTTTGCAGAGATGTGGAAAAATGTCTTATTCCTATCCCCCTCCCTTAACCAAAGCTCCCTAGATCTTTGCCTCCATAATATTTCCTCTTTGAGTAACACTTCCTCTAATTGTTGGGTGAATATTTTCTGATTCTCATACACTTGTGCAGTCAGACCTTTGTTAAGAATGAACATATTGATGTCTTCTAGTTTCCTTTGGAGGTCTACTTTATGTTTGAAGATATTCCTAGATGATGATTTATTTCATGCTTTTATATTAATTTTCATAAAGGTTATCTTTTTGGAAAGTTTGAACATAGCCGATCCTCCCACAAATGGAGCTTGAAATCACCATGTTTTTAGTAGAGCTAGGAAGCTAGGGTCCCTGGACAACATTTTCTTTATTTTGAAGTATGGATGTGGTTAAAAAGGCTGAAAGATCAAGCTAAATTTACATAGTGACTGGTAGATGATATGATCTAGTTAAGGTAAGAATAGAGGATGAGAAAAAACCATTTTCAAGAAACCAAATCAAGTTCACAAGAAACTTGTCTAGTCTAGCTCCAATGAAATGCATTCGTTTCCGCTTATTGGACCAATAAATTTTTCCATTTGAGGGGACACAATACATTAACTAATTTCCTTTGATGAAGTCCCAAAAATCATCTGTTACTTTGGGGGAGGGTTTCCCCCCCATTTTATCTTGAGGACCCAGAGTGGCATTGAAATCTCCTCCCAAAATAACTTTATGCCCCTGGATCCTTGCAATTTTCTACGAGACAGAAAATCAAAGTCTCTACTTATCTACCATTGAGATAGGATTGTACACAATGAAAAGGATAAAAGAGATCAAAAAAATTGTTACTTCCACTTCCAACTAGTTCGCATTCTTTGACATTATTGAAAATTGACACTTTTTTCTATTCCAAAGAGTAGCAAGCCCACCTGATGCACCTTCCGATGGTGATTAAAGGAAACCCCAGTTCTTCCAGGATGTGAATAATTTGTTCCCTACTTCTTCAGATAGCTATGTTTCTTGGAGAAACATCAACTCTACCCCCCCTACTATAATCTGGACTTTGATGAGGCAAGCTTTGTTAGAGGCATTCAAGCCTCTGATTCCATGAAACAATCCCAAAATTTCCTTCAAAGACCCATTTGTTCTCCTACTTCCAAATAAATGTTTTGAAATAAAAAAATTCTACCTCTTCCTTGCATTTCCTGGGGGTTCTCTGGAAATTTAATGTTAATTATGTGCCTGTAGAAATCTTCACATTTAATTTAGAAACTTTTAATGGATGATCCCTTGATCTCTTTGTGTAATATAAAATCTTTGTAATTTTAGTGGTGTCCAATGCAGATTGAGAAATTGAGCATGTAGTTTCTTATTCTATTGGAACACCTTCATCTAGAAGCCCGGCCTCGAATAATAAGTGATCCTGAACTCCTCATTCTGGGTCCTCCCAGGGAAGGAACGGTCCAAATTATATCCCATTAATTTTATCCTCATCCATTTCCAACATGAGGGTGTCCACTATTAGGTCTGTATCCAAACTTTTGATATTCAATACCTCATTAGTTCTAGTAAGAGTCCCTACCCCGTTCCTTGAGTCTCCTATGTGATTCTCGTGCAGATCCTCCATGTGGGAAGATAGCTTATCGGGGCCAATAAGGTTATAAGCATCAGATTTTGTGTTGATTCTCCTCTCTCCATCTACATTGATCGCTATTTAAGGCTCCTAGTGCAACTCACCAATATCAACTGAGATAACTCTCTCTACCTCAGGAATTTCATAGTTTATTTCTAATTTCCTTTCTTTCTTCAAATAATCTTCTACCTCCCTGAATATGTCATTGGGATAGTTAATTTCAAATTTCATGTAAGTAGGGCACTCAACATGTTGTTGAGAAAGAGTAGAGTGGGTGTATTCAATACAGCCTCATATCTTAGGAGTCTGGTAGTTCTGCTGTAATTTTTTGAACACCCACAGATATTGGGAAAGAAAAGAAAATAAATTTGTGAACATCTTTAGATAGTGGAAGACATTATTAAATAGTGTTAGGTTGGCTAAATTGCCAATATAATTTTATTTGGAAATTAATTAATTAAATAGGACCAAGTGCAATAATCAAAAGGGACCTAGGGTTTAGGTAAAATCAGATCGATTAGGAGTTAGGAGATTTAGTAAAAATTACAGTTTTCTTGATGAAGAATTGAGATTAGGGGCTTATGGTTTTGTAGACCATTTTTGGGTGATTAAAAAATATTGTTCCTATACCTAAGGAAAAAAAAGTGATCAGTACTAAATGGGTATTTAGAAATTAATTGAATTAAGAAGGTGAAGTGGTTCAGAATAAAGTGAGTCCTGTTTGCAATCTATATTCACAAATGAAAGGTATTGAATTTGAGGAGAACTTTGTTCCTATTGCAATAATTTAATTTGTTAGGATGTTTCTTGCATATGCTTCTTACAAATATTTTAAGGTACATCAAATGGATGTTATGTCTACATTCTTGAATGAAGAATTGGAAGAGGAAGTCTACATTGAGCATCCTGATAGTTTTCCTATGATTGATGAAGATAACATGGTTTTATTATTGAAGAAAGCATTATATGGATTGAAAAAAAACACCTAGAGCCCTGTATGAAAGGTTAGATAAGTATTTACCGACAATTGGTTTTATTAAAGGTACTTCCAATAGTTATTTGTACTTCAAAGTTGATCTTGATAACATTTTGATTGTTCAAGTCTTTATGGATGATATTATTTTTGGTGGAAATGAAAAGTTGAGTAAATAATATTCTAGTGAGATGCATAAAGAATTTAAGATTTCCATGATAGGTGAGATGAATTTTTTATTGGTCTGCAAATTACACATATTGATAAAGCTATTTTCTTATCTCAGTCGAAGTATGTGAAAGAATTGTTGAAGAAATTTGGTATGGATGATTCAAAATCCATTGGTACTCCTATGATTAGTAGTTGCAAATTGAGAAAAAAATATGATACACCTAATGCAAATCAAACAAGATATTGATAAATGATCAGTGGCTTAGTATTCTTCGTCCACAAGCTAGACTGGATATTATAAATGATGTTTGCATCATTGCTAGATTTAAGCATAGCTGAAGGAATCACATGTTGTTGTTGTTGATGTTATTGTTGTTAAGAGGATATTTAGATACTTGAAAGGGACAATTGATTATGGATTATGGTATGAAAAGGATGATGATTTTACATTGCATTCATTTACCAATGTGGATTGGGCAGGTAATGTGGATGCCATAAAGAGCACAAGTGGTGGATCATATTTTTTGGTTAGGAGATTATTAGCCTCTTGGGAAAGTAAGATAAAAATTTGTATTTCACAATCTATCGTTGAAGTTAAATATGTTGTTGATCTTATTAATTGTACACAATTGATATGGATGAAGAAAATGTTGAAAGATATTAGAGTAACTATTGATGAGTCTATTACCATTCATTATGAAAATTCAAGTGTTATCAATATTTCATAGAACCCTATGTTGCATTCAATACAAATCATATTTCTATTAAATATCATTTCTTGAGAGACAAAGTTAGTGAGAAAGAAGTCACATTGCAGTATCTCCAATCTTCAAACAATGTGGGATACTGGTTGCAAAGAAAGATAAGCTTGGGGTGATATCCCCTATTGATCAGAGTTAGAGATGCATTAACTTGCATCAATCCAGTGTACTTACAAATTACCATTTATCTGGATTGATGTTTTTGGTAGCTACTCCTTAGGGGGAGTAGTGGTTAGTAGTAGTTATGAGGTATGTTGTTCAAATTATTTGCCTCTATTTCTTAGTGCGTACATGTTTCCTTGTCATTAATATCTAAGGGGGAGAGAAATTCATGTGAAAATCAAGTATGAGACTATGTAAGAGAGATTGTTTTCTGACTGAGAATATTTTTAGAGAGACTTTGAAAGATATCATGGATATTACTGGTAGTACTTTTAATATTGTTTCTTTGTGCATTGATTTTATTTTTCACATCATATGTTGTCATTAATGCCAAAGGGGGAGACTGTTGAGATATTATTGAGTGGTGTGTATATATGTGATGAAAATAATGTTTTTCATTGATATCAACATATTCCTACCATTGGTGATAATTTTCTTGTGTTTTCATGAGATATTCAATGAGAAGATTACTTTTGTGTTGATACTATATTGAAGATCAAATGTTGCAAAGGTACATATAGTTTCATTTATGTTTCCAGCCAATGTGTGTCAACTTATAGAGGTTCGCATAAAGATTTGAGTGAGCTATGAAGGATTTATTAGAATTGGTATTTTGGTTGTTTAGGAAGTGATAGTGTTTCATCTTTTGGATCGGTGTGGATCAGCTATACAATATTCTTGGTTTCTAACGTGGTGGCAAGTTAAGGACTTGATTGTGTCCTCAATTCAAGTAGTTCATGATTTGTATGCTGGGAAACTATTTTTATTTTATGATAGTGGTTGTTGCTTAGTGTTCTTAATGAACAGTGTAGAGATGACTATGATTTATGAAGTCAGAGTTGTTCTTGCTGATGTCATAGTATTTCATGTTTCTTTATGATCTTTCATGATTTTGTACTATTCATTTTGTTGGATTACGTTGGGTTATGTGATCAGTATTGAATATTTTCATGTGGTGGCATAGTGTGTTGCAAAGAATCATTGCATGATTTATAGATCTAGAGTGTATTCAAGGATATTTTTATGGATCATTTCTATGTCTTAGCCGACATTCAATGGATAAAATTTATATTGATTTGTATTTAATTAATAGTTTGTAATTAGGTCCCTAGCTGACCTAGTTGAGGTAATTTGATGTAATGTATACAAAGATATAATTATTTGTGATTGTGAATGTTTGTAAGATGTGGAAGAGTGTGTGTAAAGAGGTGTGAGTGGAATCTACAATTGAGGCAAAGATTTGATGTACTTCATTGGAACTATTTTTGCATAAAATATATGTTTTTTGTTAGTTCATGAGTTTAGAAAGTGTGTCCTTTATGATTTCAGATCAAATATTGTTGTAACAATGTGAGCCTTCCTTTGGGTTGAAGCCCTTGTTGTATTTCAGCAGTGAGTTATAGGCAGTGTGCCTGAATATATGTGTATTCCCTTTTATAATATGACTAATATGGTATAGTGGTTTTTATAGAGTACATTAATCTTGTGGATTTGATCCCCAGCATGGTTTTTCCCCTAATTGGGTTTCCACGTTGTTAGCATTGTTAGAAACATTGAGAGGGGGGTTGAATCAGTGTTTGTCTATATTTTAGCAACTTAAACATAAATCAAACATAAATCCAATGAAGCTCAATATAAGAACACATAACACATGATATTTTTATGGGGAAACCTTGATTAGAGGAAAACCCCAGTGGGAATTAGTACCCGCAAATATTGTACTAGTATAATGAACCTGTTAAAGTTCCTTTGCCCTGGTAAGAGCACTCTTTACAATCCAAGTACAATGACCCTATTAGGAGTCTATTACAAAAACCCTATTAAAGGTATATGGTTCACTGCCAGAGCTCACTTCTCAATAGGATGAAGGCTACATCCTTCTGATAGTTGATATACACTATATCAAAAGTGAACTGCTGTGATGACACTACTGTCTGATTAGTTTCGTGTAAATGCGGATGCTCTTACTCTCTTAAAGAGATTTATCTCATACTAAATTCATCATACTTCTCTTCTATATCTTTCTTCTATATATAATTTGACACTTGTAACATAACTTTACATTACATACTTATATGTTCAAACCTGAATAGACACGACCCAAAACAAGACTTATGGTCAGCCCTAAAACATAATACACAACACTTCTGAGAAAGTCAGTTTAAGAGTGTTTATAACAATACTAAAGACATTATTACAAACATATATTCAAAGGCACTTGGTTGTTACACAATAAAATAATATACACTGATCAAAACACTAGTCGGCTTTCATGCTCTGTCTTCTAGACTGCTGGTGTACTGATCTATCTGAAACTTCTCTATACTATCATGACATACCATGTGTGTCTGGACTTAGTATGTAGACATTACATAGAACATATATCTGAATGTGCATGCTCTGATTTGATCTCTCACACGTGCACCGATGTGTTGATTGATGTATATCTCTGTCTGCCATGTATTCCATACTTAGTCATTTATCTTCTAAGTTATCTTTGACAGAAACCTAATATAACTTTGTTGCCATGATGAAAACACAAAATAAGTCATGTATCCTCTAGGAGTCAACTTGCCAACAATCTCCCCCTTTGTCATTTATGGCAACAAATGAATGTGGCCAAGTTTCTCAAAATGACTTAACACACAAAATAACTATATATCATTGCATCTATATATAT
>MU228454.1:546454-576859 GCA_018584345.1 Thuja plicata
TATATATATATATATATATATTGCTCTCCATATATACAAATTCTCTATTACTCCCCCTTTGACATTAATGACAAAGGTGTACATGTAACACCCCAAAATTGGCATCTTGCAACCCTAACTAATTTTGTTGCATTTTTTACTCTTCTAGATCATCAAAGTCCTATTGTACTAGGAAATTTTGATTTTTGACCGACTCTACTTGACCTAAGTGTCAAATGTAGAAAATCCTAAATCTACATTAATCATACATTATATTTAATTCCTAAATATCTATTGGCTAAACAAACCCTATGATTGAATTAATTTAATTATAAAGTCCTAGCACTTTAATTAAATTAAATTCACCCTCTTTAGCTAAGACACATTAAAATAAATTAAATAATATTTAATTACTAAATAAATATCCTCATTTCAATAATTGAATTTAATTATTCAGATAATTGATAAAAACCTATTTATGAGGTCATAGTTATTTAATTAATTGAATATTCTCTCAAAAATCTTATCTTTGTTTAGAAATAGAATCTATGAATTAATTGTGCTTTAAAGAGAAAGAAAACAATTAAAATCAAAGAGAAAAGAATTAAATCAAAGAAAGAAAACAGTTAAAGCAAAGGGAAAACAATTTATTGTTTTCTTTCAAATAAAGCTTTCTAATTTAAATTGGCTTTTCTGTCTGTTTTATTTCAAAGAGGAAAATTTCTATTCTGATCACCTCTGAGTCTATAAAAGAACTCTCATTCCTCATTCAAAACCCCACTCATTTGTATGCATTGTTAGAATACTGAATTATTGTCACATTTCCATTTATAGAATAATCTCATTTTTGCAATAGAATAGTTTCAATTTCTAGAATAATTGCATTGCAATCATGTCTTAGATTATCTTACATCTTTCAATTCTTAGAATAAATGTGCATTGCATTGCATTCATGGAGAAAAATCCTTCGTTCCTAGATTGGTCTATGGTTGTGAGACTCTTGTTCTGAGAGAAATTTTGAAAACCCCGTCTGGATAGAAGGCACCAGGTTGAATCATGTAGGCAGACAGGATGAATAATCTCATATTCAGTCTTGTGTGTATTTGATGAAGAAGGACTATGTTGAAGTGTATGGTGAATTAAAAAGGCCAAATTTACCACATACATTTCTGGCACCCACCGTGGGGCAGAACATCTATTTATGTCATCACATTTGAATTAGTTTTGAAAATCTTGGGATCATGTTTGTACTCTTATTTTGCAGGTAAAACAACGCATTTCATCATTATTTTAGCGTGGAGCAAGTTCAAAAATTTCTTCTATCTTCTGTCTATTATTCTCTTAGTGTCTTTGAAGCTCTCATTTTGAGCCAAATCTGACTGTACCATTGCGTCTGGAACATCATTTTGGGTGAAAACGACTATAAACATGCCTATACTTGTCAAAAGTTGAATCCGTGGAAAAAAAAAATTTTGCCCAAAGAGGTTGTACAACCCATTACACATAAATTGAGGCAGATTTCAGATTTTTCTGCATGCAGCCAGAGGCAGATTTTTGAAAAAAAAATCAAAATTTTTTCACTATGTTAAATTTGATGGCCATCAAACCATCATTCCCCATGACCTTCTATGACAGCCACAAAACCGTCAAATTTAAACTCGCAGGTTGATGACATCAACATAGTTTGAAAATTTTTTAGCCTTCACCATTGAGCTTTTTGAATTTACTGTCTAAATTGCAACAATCATATCTTTCTCATTTTAGGTCCAAATTGAGTGCAATTTTTTTTAATTTTGAGTAGAATTGTCTGAAGATTTTTGGGTTTGTCTCAGTTTCTAGATTATAGTCACAGATCTATCAAAGATTATAGGTTTTCCTCACTATACCTGCCTAATCCTGCATTTTGCAACTTCTAGAGCCTTGTACGAGCTCATATGGTAATATATTTTAGTGTAATTGTTTTTGAAAGTGCGTGATTTTTTATCTACTTTCTGAATATACAATAATATTTATGATTTTCTAATTTTTTTTAATGCTGACGAGTTTTGGGCTTTGTTGTTCTCTGGTTATCTTATTTATTACAACTTAACAGTGGTTTGCAGGATACTGAGATAAAGAGAAAGCCGTCATAAAACTTTTAACGTGTTTATTGTAGGAGGTTTAAATGAAGAAAGACATTACAAACTACTAATGGGTTTATTGCAGGATGTTTGTCAAAGACCTTGCATGTTTTCACAACTTCTTATATATATTTTTGGTAGTTAAAACACACTTCAATTGGTGCTTAAAATGAATCATTGTCTTGCATGATTGAAGTGTTTTTTAGATTGTAATCCTAATAACTACATGAGCGTATCCTCTCCCCTCGCCTTTATGGATCTTGGGTGTAAGAGAAATTCATGTGATTCTTCTAGAGTGGCTACCTCCTGAGAGCTTTAGCAGAGCTGGTGAGAGTGGATGCCCAATCGGTAATAGGCTAAAGCCAAGCCCTTCCAAACCAGTATACAAAAAATGCTATTGTGATTAGTGTCACAATAGACAGGTGTGAATTCGTTGTGGCAACAAAAATCTCCTCTAGTACCCTAGTGGTGCGTTAAAGTCCCGACATTGTTAAGGTGAAAGCCTTTCTTTGAACGGATTGGGAGAGCCCCCTTTATTGGGAAAATGACTTGATCACAACCATCTGAATGGATTTCCTTACTACAAACTGTTGTTCTAGTTTCCAAAAACCCTCTATCTATTGGTGCAGAAGGTTAGAGACCGACTAAGATGCCCCACATTTTTACGGCTTTTAGTAGAGATAACAGCCCTTTGGGGAGAAATTCCTTTGGATTTCAAAGCTTGGTATGCCTGAGAAGTGAGTGCATATGTAAGGAGGAGCCCGTGCTTCCAAGATTCTAAGTTATCCGCTAGGAGTAAGCATAGCTAAACTTTGGTTCAAGTGGGGATTCAACAGATAATGTCCTGGCTATCCTAGGATTGTGATGTTCTTGTTCTAGTACTACAAATATTGTATTTAATGTGTTTTGTGTGGGTGTATCATTTGAATAAATCAAAACTATCATCAAAACACAAACTGTCAATCTTGAACATGTCCAAAACAATCTGTCACTCAAACTATCTATCAAGAAACAACATGATTTTATCTTGGGAAACATGAACTAGTCTCAATAGTCTAATTTTGTAAACATCCTTTTTTCAACATTTGCATAGTTTCATGTCAAATTTCCCAATCTTCACATCATTCAGTGAGAATCTTCATGTGATACGACATACACTGTTGCGCGACATTTGGAAACAATGCCATTACTCTGTCATCTTTTCATCTGTCAATTGGTGTCATTCTTTGTGCGAATACAGCAAAGTTTCATGCGCGTCGATGAGAATCTTCACGCGAAAGAGCATATCTTTCCGCGAAACTGGAGTCTTTTGTCCAAAATAGCAAGCTAAAATCTATTAGTCAAGTGTTCTTCTATCAAATATGGTCTCTGATATGGGTCTATTTTTCTGTCCTTCATCTTCACATAGTCTAAAACTTAGTTTCTTGGGTTGAGAACTACGTGATTCTTGCTTAAACTGGTCTCGTCTCATGTCTTTTTGATCTCTTTCATCTATATTGTCATGCCTTGTGTCGCAATAGTCATCTCTTGGCTGTTCTAGCCTTATCTTTGATGATTTGCACCAAGGATACTTCACCTTTTGGCACATTCTATGTAATCTTTGAGACAGTTTCAAGTTTGGTCCTAGTTCACGTCTTTTGTTCAAAACTTTGTCTATGACTGTCACAACTCGAAGTGGAAAAACATTTCCTTCAATCAATCAAGATGAATCTGTACTTTCCACACCCTTACCGGCTACATCTAGTGAGGAATCATCTCAATCTCCTTCTCCAGTATGTCAACCTTACAATAAACGGTCATTTCCTATGGATTTTAGTTGGGTTTGAAATCCTTTGTTCCAAGAAGACCCAAATTCAGAGAACACTCAATCTTTTCATACCAAGTCTTAACACCTTAAATCCTTGCATTTTGGTAAGATGGAAGATCTTAATCAATCAGGTGGTGAGGTTAGAAAAACTGATCTCTTTAAAACTTGGGGTAAGTCCCATTCTCAAGACCCCCCTAATGATGTAGAGGTAGAAATAACTCAAGAAGAGATTGCACAAGCTCGTGCTAACAAATATTTCTATAGAATGATGGGAGTTCTCCTAGTTGAGGAGAAATAAAAATACATTCTTGAACTAGCCAGTCAAGGGGCTAAGTTACCTTCCAATTATGCTATAGAAACACTTGTTGAGAAAGAGGAAGAAACTAAAAAATTCCCTCTTGTTCAAAGAAATGCAAACTATGCAAGAGAAACTCTCTCAACTCTTGAAAGAGAAAGACAAGCTTGTTACACAATTCACATTGGAAAGCATATGTCCTTTCCCATTTGACAAAGATCTTTACATGCCTCCTTTTCCCAAAGGATTTGAACTTCCTACATATGACAAATGCTTGGGTACATCTGACCCTCAAGACCATTTGAGATAATTTGGTGCTCTCTCCATGGAATTCATACATGACACAACCTATCTCATGCGTCTTTTCCCATGTAGAATTTGGGAGGGTCAACTATGGAATGGTTCTCTAGACTACCAACTGGCATCAAAACTTTTGAAAAAATTGCCAATTTATTTCTACAACATTATTCTCACAACATCCAACATCCGGTTCATATCCAAGATCTTTACAATTTGAAACAAAATCATGGGGAATCCTTCTTGGCATTTCTCCAAAGATGGAGACAACTTTATACATGATATTCTTGCAAGATACCCGAATCCAAAAAGTTGGACATCTTTCTCGATAATCTTCTCCCCAACTTTGGGTATCAAGTACAGCTACAAGGTCCTCTAACCTTTGATGATATGATCAAACAAGTTGTAAGAATCAAGACACTTATGATCAAGAAAGGAGAATTGACCTTGCACAAGGAAAAAAAACAAGGGTCTTCTTCCTCAAGCAAAGATAAACCCAAATTTCCCAACAAGAACCAAAATGTTGTGAATGATGGTGTTGTAGACAATGTGACTCCTAAGCCTTCCAAGGATGCCTTTAACCTCACTACCATGATGCAAGTGGCTAAAGCCACTGAATAGGCTATGGAAGAATCCAAACCAAGTACTTCATGATTTTTTGGACCTAAACCTTGGGCTCCTAGGCCCAAGTGTGAGTTCACTCCTCTAGGAGAACCTCTTGAGGCATTTTACAAGACTCTTGTGGACAACCATTTACTCACTCCATTGGATAATTCATGACCTTATGATCCACAACCAAGACCCTCTTCGTGGAATGAATCTACTTATTACGATTTTCACCAAAATAAAGGTCATAAAATAGCTACTTGTCTTAAATTGCAGCATAAAATCCAGGATCTCATTGATAGCGATGTCATTGAAATAGGAGGTCACAAAAAAAATTCTGATCACCACGCTTTCAAAGACCCATTTCCTCCTCATGGAAAAGGTGAATCATCTAAAGGCAAAAATACTGACGCTAAGGTCAACTATACATACACCAATAACAACAATGTCATTAATATGGGTGAACCTGTTGATACTAGATATTGTAATGTCATCATTCTCAAGGGGAAGGAAGATACTTCCAAGTCGAAAACACCTTTCACTTTGTGAGGGTCTACACCTCAATTTTATGAACAAGGATAGTCTCAAGTTAGTGCTAACATTGTCACTGGATCTCATGCTAAGATCATCCTCAAAGGCTATGAGCCTTCTGTATCTACATCAACTCAACCTTCAAACAAAGCTAAGGTTGATTCTGCTAATGAGAATCCAAAAGTGGGTTCCTCATCTAATGCTACCAATTACAGCATTCTTGATCAATTGCAACATATTAATGCTCAGATAACTATTTTTGAGCTCCTAAAAATCTCCCCTTCTCATAGGGAAATCTTGGACAAAGCCCTCACTGAGGCAAATGTCGCAAAAGATCTTGATCTTGACCAGTTTTAATCTATTGTAGGTCACTTGACCCCCTCACATTACTTGTCTTTCTCTGAGGAAGATGACCATTCTTTGAGTCACCTGCATAATAATCCTCTGCACATTGAAGTCATGATTGGTCCAAAGTGTGTTTGCCGCATTCTCATAGATAACGATGCTGGCCTAAATATTTGCTCTGCTAGTTTCCTTATTGAGTTAGGCTATGGAAAATATTGCATTGATGCTCGCAAAAAGATTACCATTAAATCCTATGATGAGGAAGAACATAAATATAAGGGGCTAGTTGTGTTGCCAATCAGAGTTGGTCCTATTGAGTGAGATGTTGTCTGTCAAGTGCTTGACATTCCTTTGGCATACAATATTCTATTGGGGAGGACATGGATCCATGAAATGCAAGCTATCCCTTCCACATACCATCAGTACATTAAGTTCCCATTCCAAGGATCTAAAGTGACTATACCTGCTAATACATGCTATGATTACAATGCCCTCACAAAATCTGCTGACATCTTTGTGCCTACCAACAGATAATCTATTGAACTCTTTGAGAATAAATTAAAAGAAATGGGAAAGAGTTTGACACTCAAAGAAACTGACATGGGAGGATATCAGATTGAATATGTGCTATCTATTACATCTTTGCCTTTGTCTCCCTATTCTTTTGGGAGACCTTCTAAGAGCACTAAACCTTCTATGGTTCCTCTTCCAACAAAGTATGGTGGTGCCTTTGTACAAGCCACCGTAACATTAGAAGAAGAAGCTAAAAATAGAGCTATCAAAACTTGGATCTTTAAAGGAGAAGAAAATTCTAAAAAAACTCCTCCTTATGACATGAAACCTAAGCAATATGGTAAAGGTCTATCTATTATGCAATGTTTTTGCTACAAAGGAAATGGTCCCATAGGTGTGAATCATAAGGGCTTGATTGCACCACTTGAAGCTATTGGTCACAGAACACACGACTCTATAGGTATAGGCTTCTAGAAACTCACATTTCAAGTAGGAATAAACAAGTTTGTACCTCGAGAAGATAAACAACCAACACCTGAAGAAACACCTAAAACTGCAGAACCTGAAGACAGCTCTGACAAGGATACTTTTCCTTATCCTATTCCTCCAGACCTGGTCGCATTCTTTCCTAAGCCAGATAAATTTATACCGCGTGTCAGTACAGTAGACACTGACAGTATTCTGATTCCACCACTTCACTTGATCCATTAACTTATGAGGAGTGGAAAAAGATATATACTCTAAATCCTGGTCATCGAGGTGATTTATACATACCACCACACTTTCAAAGATAGTTTGACCAGGAATTCCAGTCACTTCTCATTACATAAGAGGTCGTTGATGCTACAAACACTACTGAAGTACCTAGGTCAACGGGTGCTCATCTGACCATAGAAGAGGTTCTAGGTAGAACTCATCCCAATTGGGGACAAAGAGTTGATTTCACTCATGTTCTTAATATGACACCTAATGATGAAATGGACTCCCATGAATATGAGTTCAACAGCTTGTCATATGCCACTTCTGATAAAGATACAAATACAGCTAATGCATATGAAAACCTTCTCAAAGTAGGTGAACGAACTAGTGTAGGGTCACATGAGTCTGACTCCCTAGATGTTAACATGTCATCTACTACGATCGCTAGGAATCAAAGGAATTTGACTATACCTTTGGATGAGATCACTTTGGGTCTCGACTTGCTTGTCCATGCCTTTAATGATTATACCATGAATGCACTTGAACCCATCACTCCTTTTTCACTTTTCCATCCTAAGCTTATAGACTGGAACTCTACTTCCCATCTAATGAAGTCCTTACATTCCAGAATGATTACGCTCTTTCCTGCTACCTATACATTGTCGAACCTGTAACGTCCTCCACTAACGAAGAAAGTGTCAATATGACCAAGGTGGACATCAAGTATCTTAGTCACAAAATCAAAAGAAGAAAAAATAGGCACTCTAATGGTGAAAACCACATCATGGCAGTATCATAGCCTAAAATAGTCAAAATAAAAGACGTATCCAAAGGTGGAAACCTCTCTGAGGCGCCTAAGGATGAGATACTTGATGTGCTTCTGAGTCATTTCAAGGAGAGATCATCTATGATTATTGAACCAACTCAACCTATCAACTTGGGAACAGAGGTAGAACCTCAGATCATTTACTTGCACAATCACTATCAGAGGTAGAAAGAGAGGAATTCACTACATTCTTCAGAAGCAAAAAGATTAACTTTGCATGGAAATATTTAGACATGCCAGGATTAGACCCTAATCTAATCATGCACCATTTGTCTATTGCACTAGGTGTTAAGCCCATCAAGCAGAAGCTTTACAAAATGCATCCACATGTAGCTCTACCTGTCAAAGCTGAATTAGAGAAACTTCTTAAGGCAAAGTTTATCAGAGTAATTGATTATGCCGAATGGATCTCTAATATTGTTCCAGTATCAAAACATGATAAATCTATACGAGTCTGCATAAACTTTAGAGACTTAAATTTGGCTTGTCCTAAGGATGATTTTCCATTGCCTAATATTGATATGATCATAGATATGACAGCTGGGTATGAAATGTACTCACTAATGGATGGTTTCTCTGGCTATAACCAGATAAAAATTGTGCCAGAGGATCAAGAGAAAATAGCTTTCACATGTGCCTGGGGTACTTTCTATTGGAATGTCATGCCCTTTGGACTCAAAAATGTTGGTGCTACATATCAGCAAGCTGTTACTACTATATTTCATGACATGATGCATAAAAAAATGGAAGATTATGTGGATGACACTTTGGCTAAAAGCATGCACTAAAAGAAACATCTTGCAGATCTAGGTCCTATACTAGATCATATGGAACAATTCAGTCTGAGGCTTAATCCTAAGAAATGCACATTTGGCATAACATCTAGAAAATTTATTGGCTATATCATCTCTACCAAAGGCATCGAAGTGGATCCTGCAAAAGTTCAATCTATCATGGAAATGCCGCCGCCAAAGAATATCAGACAAATGAGAGGACTTCAAGGCCAACTGCAGTCTATCCGATGTTTTATCTCTCAACTGGTGGACAAGTCACAACCATTTACCAAGACTCTACACAAAGGTGTGACTTACCAGTGGAACAAGGAATGTGATGAAGGGTTCACACAAATCAAACAGTATCTTGCAAGCCTGCCAATCTCAATGCCTCCTATTCATGGGAAGCCACTTATACTATATATCTCTGCTACGGGTGCATCATTGGGTATCCTATTGGCTCAAGAAGATCAACACAAGAAAGAAAGGGCTATCTATTACATTAGTAGAACTCTGGTCTCATATGAAATGAAATATTTTGCTATAGAGAAGGCTTGCCTAGCAGTGGTGTTTGCTTCAAAAAAATTGTGGTACTATATGATGGCTCATACTACATGTCTAATTGCTAAAATTGACCCTCTAAAATATTTACTCAGTAAAGCTACCCTCATAGGTAGACTAGCTAAATGGGTCATGCTTCTCAGTGAATTTGATATTGAATATGTGGAAAGGAAAGCCATTAAGGGCCAAGCAATAGCAGATCAGTTGGCAGAAGCACCTCTATTTGATCATCAACCATTTCCCATTGAATTTCCAGATGAGTCCATATTACTTCTTACACATCGATCATGGACTATGTTTTTCAATGGTTCATTCACCCAACAGGGGTCAGGTGTTGGGATACTATTCATTACACTTCAAAGGTACTCTTTACCAAAAGCATATAAGATGTTGTTTCCTTATACAAACAACATTGTTGAGTATGAAGCCTTAATCAATGGTATGAAGATCGCCCTTGAGTGGCGAGTAGATGAACTCAATGTTCTTGGAGATTCACAATTAGTCATCAATCAAGTAAATAATATCTATCAGACAAGGGACGACAATTTGGTGCCTTATAAATGGTTGGTTGATGATCTCAAGAATTATTTTACTCACATCACATTTCAGCAGGTTCCAAGGGCAGATAATAAAGCAGCAGATGTCATGGCTACTCTTGCCTCTATGCTACAGATGCCAGAAAATGATTTTTGACATGAATTCCTAGTGGAGACATTACGCCAACCAGCCTATGATTCCTATGATTCCCAGATGATTTGTTCTGTTATTGGCCATGACTCATCTCGCTACCATCATATCTTTTCCTACCTTCGTGACCAGATTGTTCTGAACACTTACACTTGGAATGAGAAACGTCACTTATTCCACAGTGCTTCATGGTTCATCATCATTGCTAATGACTTGTATAGACGTGGTCTAGACATTACCCTCCTTAGGTGTTTAGAACCCGATGAGTCCAAATGAGCATTAGTAGAGGTACATGAAGGCATCTGTGGGTCTCACTCTAACGGCCTGACATTGGCCCGTAAACTTATTAGAGTTGGTTACTATTGGCCAGATATGGAAAAAGAAGCTACACAGTTGGCTAGTCTTGCAAAAATGTCAACTACATGGTAATCTAATTCATGCTCTAGCCAAGGAACTTATTCCCTTCATTACTTTCTGGCCATTTCAACAATGGGCCTTTGACTTGGTGGGTCAGATTTACCCCTCATCCTCAAATGGACATAAGTTCATAATCATAGCTACAGACTATTTTACTACGTGGGTGGAGGTAGTCCTTCTCACCATTGCCAATGGCAAATCTGTATCTATGCTCATTCTCAACTACATCATCTGTAGGCATGGTGTACCCTCAGCAATAATCACTGATAATGGGGGACAATTCAAAAATAAGGATTTGACAGAGCTATGCTCTAAGTTTAAAATTACTCAACATTGGTCTTCCATCTATTATCCTCAGGGTAATGGACAGGTGGAAGCATCCAACAAGACAATCCTTAAAATCCTACATCGCATAGTGCACAAATATGGATGAGATTGGCATCTCCAGATCAATCTAGCTCTTTGGGCATACAAGACAAGCATAAGAAGACCAACAGGGGCTACTCCCTGTGCTTTGGTTTATGGAGTAGATGCTGTGTTACCAATTGAGGTTGAGATTCCTTCTCTGTGAGTCTCCCTGAAAGGCCTCATTACTGATGAAGATAACATAATATCTCAGCTACAAGAGCTAGAATTACTTGATGAACATCAACAAGTGGCGTTTGATCACCTTAGAGCATACCAAAAAAGGATGTCCAAGAGCTATAACAAGAAAGTTAGACCAAGGGATTTCCAAGTGGGTGACCTCGTTCTAAGGGAGAACCCTAAGAATCAACAACATCGGATCTAGAAAGGGAAGTTTGAACCAAATTGGCTTGGTCTATATATTGTTACTGTAGTGTTTGGGTCTGGTACCTATCAACTTTCTAATACTAAAGGAGAACAAATCAAAGAGTCCATCAATGCTCTTCATCTGAAATGGTTCTATAGCTGAGACATCTTCAGTATGCTCATGTATATAGTAAAGTCCTGAAAAAATTCTAAAAATCTGAAAAAAGTCCTGAAAAATGATCATCTTAGTGAAACCCTAGCGATAGGTGCTTTGATGTATCTCCAAAAAAAATCATATATTCCAAAAATTTAAAAAAATTTAAAAATTGAAAAATACAAAAAAAGAGAAAAAAGGAGAAAAGGTGTCATTGATGAAAACCTGGCAAACAGGCGTCATGGTAGCAAAAAAAGAATTTCTGCCAAGAAGGTGAAAACCTGGTAAACATGTGCCTCTTGTTCCACAATGCTATATCTATTGCAACACCACTTGGCTTTATGCATTTGCTTTCCTGCATTGCTTCTTTCCTACTTACATTTGCTTTCAATTGCTCTCAAGACACCAACTCACATGCATTGAAACTGGTCATACTCTCAGGGCAACCCTCCTAATCTAGGGGGCACTATCCTTTTATCTTTTAAGGATCCTCTTCACATCAATCACCAGTGGTTCTGACTGCGTCTGCCTACTGATGTCTAGCTTATACCACGATTGCTTCATTGGAGCATCTCTCTCGTGTCAGTCGCCAGTGGTTCTCAGTACGTCTGCCTACTATCACCATACTATTGAGATTGTTAACATTTGTTACAGTTGGAGTTATACCTAAGTGCTCTATCTATCGATACTTAGTCTTGATGATCCTTTACTTTAGTTTGTACATATCTTTTGGTCACTTTTGTGACACTCTGGTTCCTTTGTGGACCCTCCTGACTTGTCATTGATTCAGCGCCATACGCTTGGGGGCAATCACATCTAGTTTTTTGTAGAAACATACATCAAGTCAGTCATCATTACTTGGGGGTACGGGCCCCCCATTTTCTCATATCTTTGGTTTACACTTGAGTCAGTAATCTGGTCATTTCTCAAGGACAACTCGCTACTCACGAAAACTGGTGTTTTTCAACACCACCATAACTAGTGTTTTTTAACACTATCTTTGGACACATCTATGTTTTTCAACACACATCAGATATCTCAAACGTAAACATATATCAATAACAATCAAACATAATGCACTCACAAGCATAATGGTGTTTTTTAACACCCTCTAAACATGAATATATTCAAAAACTTTGAAACTGGCTGAGCTATGCTTGAATATTTCTTTGTATGCTATCTATTCTCATGGATTTCATTGATATTTTCTTTGTCTACTGCTTGTTGGTGTAGTCCCGATGATCCAGCAATGTAAAATAAATAGGGTGTATGTGATAAGAGCTCCCACAATAAGGTGGAACAGCCTCACATCCCTCAATCTTGTTTATTTGTATGCCATGGTGAGGTCGGTACTATCTCCTTGCTTGTTATTCCTCTGTTTGTTATTTTTTTGTTTGTTATTGATCTGTTTGTTTACGCATGATCACACTCATAGTTATCTTGGCTTTGAATTCCTCGATACTGGTGTACTCTTACAACATTAACTGGAAACAATGTTCAGTTCATCTTGGCTTTTGTTCCCTAGTGCTTACATTCATTTCCTACATTTCATCCGATGAAGAGTCATATTCATATCCTTATGGTTGCATTATCGCACGAGTAAGGGTTGTATCAACTTTGATGTTCCAAAAAAATGCTCAATGATGATGATTTTACGATGGGTCTCACAACCATGTCCTAGAATTGCACTTTCATATTGTATCTAGCATAGAATTGCATTTTCATATTGCATCTAGCATAGGATTGCGTTTTCATTCTAGACTTGCATTGTGGCAACAATTCAGTGTTCTCTTCTCTGCATTCTCCTAGGTTCATACATTGGGGAGTTCTTCTTTAGAGTCTTGGTTTCATCATGACTGACCAAGTGTTTGATCCTCACTCTCTATCTTTAGCTATATGCTCAACCCATTTTCAGGATCAAAATCGAAATCTGACACTTCTATATCGCTCAAAATTGCATTTTAAAATTTTTAGGAACAACGCGATCGGACGCTTGTGCAGTCAACCTTCTGACGTTGCTTTCTTGTCAGAATCTTATCATATCATCATTTTCTCAAATCTTTGACTTTTTTCCTCAAAAGTCAACTCTGGTCAACTCTAGTCAAACTTGGTCAACCAAACCTCAAAATCACTCAAAATTGATTCTGAATCTTCTAAATTCATCCGTAATTTGTTTTGAGTTCTTCTTGATCTCCAACTCAACATTTATCTATGATTTTTCTCTCTCCATCATCATTATGATGTGTCATCTTTCTATTTTTCTCCCGAGCGGGTAGGATGATTACATCATTAAATCTATTTCAATCAATCTGATCTGATTTTCAAAAGTCCTCATTCCTAAGGGCATCTCATCACTTGGGGCATGTTTAGTTTTTTGTACCTCACATTCAAAACTACATACTCCACAAATAAGGGCATCTTTGTTCCTTACATCTTGTCATCTATTAAGCATCTGAGCAATCTAACTTAGATTCTTGAGGATCAAGCTCCGTTCTGGAGATGGTTCTCAAAAAACTATCTTTTTGGGATAGGTATTTGGGCAATCTAACCCCGACTCTTGATAATCAAGCTTTGTTCTAGAGATGGTTCTCGAAAGACTATCTTTTTGGGATAGGTATCGGGGCAATCTAACCCTGACTCCTGATAATCAAGCTCTGTTCTAGAGATGATTCTAAAATCTCTATTTACTATCGTGTTGGACAGGTATAGGGGCAATCTAACCTTGACTCCTGAAGATTAAGCCTCATTCTAGGGATAGCCTTGTGAAATATATCTATCTAAACCAGTGTCTTGGAAATCTAACATAGATATTGGGGGACTAAGCTTCATTCTAGAGATAGTCCTAAAATCTCTATTGATTATCTTGTTGGATAGGTATCGGGGCATTCTAACCCTGACTCCTGAAGGTTGAGTCTCATTCTAAGGACAATTTTTCCAAAGATATCAATCTTCTAGGTATCAAGACATTCTAACCCGAATCCCTGAGGATCAAGCTTTATTCTAAAGATGACCCTGGAAAACTCTACTGGACCGGCGTCTTGGCAACCTAACCTAGACTTTGGAGAGTCAATCTCTATTCTGGAGATGAATCTGAAATCTTTTCATCATCAATTTCCAAATCTATTCTTCTGTGCTTCAAGCATCAGACTATTCTTTGAATCAATGTGCTACTCGCACATCAATTCAAAGAGGGTCAAAATGTAACACCCCAAAATTGGCATCTTGCAACCCTAACCAATTTTTCTGCATTTTTTACTCTTCTAGATCATCAAAGTCCTATTGTACTAGGCAATTATGAGTTTTGACTGACTCTACATGACCTAAGTGTCAAATGTAGAAAATCTTAAATCTACATTAATCATAGATTATATTTAATTCCTAAATATCTATTGGCTAAACAAACCCTATGATTGAATTAATTTAATTATAAAGTCCTAGCACTTTAATTAAATTAAATTCACCTTCTTTAGCTAAGACACATAAAAAGGAATTAAATAATATTTAATTACTAAATAAATATCCTCATTTTAATAATTGAATTTAATTATTTAGATAATTGAGAAAAACCTATTTATGAGGTCATATTTATTTAATTAATTGAATATTCTCTCAAGAATCTTATCTTTGTTCAGAAATAGAATCTTTGAATTAATTGTGCTTTAAAGAGAAAGAAAACAATTAAAATCATAAAGAAAACAATTAAAATCAAAGAGAAAAGAATTAAATCAAAGAAAGAAAATAGTTAAAGCAAAGGGAAAACAATTTATTGTTTTCTTTCAAATAAAACTTTCTAATTTACACTGGCTTTTCTATCTGTTTTATTTCAAAGAGGAAAATTTCTATTCTGATCATCTCTGAGTCTATAAAAGAACTCTCATTCCTCATTCAAAACCTCACTCATTTTTATGTATTGTTAGAATACTAAATTATTGTCACATTTATTGATAATCTCATATAGAATAGTCTCATTTTTGCAATAGAATAGTTTCAATTTCTAGAATAATTGCATTGCAATCATGTCTTAGATTATATTACATCTTTCAATTCTTAGATTAACTGTGCATTGCATTTCATTGCATTCATGGAGAAAAATCCTTCTTGCCTAGATTGGTCTATGATTGTGAGACTCTCGTTCTGAGAGCAATTTTGAAAACCCCGTCTGGATAGAAGGCAATAGGTCGAACCATGTAGGCAGATAGGATGAATAATCTCATATTCAGTCTTGTGTGTATCTGATGAAGAAGGACTATGTTGAAGTATATGGTGAATTAACAAGGCCAAATTTACCACATACAGTACAAAACTTGTAAGTCTTCTAGATACTGACTCCATGTAAACATCTGGGTACACAATCTGAAGAGATTGGATCTCTTTCTGCCAGAATACCTTCATTGCATCAATTGTCTGAAGATGCATGCATAAGGCATATGTTAGCTTCTCCATCTTCATCAAATCCATGTAATGACCTTGATCATATGTCACAATGGTGGCATCAATTTGTTTGATGTTTTCATTCAGAACTGCTAGAGAGGGCACAAGTGCATTTCTCAACTGAGTTTGTCTGACTCTTATCTTGCTGATCTCCCACTTAACCTTTTCAATTTTGTCTAACTGACCTTGATATACATTGTGACATATGTTCATGTCCTAGGTAGATGTCTAAATTTATTTTCTGATAGTGTCCACCATGATCTTAGCCTCTTCTATCTTTTTTATATGTTCAGAGGTGAACTTCACTCTGTCCATGCAGTTTTCTATAACCTTCTTGCCCTTAGCTGCCAATTCTTTTTAATATGGATTGCCCAATCTTTAAATATTTTAAGTCTAAGTTAAAATTCTTTCCCAATTCATTCAATCTCTCTTTTTTATATTCATCTTCTGCAATTCTAGTAGCAGAGTCTACTAGGTCTATAAAGTGTGCTTTGAAGCTTGTTAAAATATTGTCAACATCTTCAATTGATTGAATCTTGGCTACTCTTTTGTCTGCGGGTACTAAATATTTTAGAATGTTAACTGATTCCAAGAAAAGAGGGTTCCTCATAACCTATTGTTCTTTTGCCTTTTCCATAGCTAGCACACTGATCTTTATTAAGTCTTCTTCTCCCCACGCATCTAGACTTGCTGAGTCAGGAGTTAACATTGACAACAATGAAGTAGATGGTAAAGCGGATGGAGTGAATATATTATTTTGACTGGTATCCATACATTCACTCTTTACTAGAATCTCCTTGATTGGTGTCTCATTATCTTGAGTATCTTTTTCTTCATTCAAATCTGTTGGATCATTGGAGGGAACTTCATCTTTTTGTACAGATGTATCATCGGTGCACATCTCTTTAGTGTTTACAAATGCTTTAGCAACTTTGTCTATGCCATTGTCAGATGCTATCATGGATATCTTGATATTATCAACCATTATAGTGTCTTCTGAGTCTTTTTCTGTATCAAAAGTTATTGTCACTCAGGGCGCTGAAACCTATGGACCTATCATAGGTGCATTTTGAATTAGTGGTTCTATAACCTATTTGGGAGGAGCTGGAGTTACCTTAGTTGTAGGCACCGTTGATGGATACATGTGTCTATCCATAAACACTTGTGCAAATTCCTTTTCAGTTTATTTTCCTATCTACTCATACTCTTTGTTCATAATCTAAAGAGTCCTTGCCTTGGTTCTAAGATGAGGCTTCACCAGATCTAATAGAATTGCCTTCTCATCATGTGAGCATACAGCGAGAAGATTGTCCAATGTTTCTTCTCTTATCCTCATGTCTTACAAGGAAATGATCATAGAATGTATCTTAGTTTTATCTATCTCTTGATATTTGTCATAAACCTTAGCTAGTGTGTCTAGTCTACCTTCATTAACAATCATGTTCTTCAAGACATTTAGACTAGGTCTAAATCCTACCTTAGGAGGAGCTTGAGTTTTCCTTGCTATGCTCCATGTGTTCCTTGAGGATGGGTGATTTGTGGGTGCTTTCTTCCTTCCTCTAGACTTCTTTCTTGGTATAGAAGGTGGAGATGAGTCTAGGTTAATAGTGGTAGAGGGTGCAGAGGTGCTCTCTACTTTCTTCTTTTTCTATATGTCATCAGTCTTCTCAAGTTCTTTGGCTATCTTTGTCAAGATCTTCTTGAGTGACACCATGAACTCTTAGAATGCTAGATGTAATCTTAGATGCCTTTCTTTTGTTATTAGCACTATATAATATAGAATAAACTGCATTAGTCTTCTCTCTGTAAGTGCCCCATTTGGGCTCATTGGGATCTTTGGGTGCAGACAAAAATACCTGTGCATATCCTTCCAATACATGTTCCTCCACTTCATACCCGAGTGGATGAATCCATTTAGTTCTAGGCTCAACTACCTCCATGCAAGTGCAGTCAGTATCTACCATAAAGCATATGGTTTCTTTATACATTTCAACAATCTTCTCAGGTATCCTGAACCTCTTCTGCATCTTGATCCTAAAGGTTTTGATGTCCATGTCCATAGCATCTTTTGCACTACTCTCTGATGTGGCTTTAAGTGAAATCTGAGACATAGTGGGTTTGCTTCTATCTAGGTATAGATTTTCAACCTTACCAACAATATGGAAGTATAGATAGATAATTAAAGACCCAAACCTGAATGTCTTTCTCTTGTCATGCTTGATAACTCAAATGTTGTCAATCAATTGAGCGCGCAATATCTCACATAGATTGTACTGAATGTTATCCTTCACCATTCTGATAGCTGCTAGAATAGTTGTTGCAGAGACACTATTCAATCTACTTGCTTGCTAGAACTTTTAACCAAGGATCATAGTTAGAAGCTTTATGTCTTCTTCCCTGATAGGATCAACTGTCATACCGTGCCTGTCACTTCTGGATAGGCTTGCTTTCTCAACCTGTTTCTTGACATCCTTGCTAGTAGGAAGAACTGGTCCAGTATTAGGAAGTATAGTCATGTTATGGATTAGGTCTGCAGTGATATGGATGGGAACTTCACCAATCTAGTAGAGGTCATCATGAATTCTTCTCAACAATATTTTAACCCATTTTGGTTCATATAATTCATGCACATTTAAAAACTTGAAGATAGGGTTGTCTTTGAGGTGCGCGTATTCATCCTTGAATGAATAGTCTAGTTTCATCATCGAAGCCATGAGAGTGACTATACTATTACCTCCAATTGTTTCCTTTTTACAATAAATGTATGTGCGGATGTCTTCTACATGAATGACACCTAACAGAGTTTTTGAGAAAGCTCCTTCCACATCATCCAGTATGGATTTAAAGGGATGCCTCTTAAATACAAATCTCTTCCTCTCTACAATGTCAAATACAACTGGAGTCACCATACTTACTTGATGATTGATTAAATAGGGTTTCATGAAAATCTGAAATGGCACAACTGCTAGGGTTTTGTTTCAACTTCTTAACCATGGTTCTTAACCACCAAATCTGTTATGCTTCCATGCTCTGATGCTTAGTTTTCCCGTAGTCTCTGAATTCTATGATCTCAAATGCAAATGTGAAGACGATCGAACACTTACATCTTTTTATAAAAGTTACTACATTTAATGTTTGCAACCATACATGGTTTTCACAGAGAATATCAAAGTTCATTCTGAATGCATTATAGACAGTGTGTGTATGCATACTGCTATATCATGTGATCATAAGCATGAATCCAAAGGCGCATACTCAGAGGTGAGTATACTAGCCGCGTAGGGGTTCCAAGCTAGAACAGCTCCCCCTAAGATCAAGAAGGTCTATTCGACCAAAAATAGAGGATGCATCCACTGTGGATGCATCAACTACTTTGTCAACATCATTTTCCTTCTTTACTTCAACCCAAATTTTTCTTGAATCTTCTTTTTCTTGAACAAACTTGACTTCTCCTTCTTCAAATACTGATCTCTTAGGATCCTTTTGTTTTTGAGTTTTGGATCTACAGAACCTTGAGATGTGTCCAGCCTTTCCACATGTGTGACAAATGATAGGAGGTCTGATGTTCTTGTTCATCATGTTGCACTGCTTTATTGTGTGTCCATTGTAATTACATATCTGACATGTAATGTTCTGAAAATTTCTTTGAGGCTAATTTCTCTGATTGTCTTGATTCATTCTTGTCTAATTCTGTTGTGACTAATTTCTTAGATTTGTTCTGCAATGTATATCCCTGTGACCAAACTTATTACAGGAGTAAAAATAACCATTGAAAGGCTTACCTCTTTACAATCTCTTTCCAAATGACCATGTTTATTACATGCATAACAAGTTTTTTTAACTTGCTTGATTTCTCCTTTAGGTGGATTTGTTTTAATCTCTACAACATTTTCAACTTTCTTTGCTTCTGAAGATACTTCATGTTCTTTCTTTCTTTCTTCTAATGAATTGATTTCAAATTGTGGTACACTGTATCCAAGACTGCTAGTGTCACCTTTTTTCTTTTGTGCATTGAGCTGAGATTGAAGTGAATCAAAACTTGTGTGGAGTTTATCAATCTTATCCTTTGCTTCTGTTAATTAAGATTCCATCTTCATCTTTATGTTCTCCAATTCCAAGACTTTCATGTTTTCTTTCAAAAGTTCATCTTCTAATTGTTTTCTTTCATTGATCTTTTCTTCAATGGCAATTTGACTGTCTATTAGCTATTCATCCATATTTTCAATTTTATCTTTCAGAGACATGTTCTCTTCATTTATCTTTTTGACCATTTTCCCTAAATCACTTGTAGAACAATCTTTCAAATCTTTTCTCATTTTCTTGATAAGCATTTGTGAGCCATCAACTTTCATTCTAAGTTCTTCATTTTCTTTTTTAGATCTGTCAAGATCTTCAAGAGCTACTTCAAGATTCTTTTTTAGATGTTTTTCTTTTGCTGAGTCCATGATCTCCTCAAGTGGTTAAACTTTCTTTTAGAGGACCAGAGCTCTGATACCAATTGTTAGAAACACTGAGAGGGGGTGAATCAATGTTTGTCTATTTATTATATTTCTGAAACTTAAACATAAATCAAACATACATCCAATGAAGCTCAATATAAGAACACATAACACATGATATGTTTACGGGGAAACCTTGATCAGAGGAAAAACCTAGTGGGAATTAGTACCCACAAATATTGTACTAGTATAATGAACCTGTTAAAGTTCCTTTGCCCTGTTAAGAGCAGTCTTTACAATCCAAGTACAATGACCCTGTTAGGAGTCTTATACCTTGTTACGAGTCTATTAAAAAAACCTTTTTAAAGCTATATGGCTTACTGCCAGAGCTCACTTCTCAATAGGATGAAGGCTACAACCTTTTGATAGTTCATATACACTATATCAAAAGTGAACTGATGTGATGACAATGTTTTCTGATCAATTCCGTATATGTGCGGATGCTCTTACTCTCTTAAAGAGCTTTATATCATACTGACTTCATCATATTTCTCTTCTATATCTTTCTTCTATATATAATTTGACACTTGTAAAATAAATTTACATTATATACTTATATGTTTAAACCTGAATAGACGCGACCCAAAACAAGACTTATGGTCAGCCCTAAAACATAATACACAATGCTTCCGAGCAAGTCAGCTTAAGCATGTTTATAACAATACTAGAGACATTATTACAAACATATAATCAAAGGTTCTTGTCCATTACACAACAAAATAATATACACTAATCAAAACACTAGTCGGCTTTCATGCTTTGTCTTCTAGATTGCTGGTGTACTAATTTTTCTATAACTTCTCCGTACTATCATGCCATACCATGCGTGTCTGGACTTAGTATGTATAAATTACATAGAATATATATATGAACACACATACTCTGATTCAATCTCTCGCACGTGCACAGATGTGTTGATTGTTGTATATCTTTGTCTGTCCCGTATTCCATACTTAATCATTTATCTTCTAAGTTATCTTTCACAAAAACTTAATATGACTTTGTTGCCATGATGACAACACAAAATAAGTCATGTATCATCTAGGAGTCAACTTGCCAACAAGCATATAGATAAATTTCTTTCTATAAATTATCAATTACTTTCTCTAAGCCCATGAAAAACAATAATCTCAAACTAACAGTTGAATTATAATATTTAGATTAATAACTCTCTGAATTAAGGTACAACTCCCTATTTAATTTTCAATGAATTTTGACAATCACACATTGCTTTTGCAAACACACACTTTTAACTAGAAAGTGAATAAGGATTTTGCAGCATTTCATACATCAACATGTCATGAAAACTGAATGAAAGACAAATATTTCAACACTAAATGAAGCTCAAAGACTTCAATCTCAAAACTTACTTACTAAAAATAAAACTATGCTAAAGAAAGCTATAGAAAAATACACTTGAAAATAGATTTTTGATATTCAAGAAATATCCCAACAAAGATCAATATGCTAATATAAACCAATAGATTCACACAACATAAATTTTTGTTCCATTCATATCAAAAATATACTTCCAAGTTTCTTTTCGATTATCCCACTAACTGAAAGATACTAAAAACTACAAAGTCTTGATCTAACTTAACCAAAATTACTATTATCCATGTATAGATTATCCTTTCTATATAAATAGCCATCAGTCTTTAGAAATATAAACTGACATCCTGAGATACGCTCTACAGGATTCAGTATAACTATTTTTACAAAAACCGCCCAAATTCAAAGAAAACATAAACTAGGAAAAACTACCACTACTTTGTGATCTATGAAGCATGATCACAGAGTGGTGGATGCGTCAAATCCCTTTGATTGATCTTGTGAGGTTTTAGTAACATGGGAGATCCTCCATTCTTTATGTGCCTTTGCAACGTTGATGATCATGGACTGATGTGGCAAGGCAATGTGAATTACCCTCTACTTCAGAAACTTCTTATCTTTGCGGATTTGGGTAATTTTCTGTATATGTGCCTCGAGGTGATCGGTACATACTACTAGCATTGCTTCCATATTGGCAAGGGCCATGAAGTCATCTGGGGTAATATCTTTAGTATCTTTGATGGCTGTAATCTCACATTCAGACTCCAGTAGCAATTCCTATGTTCCTTTGATACTTTGAGTATCTTCTTTTATAAGTGAAACATTCAAACATTTGAGATCTTTTTGCATGGTGCCCATCAACCCTTTTGATTCACTCAATAGGTAGGTGGTCTTATCATGAATGGATTTAATAATGGAGTTCCTCCATTCAATACTCTTGATGGAGATGTAGAGAGTATCTTCATCCAACCCTGGAACAAGCTTCTCAGTCAAGAATTTACTTACCCCATATTTCTCTATTTCATAGAGCTGATTTGCCACTTTTAGCCATTTTTTCTTCTCTTTTTCCTACTCTGCTAATTCCACCAGAATCTCTGCAACAATTGAACTAAAAACCGCATGAGTCTTACTCAACTAATTGATATAATTGCTTCCTTTCTGTATCATGGCTTGGATCCATTTAGTGTAGGCATCCACAATTAGTTTTTTTTCTGAATTTGGTCTAGGGTTTTCCTAACCTCTGGTGAACATGGATCAAATGACTATGAAGCTATAGTCAATGGGAGAGGGTTAGGGTCCCAAACTTCTTGAATGAATTCAGCCATCTTTTTTATTATTTCTTTCATCTCATTCTTATCCTTTTCATCCTTAAAAGACCTGTGTATGATCTTTTTTGTAGACTTTTCTAAGTGTTTCACATCAGCCACTCTAGTCGCATATCCAAGATCTATCTTCTTAACTATGAATTCATCTGTAGTAGCTTTAGAGATCTCTTTATCATTCTTGGGAACTGCATGTTCAACATACCGGTGCCCTATTTTTTCATCAATGTCCACCCTGGACTCTAATCTGATCCTTTTTGGTTTCTCTAAGGAACCTAAACATTTGCTTACCATGTCTTCAACTGGTAGTGTTATTGGTAGGACATTTCTTTTTCTGTTGATGGATGTTTCTAACCATTTCAAAGTGGGAACTGGTGACTATTGGGAGTCTTTCATTGCCTGCATTGGACTAGTGGGCATAGAAATCATAGAATCCTTAATTCCTTGTTGATTGTCTTTTTCAAAAATAGCTTCTTCTAATGTAGAACTTTGTGTGTTCTCATCTTCCATCAAGGTATCCATATCCTCAAGATTGATCACTTCCTTTTCTCTGACTGGCTTGGTTTCTTCTTTGAGAGCCTTTCTTTTGGAAGTCCTTGTGGGTGGAATAGGATGAGGAGATCTCTTCTTTTTAACTTTAAATTTAGTAGCTTTTATATTTTTAGATTTAGATGAACCTGCAACAGAAACATTTTCATTAGAACCTAGAATAGCTTTTTCAACATGATCTTTAAGAACTGATCCTCTAGTATTGTGTCTCCTATGAGGAGGTGTCCTTTTACTGAAAATCCATCTTTCAGTTCTTTTATAACACCGAGAATCTTGATGTGGATACTCTCTCTTTCCTCTATGTTCCAGTAAATTTCAGGGAGTGGAAACCCCTGAACCTTCTCCTTATACTGTTCATCAATTATCTCTTCATCTTCCCCCTCTTCTATCCCATTAGCATTAATCTTTGTTTGCAGATTAACTATTTGGACAAGTGTAAATCTGCACCATAATCTTCTTCTGACTTCAAAATCATCTACATAATTTTCCCAGAAATCCTCCATTTTAGGAACATGGCATAATTCAGAAGGTAAACTAAAATGCCGCACAACATATGCCCTGATGTCAAAATCTCTCCTAGCCTAAAAGGTTTTTAGTTTCAGCTTGTTCAATTCTTGCTCCAAATTAAGAGCATCAAAATAATTCTTACATGAATAAAAACCAAGTTCTATAGAAAAACTAGATTTAGCTCTTCCTTTTCTTTCTTTTAGGTCTTTATGTACATGAGATAATTGGTGACCAACCTCAGTTATAACATGCAGACCTAGAGCATATCTAGGAAATTTGAACGGTTCTCCTTCAAATCCACCAACTCTTATGTAAGTAAATCTTCTAAAATGTATGAAGAAACTCCCAAAAAAATTAACGAATTTCTTAGCCTCCTCTATCATTCTTTGCACAATGTTCCCCTGCAGTTCAAAAATCAACCATCCTAGAAAATCACCATTTACTTTCATAAAACTATCAACATGGAATTCCTTCTGCAAATGGGGATAATAATCATACACTTTCATATTGGGAACATGTAATTCATGATATAAATCATCCTACTTTCTAGTACAAGCTAATGCATAGAACAAATAAGAAGACATATAGAAACCACCAGACTTTTTTGAATAATTTTCTAGTTGATGATGAAGTTCTTCAGCAATACAGTTTGCCCAATCGATGAAATTTTCCCCTCCCAAAGATATCTGGATAAAGAAATACATCCAGTCCTACCAGTAATAAGTGTGGTTATTACCTTTGACCCTATTCAACAAGATCACTAATTCTGCAACTTCAGGCTTGAAATGATCTATCGTAAGGGGTTTTGGCAGCCTTGACCCTCCCCTTTTTGCCTCCAAACACCATTGTTTGGCAATTTCATTTCTGTAAATCTGTTTCTTCATTGAGAAAACAAAGTAGGAAGAAGCAATGGTCCATCCTTCATAAGGATCCCTTTCAGGAATACCCATTACTGTGAGGATGACATCTCGGTTTATGAAAGTTAGAAGGCTTCCATCAATCTTCTTAATACACTTCTCTTCCCTATCATACCTTTTAACACACTCCATTACTAACTCTAGACAAGGGGCCACTAGGGGAAATGCTACTGCATCGGCTAGACCACTTAACACCACCTTCTCTATTATAGAACCAGAAACATGACTTTTGGTTTTACTGTGAATCTCCTCTAAGGCACCTACTTTTATCATTGTTTCATCACACTCAGGAAGTGAACTAACCAATGAGGAGGTTCACCCAATATTTGGGAGCGGGGACTTCATATTTCTTAAGGAAAATACTTATAAAAGACCGATATTTGTGGAATGAAAATAGAGCCTTGCAATATAAAACTTTTTCAAATGGCTTCAATTTCAAACAGGAACTTTGAGAGAGAAAAACACTAACCTTGAGATTCCGCACACTCTAAGCTTCTCAGGATGAGAGTATACCTTCTTCTTCTCTGCCAATTCAATTTCACTAGAAAACTTCACCAGAAGATTGACAGTACAAACTCTTATTTTACAACAAATTTTCCCACAAAATGCGTAAGATTTGTATTTAATGACAATGCGTGCTCTTAATTAAATGCGATAAGATTTTTTGCCTGATGTGATCATTAAATATTTTACCTCTTTAATGATTGAACTGACATATAAGTGTCACCTCTAATGATGATTATATTCGCAACACACGTGGATAAAATTATCACATGCTAGTTGTCACTTCGGTCACGTCACCGCTGTCTTTTCACCTATTCAACATGCAAGCTTTAGTTGAACTGTGAACTTTGATATAGCCTAGTTCACAAATTAAGTTCAATGGGTAATAAGGCATTACTTTCTTTTGGTGTGTTTATAAAAGATCACGTGAGCAGAAAAAACTTAAACTCTATTACACTTTATGCAAGATGAAGACCGCAATTGAACCTTGAACCTTGAACTAGGCAAGTTCAAGATTCAAAGTTCAACGGGAGGTTAGACTTTGCAAACCATGCCGCTCATGTTCACATAAAAGTGAATAAAGGAAAAACACACTGCAAGGTGATATTGAACCTTGAACCTTGAACTAAGAAAGTTCAAGATTCAAGTTCAACCGACAAGGAGAAAATGCAAACTAAGCTGAAAGATATGATGATATTTTTGTTTTTAAGAAGGTAAACTCCTGATTTTAGGAAATGATAAAACATAGGGTATGAGTAAAAAATCAGGGGTAACACACGTAAAAAATCTTGGTGTTATGTGTTGATTATTGTGTTATGATATTGCATTCATGTTTATCAATTAAATTTGAGATTAATTTTATTGATTCATCCTCCCCTCTCAGTTGTAATTGTTTCCTTAATTCTAACAGTGTTAGAGAAAGAGAAGGAGCTTGAGGAGGATTTTGGTCATAAATTAGTTAAAACAACAAGGTCTACTATAGGTTCTACCTAGAGGCTTAAGCTAGGAGAGACTTCCTTGGAAGACTTCTTAGAACCCCGTGAAATAGGTGTAGTTTAGAGTGCTACCATAGACATACATAATATTGAATCATATTTAGTAGAAAGGTAGGATGTACAGGTTGAATATGCTTTAGGACTTAATAATTTTGAAAATATCCCAAGTTTCAAGGAGTCTTCACAATAACCATAACAAGGGCATGATATGACATATATAACTCTAGAAGAAATGGTTGATGATGTAGGAGGAGATAGAGATGCAGATGGAGATGGAGATGGGAAAGATTGTTTTCCAATTGAAACAAAGGTGTCTCAAGATGTAGAAGAAGAATAAGGTGTAAATGAGGAGGTAGAAGGAGAGAAAATAGGTGAAGGAGAATAAATACAACAAGAGTTGAGAGTGGGCAAGGATGAGATACCATAATAAATTCATGAAGTGCATCCCACTACAGAGCTCTCTAAGTCATCTTCAAAATAGGCCATGGAAGAAAAAATTGACAAGCATAATTCCCCTCTATTTTCCAAACATATAGCTACCTCTCCATCCAAAGGGAAATCTTGAGGGAAACAAGAAGAGAGGCTAGTGGTTGAGAGTTCTATTTTTCAACAAGAGACATATCAGCCCCTCTTGTCCAATATTAAGACAATTTGGTTTACTAAGGCCATACAACCAAGAAAGAGGACATAAAGATAAATGAACTCCCATGATTTCTCATAAATTGGTATTTTTTTTAATATAGGAGAGTCTAGCCAAAAGAAAGAATAGAGGATCTCCTATGTCACTGAGGATACAAGGGGGGTATTGAAAAGCATAGGTAATTTCCCCCTCTCTAGGTAAGAAAATAGACGAAATAAGTCCCTATGATTTTTTGATGGAAGAAGTGGATCTCGGAATCCCTACTCGTAAAGGAGGGAAGGCTTTGGTTGAACTTGGGGTCACGTCTCTATTTAAACATATGTATGATGATGAAATCAAAATAAGGGACATGAATACCTAGAATAATATTTTAAAACATTATATAACTTAATTAATAGCTCCAATAGACCCAATGAACTTGAAGGTTGCACTACAAGTAGCACTAGAGGAATGGGAAACTCTCTCATAGGTAAGTTCTTTTTCAAATCTTGTGAGGAATGGAAATAGGAAGTAGAAGAGTTAGGAGGAGATATTATCAGGTAAGTGTCGGATCACTTCCAAACAATGATAAAGGAAATCACCACCTTGAGTTATTTGATATCCAACATACAAGGTTCTAGTAGAGAGGGAAATATGACAACATGATATGATTTCCTTTCTTGTTTGAGAATAATGAAGGTTAGTGTAAATGAATTAATAGAAGTGGCCATTTCAAGAAAGGATAAGTCGGAAAGATCAAAACATAGATGAGGGCCATTAAATAGGGTGTAAAAGATTACAATAAAATAAAGGATCTCATAGAGAAGAAAATGGATACAGTCATTCCACCAGTGTAGTGTATTGAAGAATTTATAGATTATTTGGCATGCTAGCTATATCAAGATGAAGATAAGAATAAAACCTATAGCATAAATAATGTGGTCCAATAATTCAAAGGAAAGATGGTGAGCATAAGCATCAAGGAGGATGTGGATTGGTTGTAAGATGAAAATATAGAATTAATAGAAATTAGAGATGAAATGCAGTAATTCCAACAAGCCAGAAATAAAGTTTGGGTTTTCAAAAGAAATTAGCAAGCCCAGCTAGAATATATGAAACTTCCTCCATTCGGGAGATTTAATAATACAATTCAAAAATTTGAACAATTATTTCCAAGCTTGATTCCCCATACTTTGAAATTTGTTTCACATTCTTTCGTTCTTTAAAATTGTTGATGGGCATGCAACCACATTTTTGGTAAAAGTGGTGAATTTTCGAAGGTATAATCTTCATCTAGATGTTATTTTTTGTGCCTTCAATTGTCTACATAGTTCATTTGATGAAGAAGTGCAATTCTATCATGATCTAGCTCATTATTTTTGTTGAAAAAATAGATCTGGGTGGCCAAGTTTTGTTGCCATCAAAGTAGAGTTCTCCCAAAATTACAAGGCATTTTTTGTGTGTCAAAATGACCTCTTTTTGAGTTGTTAATATGGTAAACCCAAAATCAGCATGTATTGCAATAGTTTACGAATAATTTTATGTTGTTAATATTTTGTTCTAGTTTTATTAGACCTTGAATAATGCCCAAAATCCCTAGTTACAGGTTTGGAAGTTCCAAAGTTGTAGACTCTATAAAAAAATTCAATTTTGGAATGTAATAAGGGATAACTTGTTTTTTCAAAAGAAGAGAAATTCCTTTGGTGTTGCAATCTTGGTGTGAAATCTTTGTTAATTTTATATATTTAATAAGATTTTTTTTTGAATTCAAGAGTCAATGTGTGTTCTATTTTGAGTTTTCTTTTCCTTCAATTAATTGGTGTTAGTTGTGATAGATTTTCTTTTGGTGGTGATTTAATGAAGTTGATCAAATTTATTATATGTTAGAAGATGGATTGGTCTCATTGTGCCAATGAATGTGTATGGCTGTGTGATTTGATGAATCTTAAAAATATTTATTTTAATTTGCATAGATTATGGCATTTGGGTAGTTAGAATTATAGAATTATATTCCATTCTATTTCAATTTTCAAGGACCAAATTCATTGTTTCTTATGCAAGTTGAAACTTTTCATGATTGATGTTTGTACAAGCTAAGTTTTAGTAATTTTCTTGAATTTATTGTCACCCATATTTTTCCATTTTTTATAGTCTGAGTTTATAATATTCATTAGCATATAAATTATAATTTTATTATTTTACTTATGCTAATTTTAGTTTTCATAAATTGAGAAAATCCAAACAAAAACTGAATTGCAGATTTCCAGTTCTTGCTCAACGAACCAGCAAAGGCCGACATTGAGTTTTCAGATATCATTAATGATATCCCAATATTATTGTGACCCATCATTGAGAACTTTGGGAGAAATAGTTACTATTATTGCATCACGCAAACATGACGATCAACACTTACAATAGAAACTTGTATTCTCTTTTTTTTACTCAATAATTTCTTATAGCTCAATGAATGTATTTATTTGTCTAATTGAAGATCCTCTTTTGTATATTCCTTCATCTTATTTCTTATGTTATAAGATCTGAAATCATATCTTCTAGAATTTTTGAAGTTGTTTGACTTAGTGTAAAGACAACATTATTGTATTTTGAAGGAAATTTATTTTACATAATGGCCTAAGCAATGTCATCATTTATAGGAGCCCTAAACACTACTATTGTCTAATGAGAGATCTCAAATTTATTTTTTGATTTGACATTGTGATTCAATGTTCTATTTTCAACATAAACAATCGAAGATTTAAATAAAACTTTGCACTAACTTTGTTTTCTCCAAATAATTTGTTTAAATTATAACAAATATCCATAGATGATTCATATAAATCTATTTAATGGAATTCAATGTAAAAAATATAAAGATTAAAAAACCCTTAGCTTTATGATCTTTTATGCTCCAATTCAGCAATTTACTTCCATCAATCGAAAAAATTATTTTCCACTTGTAACCACCTAAATTTGGTTTATTCTAACTATGGACCCTATTTTCCCTAAGTGTGATCATACCCTCAATTATGTCCAAACAACCCTGTTACTGCTTGGCATAATTCTTCAAATCTGATTTAATGTCCTAGGTGATTTTTATCACTGATTTATATTGACTATTATAGCCATACAATTTAAATCAATTCAAACCAATTAAATCAAACCAAAATCAAACATGGCTATAGTATTTAATTATAAAGGAATTAAATGAATCCCTAAATCAATTACCCACTTGCAAATAACACATTCCCCTAGCCTATTTAATTTAATTAAAATGGCTATAGTCCCCTAATTATTAAAAAGCAATTAAATTGTTTAAATAATTAATTCCTATATTTCTAAATGAATTAAA
>MU228454.1:589774-603071 GCA_018584345.1 Thuja plicata
AACCTAACCCATCTCAACCACTTCTACCCTGGGTTCTAACCCTTCTCAACCCGTTCACCCATGCTAATCTAATCCTAATCCTAAATTCTTCTCTAACCCACCTCCTAATGTTGTCACATTCCATTAACGAATGCTTAGCAACTCAACCCACTTGAAAAAGTCCATTTTCTCAAGCTGGACTTTCTTAAAGTCTACCTTATCAAGCCTTTCTCCCATGCTTCATTAAGGCCTTCATTAATATGAAGACCTTAAGCCTATGTCTCTCCTATGCCTTAGTAATGCCTTGGGCATTAATGGCTCTTACATCTTCATTTATGAGTCTCCTAATTCATAAAGGAACCTTTTCCCCCCTCTCTCTCCCATTCTTCTATAAATAGAAGCCTGTTTTGAGAGAAAATAAGCCTTCACTTTTAGATCAAAATCACATTGTTATGCTATTGGATTCATCATAGATTTTCATTTCACTTATTATCTCATGCTAGTTCATTGTTATTATTCACACTTTTAGAGCTAGAATGCTTGTTTCACTCCTTTTTAGCTTGTTTTAAACTAAAAATCCTTCATGCTAGGTTGTATTCGTCACTAATTTATAGCATATTCTAAGGGATAATATGTTGTTAATCACACTCCTCCTAGTTAGTAGGCAATAGGTCAGTTTTAGTGGGTTTTACATACTTTTCTAACCCTTTTGGACTAATATAATGACTTATTGAGTGTTTGTGTTGTTCTCAATAGGTTCCCAAATACACACACACACCACTTAGTATTCCTCACAAAATATATTATTCATTAATTGTATTCTGATTTTCATTATCTAGGTCTGAAAGATAAAACTAGAACATTTATGTAATTAAATTATAATTTCAAAACATAGAACTACAACCAACCTTATCCCTTCAAGTTATCATTCTATTTTTTTAATAAACACCATGAATTTAATTGTATGACCATATGAGAAAAACTATTATGGGGAGTTCACTAAGAAAAATGTTTAATTTTGAGTATTACTTTGTAGTGTGCATACACCTTGCACAATCCCCCTGAAGCAGTAAAGAAACTAAAGTTTTTTTTTTTGTATTAAAAAAAATTCAAATACTCGATGATATGCACAACCCTTGATATACCACCATGCTCAAATTTTGTACTTCTCTCTCACTTGAAAATATTACATATGATTGAAATAAGACAGATTTACGGATAAGAATATCTTAAATGCTCAAGAAGAATTCTAGATCTTCAATGCATGGACTTGATAGCTTGATGGATCTTGAACTTGATTTTCTTCCTTGCACTTGATAGCCTGAGTGCTTGATTTTTTGATAATAACCTTGGATACCAAAATGGATAGATACCAAAATGAGGATAGATAGCATTTTTTTATGCCTCTCACAAAATATCAAGGGTTAAAACTCAGGCAGGCCAACCAGGAGATCTAATTTCTCACCAAACTCTTGATACAAAGCTTTGGTTCATTCTTTGGACACTTTATGAAAGAACATAATGTTTTAAGTTTTATGTTCTTGGGTACAAAAAGTTGGAAATTTTATGTACCTAGTAAAAAGGGCCAAAACTAGACTAGGTATATGGATGAGTGGCTAGATGTAGGATTATCGGGTATATGAAATTATGAGGTCAAGAAAAAATACAAAGGCCACAAATAATCATATAGGGCGTAGGTGATAAAAATAATTATGGAATTAGAGGAAAAATAGACAAGCACAAATAGTAATAAGGGCTTGCCTTGACAAGATTGAAATCAAAGAAGACCCATATTTGAATTTAGGTGTATAGTAAGTGCCATGTGGGGTCCTTTTTTAGAAAATACACTAAGGTGGGTGCAAAATGGTCCTTAATTTGTACACTAATTTTATGTGCTTATAATTTAGGATGGTATATTTACTCCCCACTTTAGGATTATAAGGCAAGTTCATGCTCATAGAGAGAGAGAGAGAGAGAGAGAGAGAGAGAGAGAGAGAGAGAGAGAGAGAGAGAGAGAGAGAGAGAGAGATCACTAAGTTCAATGACACAAGCCCTGAAACAAAGAATCTCAGCTCAAACATCCATGCACAAAAGAAAAAAACACCGATAAAGAGGGATTAGTATTAAAAATAAAACTCCAAATCAACTAGTTGAAGAGACATTGATCAAGAGATGTCCCCACCACTATCATAATTTCTAGAAAGTTATTGCAAGAGTATTTATGAATCAATAGAAAGCGAAAGTGTTGGTAAGAGACAACTAATAATGCATGATAATTTTTCATTGATGGAAACTACATACTTTTCTCATTGCCAGCTATCAGATATTTTGTCTAACGATTGTTTTGGTGATAAAAAACAACTAAGTATCAAGAAAAATCCAAGATACAAGTTCAATGATCGAGTAAGTATGAATAGAGGTTAATGTATTTGATGATGCAAAGGTAAATATTGTAAGTAGACATCATGACATGTTTAATCTAATCATCACACAATTTTTGGATGTAGGATGATGGAGATATGATACTTCATGTATTAGGTTGACAAAGATTTACCTCATGAAAGTCAGTGGTGCATTGGATCGATCAATGTTCTTAATAGATCAATGATCAGATAATTTTGATGATTTTTATTGAAATGGACGACTATGGAGGATACTCTATTTGAATAAGAAGTTATTTTGTGGTGATTTCGTTAGCATAAAATGGAATCTTCTACATGTTTTATTATATTCTTGTTGAGTCGAATGAGTTAATATTTTGGAGATAAGATCAAGTATATAAGATCGAGTTTTGAATGCAAGAAGTATGATGCAATGGTGGATATGTTGTACATGATGTTGTTCAAAGATTAACAGATCATAGAATCAATTTGTGATACATTGTAGAGCTTTATTGGAACTGTATTGGCATAATTGATTCTATTTTTAGTTCAATTATGGGACGATAAGTCCTATCCATAATTTCATTGTAATTAATCGGTGAACTCGACTGAGGGTTAGATTTCTATTTTTTATTGAGCTATATTCTCTAGTCTATAAGCCTGAATGCATGTGAATTCTCCTTTATCTGAACTTATACCTTTAACAGGGTACTTATTACTGTTGTAGTGAGATAAATTGTGGGTATCATTGCCACTGGTTTTTTTTTTTTTTTCATTTATAGGTTTTTCCCTGAAAACAAATCATGGTTTTATGATTTTATGTGTGTTCATCTTATTCTTCTTACTTTTAGTTATTTATGGTTTCAAATTTTGTCACTAGATTAAGAAAGTGAATAATATTGCTGCACTAATTCACTCATCCCTCTTGGTGCTTCCTAAGTCTAATAATTGGTATCATAGCCTAGTTCCTTTGAAAATGTTTAGCAGCTTGAAGAAGTGACATAGTCAAGCTCAGAGGATCCAATAATGGACTGTCCAAACTTGCTACCAACAACAAGAACACACAACAGAAACAGCACAACACAAGATATATCAATATCAAATTATATTATCTCATAATTCTAATCGCATGGAACATGTCAGGTTGTAAGGACTTCCAAGTTAGGGCCAATTATGTCAACAATTCAACAAGATCTTGCATTATCCAACCCTTTTATCTACCCTATAGCGAAGTGGAAGAAACTAGATCTAAACTTGTGCTCACAAGATACCAAGCAATATTCAATCTCTATCTACCCACTTACAACTATCTGCATCAACTTACAATCCTTCAGCTTATTAGTTTCTCTTCTATCCTCTATATATCTTCCCATGTCTCTCTCTCCCTCTAAACATCAACCTAGACTCCCTTTTATACACACAGCCACAAATTGGCTTGTAAACAATAATTAAATATGAGTCGTCCATTATAATCCACAATGAAAAAATGTTAAATGCACTAGTCAGATGCAATTAATAGGAAAACACATCAACCTAGATTTAGGTCCACACAAGATCCAATGCCACAAATTTGCATGCCTCTAAACTCAACATGATCCCAATGACCCCCTCAAATCACGGATGCAATATCCAATGTCTTCCCAGTCCATAAACAAGTTGGCCAGCAAGATCCAACTCCAAATTAAAAAAATTCGGGAAGAGCATCATCGAGGAACAACTAACACTTGGGCATAGAGAACACTGAGCAACAGAAAATGACTCAGGCAAAGAACACCCTGAGAAACAGAAAATGACTCAAGAAAAGAACACCCTGAGAAATATAAAACAACTCAAGCAAAGAACACCCTGAGAAACAGAAAAAAAACTCAGGCAAAGAATACCCCGAGAAATAGAAAACAGCTCGGGAAAAGAGATCACCGAGGCCCGTCGATAAAGAAAGAACCTGAGGAACAGAAGACAAAAGTAAATAAATTTTGGTTAACACAAGATTTCCAAGAATCATAGGATGTTGATGCATCAGATAGGTAAAGAAAATGTTCCCATACAAGAAATTATGAACATCTTAAGGGAATCAGAACAAGTATTCCATATTTTTTCTTAACCCATATCTCCTCTTGTCCTTCATTCCATGCTTGCTTCATTCTTTCAATTGTCTCATCTGAAAAATTCACACTTTATGTACTTCTCTCATATCTTTTTCTTCCAATCGATAGTAGCTGATAACAATCCCCCTCACCTAACTGATTAAACAACTCACTATCATCTACATTTCTCTGTGTCACTAGTGTCAACATGTGCTCCACCACCTTAGTAAAATATATTATCTATTTCTTCATCTTTGTAAGTTCCTCAGAGATATCATTCTCTTTCTCCTTCAGATTCTCCTTCCCTTCATCCATGCACTTACATTTGGTTCTGAATGAATTCTTCTTCTAATCAACTTGTTTTAAGGGAAGAAAAGTTCTTCTAGGCAAAAGATTCATATTTTCCACCTTAGGTTCATTCTCAGCAACTTCATTCACCACAACATTTCAGTGACTGCCAACCTTCTTATCTGCATGGGAAAATTCATATGACTGATGTCCTTCTTCTCCACAGTTGTAATAAGTACCTCTAAATACACCTCTACCTATCTTTCTCCTCGATTCAACATCTTTTGGTTCATCTTCAAATTTTGGTTTATCTTTTACCAAATTTTCTTGCTTCTCTTTAACTCGGTAATTACCATAGTGTCTTCTTTTCAACTTATCTTCTACCTTCAGTGCATATTGATAAGCATCTTCCACGAATTCAATCTTCAACATACCAACCTCATCTTGGATATTTAATTTCAGACTATTAACATACCTTGCCTCCTTTTCCTTAGAAAGTTCTCTATGTCCAGATTGAATTGTCAACTTGTAGAACTCCTCGATATAATCTTCTACAGTCATCTCCTTCTATTTCAGATTCTGTAATTTCTTAAACAAATCTAGTTAATAGTCAGGAGGAATGAACTTAGACTTTATCTTTTCCACCATTAACCTCCACTGATTGATCTTCATCTCACCTTCTTCTTCTCGGTCCCTCTGCAATTTTTTCCACCATAGAGTAGCATGCCCTTTCAACTTAGTCTGTGCCAACTTTATAGATCTTCAATGTCTTCTAGTTCAAAGTAGTCTTCCAACTCACCAATCCAATCAATTAGATCCTCAGGCTTCAATGCACCTAAGAAATTGGACAAATTCATTCGATATCTTATACTCAACCAAGCTTCAAATCTCTGCAACTAACCATATCTGCCTCCTCTAGATCTCGCCATCCAATCAGTTTTGTCATCTCCACTAGCTCCAACATCTTCTTCATAATCATCATTCATTCTTGGACCTCTATGCAATCCAATATTTCTAATACCTTCTATGATTTCATTCTTCATTGTCGCCATCTCAAATCTAAATCTTTCTTTTATCCCCGCTTCCACCTCCTCAAAAAGCTCTACAATCACCCTAGTGTCCAATCTTCTCGAAGGCATATCTCCATATCCTTGAAAAACCTAAGCTCCACAAGAAACAAACCGGATAAACCTTCACTCTGATACCACTTGACGTAGTCAAGTTCGGAGGATCCAAGAATTTACTGTCCAAGCTTGCATCCAACAACAAGAACACACAACGGAAACAAAACAACACAAGATATATCAATATTAAATTATATTATATCAGAATTCTAATTGCATGCAACATGTCAGGATGTAAGGCCTTCCTAGTTAGGGCCGATTATGTCAACAATTCAATAAGATCTCACAGGATCCAACCCTTCTATCTAGCCTATAGCTAAGTGGAAGAAATCAGATCTAAACTTGTGATTGCAAGCCACTAAGAAATGTGCAATCTATGTCTACCCACTTACACCTATCTGCAGAAACTTATAATCCTTCATCTTACTAGTTTCTCTTCTATCCTCTATATATCTTCCCATGTCTCTCTCCCCCTCTAAACATCAACCTAGAATCCCTTTTATACAAAAAGCCACAAATCAGCTTGTAAACAATAATTAAATGCCAGTCGGCCATTACAATCCACAATGAACAAATACTAAATGCACCAGTTGGCTACAATTAATAGGAAAACACATAAACCCATATTTAGGTCCACACAAGATCCAATTCCACAAATCTGCATGCCTTGGAACTCAGCATGATCCCAATGACCCCCTCAAATCATGGATGCAATCCCCAATGTTCGCCCAATCCATAAACAAGATGGCCAAGAAGATCCAAATTTGAATAAACAACTCGGGAAGAGCATCACTGAGTAACAACAAACACTCAAGCATAGAACACCCTGAGCAATAGAAAATGACTTGGGAAAAAAACACCCTGAGCAACATAAAATGACTTAGGCAAAGAACAACCTGAGCAACATAAAACAACTTGGGCAAAGAACATCCCGAGCAATAGAAAACAACTCGAGAAAAGAACACCCCGAGCAACAGAAAACAACTCGGGCAAAGAGATCACTAAGGCCCGTTGGTAAAGAAAGAACCCAAGAAAAAGATGTTAATCTCTAAGTTCTATTGATGATTAGTGACCAACACTTAGTCATTCACTTAGGGAGTTTTAGTTGGCTATCACTGTGGCTGAGCTAAAACTATGCAAGGCTGAGCAACATTGCTGAGTAGTTTCCAGTATGCCTAGTTACATTGCCGAGCCGAGTTACATTGCCAAGCCGAGTAGCAACAAAGATGTTAAATTTCGAGTGACAGAACAGTCAAGTGCTGAGCACAACAATTTTTGCATACATGTCTGGAATGATACAAAATTCAAGGATAAGTGATCCGGCTGACTTGTATGAGATTTTTGGGCCGACTTATGTATGCATTTAATATTCTTCTACGGAGTTAGTTTTGCATTTAATTGTTTTATCCTATGCATGACCCATTGTAATACATTAATTGTAATACCATCATGGTATGGGTATCAGATCTTGATTGTTGATCTAGATCTCGCTATCAGATCTAACTAGGTATAATTATATTGCTTCTAAACCCTATTTTGTGTGTGTATGAGAAGACAACAAAGCAATTGTCTAAGTGACTGCATTTTGAAGTGAAATGCACAGAGGGTTATTTTGTTAAGAATTAGAGATCAAGAAGATCAATAACACAGTGAATAGTAGAGTAAAGTTATATCAGATTATAAGATTAGAGAAGGTACTAGAAAGAGGAGATCCGTCATCAGCATCAGAGTGCATAACAAAGGATCAATACTTGAGACTTTTTAATCATTATATCAGGTGAAAATCTCTTAACAAAGTGGTTTTATCAGACCTTTCCTTATCTCTTAACAGAGTGCTTACTTCATTGTAAGTTTAAATCCTTTAATAGGGTAGATTGTAATGATCTTAAGCTGTTAGCAGGGCAAACCTCTCACAAGGTAGATTACATTTTGTAATCAAACATTGTAACCTTAATAGGTACACTTTATTATTGCAATAGTGGAGACTTTTGTGGGTGTCATCCCCACCCCAGTTTTACCTATTTGGGTTTCTGGGTCACCAAGTTATTGTGTTATGTGTTATTTATTTCATGCTGTGGATGCTATTTGAGATTACATTAGATTAATTTATGTATGAATGTAAATCAGTTTGTTTTAAGTTTTTAATTTTCAAGATCTGATTCACCTCTCCCCCCCTCCCCTCTCAGTATCTTTCTTTCCCATTATTGTATTTCCAAAAATTGGTATCAGAGTAGAGTTCTTTAAAAAGGTTATAATTAGCTTGAGAATACAGATTTTGAGATGGAGATCTACAAGATGGGAAAAGTCATTGAGAACCAAAAGATTGATATTCAGCTAGCACTACAACAGCTTGAGACTGCAAGACAATAATTAAAGAAGTCCTTGACTGCAAGGAAAGATTTGGCCAAACTAATGAATGACACTCATTATCAGGAAGAGGACACCACAAATCTATTTTAGAATGGAGATTCTACTGAGAGTGATACAACAATAGCAGATCTACTGGAAAAGAATAGTGCACTATGTGAAGAAGTCAAAAACTTAAAAAAGGAACAAGAAGCCCAATCAATAAGAATGTGTGAAGTTGTTGAATAGAAAAAGAAAGCCGAAGATGACAAGGCTATGGCAGAAGAAGACAAGAGAATGCTAACTACCAGACTTGATGAAAGAATACATGATGTAAAAACAATGACAGTCAATCAAGTGGACATGGAAAATCAACTACTACTTGTAAATCAGGGGATCAGCAAGAAAGACTTGGAGATAGTTAATCTTAGATCTGAGAATAGTCAGTTGAAAGATGAATTGAGATCTGAGAAAGAGCTCAATAATACAGTGAATGATCCGAGTGCAGCTATGAGCTACTTTGAACAACTGGTGGAAGCATCAAGAAGACCTAAAGATTCTTCTATATTAGGTCACACTGGACTACATACAACCACTGAAGATTTAGAATCATCCAAGATAGGTGAAAGAAAGAATGCAAAGCCAAGAAACAACAAACATATTTGTCATCACTGTGGGAAACCAGGTCATACAGCAAACATTTGCTGAAGCAAGAATGGTAAGTCCAATCCGAAAACTAACGTTAATGGTTATTGCTTTACCTATAATAATTTTGGACATCAAGCATGTGAATGTAAGACAGAGGCAAGCAAAGCACCTAGACTCAATGGTAATTGCTATAACTGTCACAAATATGGTCATAAAGCACAAGATTGCAGATCTAAAGGCAAATAGTAGTGGACATCAAAGGTACAAGAGAAATCACCAAGAAAAGGAAATATTTACAATTGGGATTACAATAGATGGCATAGTTGTCATCACTATGGTGAGTATGGACATGTTCGAGAAAACTACATAAGGACACATTTCAGAGGAAAATCTAAAAGTTGGATGAATCGAAGCCTAGTTTGTCACAATTGTCTGAAAATTGGTCATACAAGGAAAGATTGTAAGACTAGAGTACCTACTCCTACAGTTGAACAAATTAGAGCATAGATGAACAAGACATGGGTTAAGAAGTTTTAACAATGCAGCAGTGAAGCTAATGAAGCCGAGGTAACCCAATCCAATGGATCAGGTGATCACATCATCTCCAACTAAGAAATAGAGGTATCTAAGGAACTGAATTTAAAATTCTTATCTTACATCAGTTTCTAACATGAAATATACAAAATTCCATATTTGCATATGTTAAGATGCACTAGGACATATTTTGAAGTCAAAATGCCGAGATGAGACAATTGCACTAAATGTGCCGAGCATCTATCATGGACACTAAAGCTGAGTTCTTTAGTGAGTGTCGAGTTTTGCTAGCTGAGCAAATTTTGTGAAGGTTGAGTGTAGTAAGCCGAGTGGGATGCAAGTTGTGTTAAGGCCAAGGATAGCTAGCTTGCACTAACTCAATAGGTAGAACATTCAGTGCTCACCTACCCTAACCCTTCAATGCTTATAAAGGATGAACAGTCAACATTTCATTTTTACCTTGCAATTTTTACTGTTTAATGGAGCAATTGAAGTAATTTGCAGAATTGATCTTAACTGAGTTTAGCATCAAAGATTTCATTAGTGTGCCATCGGTAATCCTAAGGTAAACAATGAATAGTGTGAAAGGGATACTTGCCGAGGTACTATATTTTCCATCTCTCAAACCCTAAATTTTAGAATTATGGCTCCAAGTTCTTCCGCACTAGCTAAGAGTATGGAGGTAGAACCAGAACAAATTTAGTTTATACAGAGTGATGAATGTGAACCTCTCAGCTTTCGATTTGTTCCTAAAAGTGCAATACAAAGTGATTTAATGGGAGACCTCTCATCCATTCCACCAAAGGTACTTATGATTCATGATGTTCGATCATGTTATATGGTTAAGATTGGAGAAGTAGGTGATAGTGAATTGAGGAAATCCTACAGCAAATTGTGTGATAATGGAGTTCTGAGGGAAGAATTCAAACATTTAGCCAAAAAAGGGTTAACTCATGAACTAGATTTTCCCCAAGGTTTCAAAGATGAATGGATTAAGGTTATCCTTAGCTGAGTTCATGACATGTCCATGTGGCTAGACAATGGACCAGTCAAGATCACCAAAAAAATGATTCATCGAGTGACTGGATATCCTGTAGTGAATGGGAAATGGACCATGAGGGATAACAACAAAGAAGAAATTACATTGAACACTGGAGTAGTATGGAATAACAGAGATATGAATATCTCTACACTTACTGACCTAGAACTTGATTTTGGAGTAAGGGTAATAGAACATAAGTTCTATCAGTCCAGCAGATTGGACAGTGTTCCCTGTATAGCAGTTGATCAGGCATGGAAAATTGTGAAGAAGAGTCATACATATGATCTTGCCGAGCTATGACATACATAGTTAGCCAAGAACCTAGCATCAATTAGAAAGGCTAAGAGCTCATCATGTAAGTTTGGTTCCTTACTAGTCTGTATATTTTTCTACATTCAGGATACATTTCCTACACTAGGAAATATTGTTTGGAAAAAGGATAAGCCCATAACGGTTCAGATTAGTGAATGTATTGAAAAACTAGGGAGTAATTTCAATAGCATTATGGGAAGCTATTTTGTATAATTCAAGAAGAGAATGAGATTAAGGACTAGGATTCCTAAGTCACTAGTGGAGAAGCACTATGAAGAAATTTGTTTTCTAGTTGATACAGATATTACTTATATCAAGGCAGTGACTCCCAGGGTAACATGCTTAAAAACCTTTCCATATGAAATCAATATTGATGAAGCATCAGCTGCCATAATTGCACTCCTAGCCGAGGCAATTGATACTACAATAGAGAGATTTGGAACTTTTGATAAAGCCAAGGCTAAATTTTCTAGGATTTTGAATGAAGGAACTATGGAGAGGAAAAGAAAGAAGATAGTGAAAAACTTGAAGAAAATGGTTTTCTTAGGTAGTGATGAAGAACCTGAGGATGCACCTCTAGGCCTGACCACTGGAAAAGGTGAGGATATTTCTATAGAGGAGGAAGTAAGTGCATTAGAAGAGGTTACTAAGATAGCTAAGGGCAAGAAACCATCAATTTTCATTGTAACAAAGAAGAGCAAATCCAAACCTAAGATTACACCTCCTGCAACTAATCATCTGGGGACTAGAGCATCTACTATCACTTCTCTATTAGAAGTGAAAACAAAAGTGTATGGTAAAAGGAAAGTTGTAGAAAGTAGTTCTAGAAAGGAAGCAAAGGTTGCTCCTAAGGCTGAGCCGAGTAAGCCAGCAAAGAGACCAAGAAGGAAATTAAATTTGTAGACAAATAGTGATGAGGAGAAGATAGAAACTGACGAACCCAGCAACATACCTAAGGCTCAATTCAAGAAACCAGCAAGAATTGATGAGGTATGTGATACTTTGAGCAATTCAGCAGGTTTAGCAACATTTAAGTTCATCAAATATGACAAGTTGAAGATTGAAGATAGGAACAAGGTACAAGAAGCACTCTTGGACATGATGAGTACTTTCAAACTAACTCCTACAGAGATAGGAAATCATGTGCTAGATGAACTTTATGATTTTTGTCAAGAAAATGGGAATTTGCATTGTCCACAGAAAGACAAATCAGGGAAGGAACTCTAACCCAGGTGATACATGACTTAACCTCAAAGAAAAGAGTCAAATTTATTGGGGAGTACAAGAGTAGGTTTGTTCCTAAAATCAGAGGCTATGCTATTCTAAAGAATGACATAGAAGGTGTAGTATAGCAAAGCACAAGGATTTGGAAAGAGATCTTTGGACTAATCGTTCCAAAAGATAAGAAATCTGGTGAAGGGACATCTGAAAAAAAGACCAAAGATGCATTAGATGCAACAAACTCTATTGATCTGACTGTAGACAGTCCTCTGGATTATATATTTGATGATCCAAGTAATTTGTATGCCGGGGAAAAAGAGATGTCGAGTGGTAAAGACACCAATTGACCTATTAAAGCAACTGATACTGAAGAAGGGAAGACCACAGCATCTGATAAAATAATTGAAGTTGTCAATGATCAGAAAAGTGAAGGACAACATCAAACAAATGAACAAGAGGTAACTTCATAGAATCCACCTATTTTAGAGGTTGTGAAGATAGTTTTAGATAGTGGAGTAGAAATAATAGATATTGTTGATAAGCCTAAAGAAGTAGAGGCAATGCAAGTGTTGGTTGATCTACCACACTCTACATCATCCACTCCCATTGGTTCTAAAACTGGGAGTATGCCAAACCCCCAAACATTATTGACAGATTTGAAGGAGGCATTGGATGTTGCCACTATCAAAGGGAAAGATATTATGCTGCCAAGCATAAGCTCTCCAGAATTGAAGAAGAAGAAAATCTTGAAGAAAAATTCTCTGATTTTAGATATAACATTAAATGAGGTCATTGTCATTCCACAATGGGATCCCAATGAGTTATCTTTTGAACAAATAGGGACTCTTCAAGAATTGCTTAAGAGGAAGAAGAGACAGGAAGAGTTGAAGATAGAACAAAAGCAAAAGTAGGTGTTGCATGACATCAAAGATATATTTGCAAAGGCTTTTGACTTAGAGGATGAAACACCTCAAGCTCCAATCATTGATCAGTTAGTCAACATTGTACAGAAAATAACAGATGAGGACATAGACAGCAATGAGAAGCTTCTACAATGGTCCAGGAGAAGATTTGAGAGCAAAGTTCTAGAGAAGATCTCAGAAGAGATAGCAACTAAATAGGTTGAACTTTCTATTCTTGTAGAAAATTTAGAGAAAGTTACAGCCAATGTTTATTCTTTGTATAAGAATTTATGTGATGTTGATTTTTTTACAAAGGATAATTTACAACTTGTTGAGAAGCTACAGTTAGATTTGAGATCAACTGGTACTACTTTAGGTAAAGATACTACCTCTAGTTCTTTACATTTTAATAAGTTGATAAATGCACAAAGGAGAA
>MU228454.1:618089-645158 GCA_018584345.1 Thuja plicata
TGATTTTTGCCTCTTAATCTCAATCGTTCACTTTCCTTTAAAAGGAGACCTCTCCTTCTCATTTTCATATTAGAGTTTTTAGTATTGTTATGTTGCAGGTTTGGAGAGCAATTTTGGAGGAGTATTTAAGCATTCAAGCTTGGATATTGCAACTTCTCTCTTTTTGTCTCATTAATTCTTGCATTCATGGCTCCTCATATAGATTAGAATCATGTTTATTTCCATATATTAGATTTGAATTCATATTTCCTTTCATAGACTAATATGCATTGTTATCATTTAGATTAGATTTCATTTTTATGTATTTGAATCTCTCGTTTCATGGTGTATTTGCAATAGACACAACTAGGTCAATCTGAGGGCCTTCATTTTACATTTTTACACATCCATGACTAGAGAGCTATGGATTGATATTTGAGGCCTCATTCTTGAGAAACCTTGAATGGAATGATTCATATAAGTGTGACAACATTTATGCACACACTTGTTCTTTCTTCTCTGCTTCAAGACTTTTGTGTCCAAAATGGATTCCAATTCCACTGGCTTTCTTGGTGGGAGATTGGTGACATAGTCTTCATCATTCAAAACTGTCTGTTTTCTTTGACCATTTGGTTGATCTATTGTGCCCTTATAGGGAGTAAGGTCTGCAACATTGAATATTGGAGATATTTGCAATGTGGGAGGAAGAGAGATCTCATATGCATTCTCACCCATTGTGCTAAGGATATTGCATGGTCCAACTTTTTTCATGTGAAGCTTGGAATATCTACCCTTAGGTAGTCTCTCCTTCCTCAAGAATGTCCATACCTTGTCTCTAAATTTGAAGTGGATTTCCCTTCTTCTTTTGTTTGCATGTTCCTTGTATTTCAAAGTTGATCTTTGTAGTGTTTCTTTCACCTCATGCTGCACCTTTGTTATAAGTTCTGCCAGTTCTTGTCCTTGAGCACTGATTTTGAAGTCAAATGGAAGTTATACTAGATCCAATGGTCCTTTGGGGTGAAGGCCATATATTTCTTGGAAGGGGGTCTTACTTGTTGACCTGTTCATAGAATCATTGAAAGTAAACTCTAGTTGGGGAAAGAGCATTTCCCAACTCTAAGCATACTATTTGGTTAGGCATCCTAGGAGATTGCCTAAGGATCTGTTTACTACCTCAATCTATCCATCCATTTATGGATAATAGGCAGAGTTGTAGGTTAGGTTAGTGCCAATTTTCTTGAAAAGTGTCCTCCAAAAGTGGTGTTGAAAGTTCACATCCCTGTCAGATACAATTATCTGAGGTAAACCATGAATCCTAACTACCTCTTTAAAGAAAATATGGGCAATATGAGAAGCATCATTTGTGCTTTTACATGGTACAAAGTGGACCATTTTACTAAATCTATCCACTATTACAAAAACACAATCAAAGCCTTGCTTTGTTCTAGGTAACCCCATGACAAAATCCATGGAGATTGACCCCCATGGTCTAGAGGGGATTGGTAAAGGTTGATATAACCCTTGATTTGTTGACACACCTTTTTCTTGCTGACAGATGGTGCAAGTTTTAATGAACTTCTTGACATCATTGTTCATCCTTGGCCAAAAATAACTTCTTTTCACCATGTTTGCAATCTTGTCGATGCCAAAGTGTCCTCCTAGTCCACCACAGTTCTTTTATCTTATTATATTTGTCCTCATGGAACATTTGGGGATGCATAGTTGAGATCCTTTAAATAGGAGTCCATTCTGAATCAAATATTCAGAAAAATCAGTATGGTATCTTTGAACCATCTCTCTACAAACTTGAAAAATCTCTGCAAAATCAAGGTCATCATGGTATAGATGTTTAAGGGAATCAGTTCCCACAATTTGGAGTTGGATCTCTTCAACCAGACCCACTCTTCTACTGAGTGCATCAGAAAATTTTTTTGCTACACCATTCTTATGTTTGATGTTGAAAGTGTATGCCTCCAACTATTCTACCCATTTGAGATGTCTAACAGAGAGTTTCTCTTGTGAATTTAGAAAACTCAATACATGATTGTTAGTGTATACTAAAAACTCTTTGGGGATTAGGTAGTGCCTCCATTTCTTGAGGGCTTGGACCATGGCATAGAGTTCCAATTCATAGGTTGAGTACTTCCTTTTAGCCTCATTTAATGTCTCTGAGAAGAAGGCAATAGGTTTACCTTCTTGGCTGATGACTGCACCTATTGCCAAGTTACTTGCATCTGTCTCCACTGTGAAGAGCTTGTTGAAATTAGGGAGAGTCAAGATGGGATACTGAGAGACTCTATTCTTCAAGTATTGAAATGCATCATTGGCTTCTTTTTTCCAAGCAAACTTGTTCTTTCTACCTCCTTTAATGGTGTCAAGTATTGGTGAACATACACGACTGAAGTTTTTAATAAACTTCCTATAGAAGGTGGCCAATCCATGGAAACTTCTTACATCACCTTGGTTCTTGGGTTGAGGCCAATTAACTATGGCTACAACCTTCGCTGGATCCATTTTGAGGGTTCCTTGTGAGATCACAAATCCAAGGAACACAAGTTCCTTCTTCATAAACATGAACTTTTCCAAGTTGATCACCAACTTGTGTTGATGAAGTCTTCTTAGGACTTGTGTTGATGAGGACTTGTTCTACATGATTAAGATGTTCTTCTTTTCTATGACTGAATATCAGTATGTCATCAAGATAAATAACAACAAATTTACCAATGAAATCAATGGATATCTCATTCATAAGCCTCATAAAAGTACTAGGGGCATTGCTTATCCCAAAGAGAACTACTAACCATTCAAACAAACCTTCAGTGGTCTTAAATGTTGTTTTCCATTCTCCTAGTTTGATTCTAATCTGATGGTAGCCAGACTTCAAGTCTATCTTGGTGAAGTAGCAACCACCTCCTAGTTGATCCAATAGATCCTCAATTCTTGGCATGGGGAATCTATATCTTATAGTGATCTTTTTTAGGGCCCTACTGTTAGTACACAACCTCCACTTTCCATCCTTTTTGGGTGCCAAAACTGATGGAACTACACATGGACTGTGACTATTTTGAATGAGCTCTCTTTCTAGTAGTTCATTTACTTGTTTTGCAATCTCTGCATGTTGTAATTGTGTCATCTTGTATGGGGCCTTGTTAGGTAGGGATGAACCAGGTATCAGGTCAATTTGGTGACTGATATCTTTCAAGGGGGGGAGGGTTGTGGGTAGGTCACTAACAGTGACATCTCTATATTTTATAAGAAAATACTTAGCTTCATTTGGTATAGGATCATCCTTGTCAGATCTAACATTACCCTTAGGTTTGGATATTAATACATATGTTTCAGTTTCAGATTCTTTCAGCACTTTTAACATTTTTTTCTCCCCCATGGCTATGACAGTTGGTTCTTTCTCAGTCTTGTTATCTGGCAGGGGCTTCATGGTGAATTTTTTCCCATCCTTGGTGATAGAGTAGGTATTTTTCCTATAGTGGTGTGTGGCATCAACATCATATTTCCAAGGTCTTCCTAAAATAATGTGGGAGGCATCCATCTCCACAACATCACAAAGAACTTTGTCTTTAAAATCAAAGATTGAAAACTCTATCCATGTTTGTTCAATGACTAAAGTTTGTTGACCCTTTGTTAACCAAGATACATGGTAAGGAGAAGGATGAGGTTTCTTAGGGAGGTTTAACTTTTGTACCATTTCACAAGAAACATGATTTTTAGTTGAGCCAAAATCAATAAGTAATTGACATACCTTTCCATTGCATTTGATCTTTGTTCGGAAGAGATTCTTTCTTTATGGAGGTTCTTGGCTTTGTGGAACTTGGAGGAAGACTTGTCTCATCATCAAACATTGTCCTTCCTCTGGTTCTAAGTCCATTTTATTTGAATTTTCTTCTTGCTTGTCCTCTTGGATGAGTTGTGCTCTCCTTTCTCCATGATTGTTATTGTTCCTCTTTTCAGGGCACTTGCTTACATGATGTCCCAATTGGTTACAATAGTAGCACCTCAATGGTCCATTTCCTCTACCACTTTTTTTTCTTCCCCTATTGAAGGGCCTTCTCCCTCTATAGTTATCTCTGGAGTTTGTATCAGTGTTCTCTTTGTCTCCTTGGTCAGGGGTCCTGCTGCCATTACCACTGTATTGTCCTCTATTCCAAGAGGTTCCTCTTCCTCTCAAATTCTTCCCACTGTCATTAGTCTTTCCCTTTCCAAACTCCTTCTTTCTCTTACACTTTTCCTCTACCTTGAGTTCCATTTGATATAACTTGTTCATTGAGGTAGGGAAATGTAGGCTAAGTTCCTCTTGAATGGATACTTTAAGCCCATTCATATACCTTTCCAACTTTTCTTCTTCATCTTCTGCCACATTTGTATTCATGCATAATTTTAAGAACTCCTCGATCTATGAACCCACATTCATGCCCTTTTTCTTTAGGCTTTTCTTCTACCTATGGAGTTGTACCCCATAGTCTTCAGGCACATAGGTCTCCTTGACTAGTGCAATCATCCTATTCCATGAAGAGATCATGTTCTTCCCATTCTTCACCCCCTTTGTTTGGATGAAGTTCCACCAAGTTAGGGCTGCTCCCTTCAACTTGGATCTTGCTATTTTTATCCTCTACTTTTTAGGGATGTCCTCACACTAAAAAAAACTTGTTAGGGCCTCTATCCAATCTAAGGCCAAGTCTACATTCATCTTTCTATTAAAAGTTGGCAAATCCAACTTCTCATCCATGGTTCTTCTCCCCATAGAATTCAAGGCATCTATGAAAGGTCTCTGGTCTACAAGAATATTCACATACTGATCAGGGTTTTCACTCTCTGACTCAATCCCTTCTTCACCACCAGAAGTGTCTCCCTTGCCCCTCTCTACCTTGTTTTCCAACTCTTGGATTCTTCTTGTCAATGCTGCATTTGTTGCCCTTTGTTTTCTTACCATCTTTGCTAGCTCAATGTTTGTGACCCTTGAAGGAATATCCTCATCCTCAGGAGAAGACATAGCTCTGATGCCACTTGATGCAAAGTGGGCAACTAGAAGCTTGGCAAAGGTCTCTCAATAGGGCAAGGTACCCTAGGTTGTTGTCTTTGAGATGGTCACAAGGCTTCACACTTATCACAAGTGTGATGAAAGGACTTGATTAAGGTTCTCACAACCCCCAAACCCCAAGGGTAACCTAATCACTAGGTTTATCAATCCTTCAATACCAACTATCTAGGTTGGTCTCACAAGCCAATGACCCTCAATCACAAGGATACCCCCAAAATGACATGTAGGACTAGGGGTGACCTATGCTTGTATATTTGGTCTATTTAGGTCCCTACTTCTTAGTTCCAATGGTTCTTTCACTCAAGGGCAACCCATACTCCATAGTTGCTTCACAAACCTAGGCTTTCGCTTGTAGCCTTTTTTAGAGGGAATTTTGATCTTATCTGAGATTTCTCGATACAACCATATGAAATAATCATGGTTTTAGATACCCTTTATGGCCAAATACTCTGGACCTAAGCCTTGGAACTTGGAATTGAAATTAAGGCAGAATGGTGAGCCAAATTGCTCTACCAATTAGCCCTAATTAGGCCTCCAATTACATTACAAGTACCCTTTAGACACATCCAATTCCCAAAATGACTATTGGATCATGTGAGGGACTGCACTAATGTCTCCTCCTCTGACTTAGAGCCTCTAATCAATCCAAAGAAAAAAGTTATGACTACTATCCTAAATCAGGATTGGTGCATACATGTGCATATACACCTAGGGCATCAATTCTTTCCCACTTCCCTACAACTTGAGAACCCTATCTTGTAGAATGTTAAAGAGAATCCTAGGAGAAATCTTTCTACCTAGGGGTATTAGTTTCCCATGGTGGAAACTGAACATACACACAATTTTGTAAGAAACCCTCACTTAGGGCCTATAATCCAGGCAGTAAGATTAAAAATTTGATAACTTGCAACCTACAAAAAATCAAAGCATGAGACCAAAACCAAAAGGAAGAAGATTCAAACCACTATCTCCCTATTTCATATTTACATGCTTCCCTGGGTGTACCTGTCCGTACATGATGGCTATTTTTTGCAGATTATAGGAAAATGGTTATATTTTATTGATTTCAAAATAACAATTACTTCTCTCCCCTACCACCCACCTGAATGGGCTATTTTAGGCACTACCAATGGCTACAAAAAAAATTTGAACCAACTTTACCATTTGGGAGTTGATTTTCAAAAAGTTGTTAAGTTTTTCTCAAAAGTTGCTTGACAACTTTTGAGCAACTTTTACATTTTGTGCATTTTTGCAACTCTAGTGACCAAATTTGGTAAAAATGTTATTGATATGATCCCTAGTGGATCCAAACACTAAAAACTCAAAAAAAACCTAATTCTAGGGTTTGGGATCATAATTGACTCATAGTGACCCAAGGGCTTATATTGTGCCAATCTTGGTACTATGGTCTTACATGGTGATCCAATGACTAAACCTAGTGTGTTTATGTTTGCAAAGGCCTCTTAGGACCTTTAATGAACCCCTAGGGTCAATAGGAGCATGTGGTTTAGTTTGGGTGCTCCTGCACCACTATCCTTCTATATAAAACTCTGTCTTTGGTCCATTGATGTGTTCCTCGGCTACAATCATCATCACACATATTATTTTGATTGATTTCAGATATATTTATACAATAAATTTGACCTAATTAAGTTTCATGCATAATAATGATAACTCTATGATCAAAGGTTTACAACTTGACCTTGATCTCCTAGTTTTCATGTTTCTAATCAGTTATACTGATTAAAACAATTAAATTTTGTTTACTTTTCCCTCAAGAAATGGATTTAAAGCTATGCTTTAATCTAGATATAAAACATAACTTTTTTATCTAACATGTGAGTCAGATCCACATTTCTCAGAATTACAACTATCTCAAGGTAGAGTGGTGCTATGGTTTCTCTGTAGTCTTCCTATCGGGTTCTTCTATTATCTTCTCTATCGGGTTACATTGTCAATTGTGTCATCAGTTTACCTTGTAAACCTTTTTGTTATGTTCCCTTATGAATTTGTCTGTCGGATTCCCTTGTCGGGTTCCACTTCAACACTTTTGGTGACCTCTTGTTAACTGATGTGTCAATTTTCTCTATAAACCTATCTTTCCATGTTGATGTTACTGATGGATCAAAACTATTTTCCTTTGCATACTAATGGTAAAATGTGTCATCAATCTCTCCCTTTGACATTAATATCAAAAATTGATATGTGCAAAAAATAAAAAATGTTTATTATGTACACCATGTGTTCACCTTGTCATTATGAGTCCCCCTATGTGTATGCTCTGGTATAGTATATTTACATATATAAATAATTATCATCTCCCCCTATCGCTTTATCAATTCCCTCTTTGACATATAATTTCCCCCCTTGTTTTCCCCTTTATCATATCATTTTCTCCCATTTTTATAATAAGGACAATGGTGTATTACATAAAACTTGTCACAGATGTGGGAATGGGAGTTCTTCATGTCATCCACCATTTTCTCCCATTTCTCCAGAAGGTGTCCCATGGCCATGTGCTCGAGTGCAATTCTTGCATGCATATCATAGATGTTGTCAGTGACAGACATCTCTAGGGTGGCAATCAATTGTCTTACTGAAGTCATATGTTGCTGCAGTAGTGTGAGATTTAGTAGGAGTAGAGACTGTAGCTCGGTTACATCATCTCTAAATTTTTTTTATGACTCTAAGATCTCAAGTCTCAACTTATTTTCTTCCCTTATATTTTCATAATGCAACTTGATTGCATTTTCATTGGTTGAGAGACCTTGTGCACTAGTAGTAAGATCTGCATCTATCTTTGCAATCTTCTCCCTATTATCCTTAGTGAATTGTTTTAATGTGCATAACTTTTGAACTAAGGTTTTAGCTTTTGTAATGATTGGTTCCAATGCATTGACTAGTTCAAACAACTTTACCTTGTTCTTGGCCACTGCTTGGCTGATTTCCTCTGTCATTTTGTGTTGGTATTTTTTCTCTACTCGTTCTTTTATTGCCTTTTCTGCATCTACATTCTGTGATGTGATTGCTTTGGTTAGAATGGCCAATTGATAAAGTATAGGAGCATCTTGATCAATTGTGGTATCAGGTACTATTTTTTGTAATATGTCCTTCGTCATTTGTAGTACCTATGTATATTTGGTTTCCTTTTTAAGCTTATCTTGGATACCTTTCCTTTTACAAAGTTCTGCATACTTTTTAAGTGACTCTAGATCCCATGTCTAGGGATCACAGTCGGGTATTTCAATTATCTCATTCAAGGTAACTGAATTCTTATTCTTTTTCTTCTTCTTCTTTGAGATTGTGGTGGAGGCAGATGTATGTACTACCATAGCAATTTGTTTTTCTTTGTTAGATGAACTTGGTGAAGGTTTCGGTGGTGTTGTGCCCTTTGCCTATTGGTCGGTGTCTACCTTTTGGTTTGGTGTGGACGTCTCCTCCTCAACCTTACCTTTGTTTTTAGAATCTCCTTTGGTATCCTTGGGAGTGGCATCACCTTGGTTCTCTTCTTCACCTTTAGCTTTCTTCTCTCCATTTGTTTCTTTCTAATCAACCGTTGTATCTTTTTTCTCTTCTTCACCCTTATCTTAGGGTATTCTTGCATCCTTATCGAGTGAATTCTCCTTCTCCAAGATGATATTGATATCTTGTATCAATAATGACATTTGTCTCAGTATATTTACTTCAGAAAAATGTTTTTTTGTGTCTTGTTCCTCAGTTTGGTCTGGGGCAACAGTGACATCTTAGTCTTTCTTTACCTTATATGCAAGATCATCTTCGGTGATATCAATGGTAATATTATCAGTGAATGTTTCATCTGTAGTATCCATATCCTTTTTATCTTCTTTTTTCAATTCATCTTGATCAATATCCTTGCCATCATTTATAAAAATGTGTTCTGGGCTCAGTTTAGCATGATCTTCTTCATTGTGAGGCTTGTCAGTAAGAGCTAACATCCTCTCAGGGATTGTATCCTTTTCAAGTACATTTATAATATCTCTCCAAGCTTTATCAGTTTCTTTGTCAAGTTCTATTAAGTGTCCATGTATCACTTTGTAGGCTCTCAATTTTTCTGAGAACTTATTTGTATGCTTTTCCATCATTTCATCTATCTCTTCCATTTTGGACTTGGGTGGCATTATGGTTACAAGGGATCTTTCCCTTATCTATTTTTCTATTTTCAATGCATATGTACACCTTGCCAAAAAACTTTCTTGAAGTTCTTGTGGAATTTTTTCATCAAATGTTTATGGTACATATTTGAAGTTAATCATTTCCTAGATGATGGATTCTTCTATATTTACCTGATTCTTGGGCTTCAGAGTTAGCCACTATCTAATCTTAGGATTAGATATGCCTCCTAACTTAGCAATTGATGTATAAATTTCATCAATAGTTGTAGGGACTTTGTGTTTCCCTTTTTTATTTTTAGCTTCTTTTTCATCTTGCTTAGTGTCTTCTATATCTTCCTTACTTCTGATTATTTTTCTTCTTTTTGTTGGTGCTTGTTTCCCGGTTTGAGGTTTCCTTTTGTAAGTCCTCACTTGTCCTTTCTTGTTAGGTGATGAACTTGCATCCTTAGTAGTCTGAATCCTTGTCCTAGATGCAGCAATGATTCTTGCCTTCTTTAGGGGTGTTGCATCTGACTCTGTAATTTCAGAGTCATTCACTTGTTCATCTTCACCAATGGGTGACTATCCCTTGGTTTCCCTTGTTTGTTATGTTTCTTCTTCAGTAACTGACAACTTCTTTTTAAGTGTTTTTACCATTTTATGTTTCTTCCTAACTATTTTCTTCACAACTAGGCTGGTTTTTATTCTTTCCTTGGAATCTTCATAGGTTCCAAACCTTGGTTGTGACTTGTCCAATGGTTCATTTTACAATGCTTCAATGTCATTGATTGCTTGATCTATGTTGATCTCATAGTCAAGTGGACCTAACCATGTTGTCCTTAGTACAAATGGTTTTATCAGTGTATTATCAGTATCCACAATGAAACATATATTGTCCTTATACTGATCTACCAATTATTCTGGTATCCTTATTCTTTTCTTCATCCTATCCTTAAATCTAGTGAAATATGCATCCATAACTGATGTAAAGTTGTCACTTAGTGACTTAATGAATTCACTGATTTGAATTGTCACTAGTCGGGTAGTATCCCAGTTGCAATTACTGATAGATGGAAATAAGTCTTGGAAATAGAAGACTATACACATCAAAAGTAATCCAAACTTACATGAATTGGTCTTTGCAAACCTGATTGTCCTTAAGTTCTCTTCTAACTGCTTCAGTAGAAGCTCAGATAGATCCAACTATAGACCTTTCTTTACAATCTTGTGGGCAGTGTCAACTGCTCCACATGCAATACTTTTTGTCCTCCACATTTCTCAGAATTACAACTATCTCAAGGTAGACTGGTGCTAGGGTTGCTCTGTAGTCTTCCTATCGGGTTCTTCTATTATCTTCTTTGTCGGGTTACATTGTCAATTGTGTCATCAGTTTACCTTGTAAAATTTTTTGTTATGTTCCCTTATGAATTTGTCTATCGGGTTCCCTTGTCGGGTTCCACTTCAACACTTTTGGTGACCTCTTGTTAACTGATGTGTCAAGTTTCTCTATAAACCTGTCTTTCCATGTTGATGTTACTGACAGATCAAAACTATTTTCCTTTTCATACTAACAGAAAAATGTGTCATCAATCTCCCCCTTTGACATTAATATCAAAAATTGATATGTGCAAAAAATAAAAAATGTTTAATATGTACACCATGTGTTCACCTTGTCATTATGAGTCCCCCTATGTGTATGCTCTGGTATAGTATATTTACATATATAAATAATTATCATCTCCCCCTATCACTTTATCAATTCCCTCTTTGACATATAATTTCCCCCCTTGTTTTCCCCTTTATCATATCATTTTCTCCCTTTTTTTATAATAAGGACAATGGTATATTACATAAAACTTGTCATAGATGTGGGAATGGGAGTTCTTCATGTCATCCACCATTTTCTCCCATTTATCCTGAAGGTGTCCTATGGCCATGTGCTCTAGTGCAATTCTTCCATGCATATCATAGATGTTGTCAGTGACAGACATCTCTAGGGTGGCAATCAATTGTCTTACTGAAGTCATATGTTGCTGCAGTAGTGTAAGATTTAGTAGGAGTAGAGACTGTAGCTCGGTTACATCATCTCTAAAAAAAATTTATGACTCTAAGATCTCAAGTCTCAACTTCTTTTCTTCCCTTATCTTTTCATAATGCAACTTGATTGCATTTTCATTGGTTGAGAGACCTTGTGCACTAGTAGTAAGATCTGCATCTATCTTTGCAATCTTCTCCCTATTATCCTTAGTGAATTGCTTTAATGTGCATAAATTTTGAACTAAGGTTTTAGATTTTGTAATGATTGGTTCCAATGCATTGACTAGTTCAGACAACTTTACCTTGTTCTTGGCCACTGCTTGGCTGATTTCCTCCATCATTTTGTGTTGGTATTTTTTCTCTGCTCGTTCTTTTATTGCCTTTTCTGCATCTACATTCTATGATGTGATTTCTTTGGTTAGAATGGCCAATTGATAAAGTATAGGAGCATCTTGATCAATTGTGGTATCAGGTACTATTTTTTGTAATATGTCCTTTGTCATTTGTAGTACCTATGTATATTTGGTTTCCTTTTTAATCTTATCTTGGATACCTTTCCTTTTAAAAAGTTCTGCATACTTTTTAAGTGACTCTAGATCCCATGTCTAGGGATCACAGTTGGGTATTTCAATTATCTCATCCAAGGTAACTGAATTCTTATTCTTTTTCTTCTTCTTCTTTGAGATTGTGGTGGAGGAAGATGTATGTACTACCATAGAATTTTTTTTTTCTTTTTCAGATGAACTTGGTGAAGGTTTCGGTGGCGTTGTGCCCTTTGCCTGCTAATCAGTGTCTACCTTTTGGTTTGGTGTGGACGTCTCCTCCTCAACCTTACCTTTGTTTTTAGAATCTCCTTTGGTATCCTTGGGAGTGGCATCACCTTGGTTCTCTTCTTCACCTTTAGCTTTCTTGTCTCCATTTTTTTCTTTCTAATCAACCGTTGTATCTTTTTTCTCTTCTTCACCCTTATCTTAGGGTATTCTTGCATCCTTATCGAGTGAATTCTCCTTCTTTGAGATGATATTGATATCTTGTATCAATACTGACATTTGTCTCAGTATATTTACTTCAGAAACATATTTTTTTGTGTCTTGTTCCTCAGTTTGGTCTAGGGCAATAGTGACATCTTAGTCTTTCTTTACCTTATATGCAGGATCATCTTCGGTGATATCAATGGTAATATTATCAGTGAATGTTTCATCTGTAGTATCCATATCCTTTTTATCTTCTTTGTTCAATTCATCTTGATCAATATCCTTGCCATCATTTATAAAAATGTGTTATGGGCTCAGTTTAGCATAATCTTCTTCATTTCGATGCTTGTCAGTAAGAGCTAACATCCTATCAGGGATTGTATCCTTTTCAAGTACATTTAGAATATTTCTCCAAGCTTTATCAATTTCTTTGTCAAGTTCTATTAAGTGTCCATGTATCACTTTGTAGGCTCTCAATTTTGCTGAGAACTTATTTGTATGCTTTTCCATCATTTCATCTATCTCTTCCATTTTGGACTTGGGTGGCATTATGGTTACAAGGGATCTTTCCCTTATCTATTTTTCTATTTTCAATGCATATGTCCACCTTGCCAAAAAACTTTCTTGAAGTTCTTGTGGCATTTTTTCATCAAATGTTTATGGTACATATTTGAATTTAATCATTTCCTGGATGATGGATTCTTCTATATTTACCTGATTCTTGGGCTTCAGAGTTAGCCACTATCTAATCTTAGGATTAGATATGCCTCCTAACTTAGCAATTGATGTAGAAATTTCATCAATAGTTGTAGGGACTTTGTGTTTCCCTTTTTGATTTTGAGCTTCTTTTTCATCTTTCTTAGTGTCTTCTATATCTTCCTTACTTCTGATTATTTTTCTTCTTTTTGTTGGTGCTTGTTTCCTGGTTTGAGGTTTCCTTTTGTAAGTCCTCACTTGTCCTTTCTTGTTAGGTGATGAACTTGCATCCTTAGTGGTCTGAATCCTTGTCCTAGATGCAGCAATGATTTTTGCCTTCTTTAGGGGTGGTGCATCTAACTCTATATTTTCAGAGTCATTCACTTGTTCATCTTCACCAATGGGTGACTGTCCCTTGGTTTCCCTTGTTTGTTATGTTTCTTCTTCAGTAACTGACAACTTCTTTTTAAGTGTTTTGACCATTTTATGTTTCTTCCTAACTATTTTCTTCACACTAGGCTGGTTTTTATTATTTCCTTGGCATCTTCATAGGTTCCAAACCTTGGTTGTGACTTGTCCAATGGTTCATTTTACAATGTTTCAATGTCATTTATTGCTTGATCTATGTTGATCTCATAGTCAAGTGGACCTAACCATGTTGTCCTTAGTACAAATGGTTTGATCAGTGTATTATCAGTATCCACAATGAAACGTATATTGTCCTTGTACTGATCTACCAATTATTCTGGTATCCTTATTCTTTTCTTCATCCTATCCTTAAATCTAGTGAAATATGCATCCATAATTGATGTAAAGTTGTCACCTAGTGACTTAATGAATTCACTGATTTGAATTCTCACTAGTCGGGTAGTATCCCAGTTGCAATTACCGATAGATGGAAATAAGTCTTGGAAATAGAAGACTATACACATTAAAAGTAATCCAAACTTACATGAATTGGTCTTTACAAACCTGATTGTCCTTAAGTCCTCTTCTAACTGCTTCAGTAGAAACTCAGATAGATCCAACTATAGACCTTTCTTTACAATCTTGTGGGCAATGTCAACTGCTCCACATGCAATACTATTCATCCTGCTGGCTTCGAATACCTTTTATCCTAGCACGCATGCACCAAATTTTAGTTCAGGGTCTTTAATGGAGTTTACATTTAATACTCGCTATCCCATTCTACACCTATCATTTTCTCAATTTTGGGGTGAGGAGGGTGTTTAAAAGCTTTGACCTTCTCAGTTATAGGATAATCAGTCATAGCATGTATTACATCTTAGGCGATCTGTTTTGGATCGGCAAGACACTTCTTTCGGTCATGCACCCTGCTCAGCACTAACCAGATCCACTCAGTCTTAAACTCCTTCGGGAACATTAGGGCATTTGTCAGCCCTTTGACCTTGATGTATTTATGCTCATCCTTGATGGTTCCATCTGTGCAAAGCTTCTTGTACGATTTCTCAATTTCCAGGTCTCTAATTTTTGTAACTTTGTAGTGGATATATGATCAGACATCCTCAATTAGTAAAACCCTAGGTGGTATTCTAGAAAATGCTCCAGCTTCGTCAGGTTGCGAAGCAACCTCTAGACAGAACTTGTATTTAGGTTCTTTACAAGTGGAGTTATCGATTAGATTAACCTTTTTGTCCTTGGAGTTCTTGATCTTTGTTACACGGGATGTGGTTTCCATGATTTTTTGAATTTAGGGCTATTTTTGTAAAACAAAGTGTGAGCATGATGATTTTAGTTAATCACTTGTTCTACTATAGTTGTTGACAATCAAAATTTGAATGCCATGAATGTGCTTGGAATGCTTCTGCAATCTGGTTTCTCTGGTCGCTTTGTTCTTCTCTTTGCTCTATTTCTCTCTTAATTGCTCTATGAGAAAATGAGCTATTCTATCACTTTTTTATATATGATTCCCTAAATGGTGCATTTAATGCTTTACCTACTTGTCAGGTGTCAAAGACGGAGTCACTCAGGTATCACACAATCTTCTGACTCGGGGTAAGTGACAACTTGGTTTCACTTTCCCATGTTCACCGATGGTTCTCAGTAAAGTACGAAGACTTCAATTTATTTTACATGATTACCAATGAGTCTCAATTTACACTATTAGCTTAGATTTCATATTTATATCGATGATTCTTGGTATGTATTGATCGATGAGATTTGATTCACAAATTCATAACAAGTAATAGCATAGTGCATCTTTATTCATGATAATTTGGCATTTATATTAATATATAATGGAACTGATGTAAAATATGACTTGGTATAGTGAAGTTTCATACTTACTTGTTCTACTTAGGTATGGATGGTGATGTCACCAGATCCATTGGATAAGGTGTCACTAGTTGTATTGCTTGGTCCATCATTATCAGCATTTGTTGCTTTCATCCACATTTTGTTTCAAATCCTCTTGATGTCTTCAATGGTGTTTCCATTGAAAAAGGTGTTTTTCTCTATCACTTGGTATCTACAGTCCTTTCTTAGATGACCAACCTTATGATAGTGTAAGCATGTCATTCCAGGGTTATTCTAGCTTATAGACCTTTGTATCCAATTCCTTATGTAGTTTGCAGCAATGTGTCCATATTTACCACATGTTGTACAACTTTCCCATGTTTTTTAATCCCAAACATATGAGTTACCGACTCTTCTCAGTTCATAAGAATTTTCTTGATCTTTAGGCTTCCATGCTTTCCTTTTCTTTTTATTGCATTCAAGGAGTGTGTGCCTGTGCATTTTGCAAGTAGAACAATATTTCTCCATGTAGGTTTTCTTCTTAGGTTCTTTCACCCTGGATCTGCATTCATGTTCTTTGTGTCCTTTCTTGTGACATTTATAAAATTTACCAATGAATGTAGATGTGGATTGAGGAATACCTTTCATTTTTCTTCTGCAAACATTTGATGTGTGGCATGGTTTTCCACAGTGTTTGCATGACTACTTCCTTGGTATTGGATTTGTGTAGACATCTTTTGGATCAGATTGGTATGGTGATTGTCCATGCCCGGTAGACCCTAGTTTGGTATTTTTTTTTAATCTTCTTTGTCCTTCTAGAAAATAATCCATCCTTTTAGTACTCTCTTCAGCTTTCTTGATCATGTCATTGTGTTGTTACTGAATTCTTACTTCATGCTTTAGTTTTCCATTCTCTTCTCTTATCTCACCATTAGCTTCCAATTTTCCTAATTGAGTTCTATGTTTAGTCAGTTTTCCTCTTGACTAATAAGAACTATCTAATTGGTGATCTCATGATGATGTTCAGTAAGTCTTTGTATTTATGACTCTCTCTCTCTCTCTCTCTCTCTCTCTCTCTCTCTCTCTCTCNTGTATTTATGTCTCTCTCTCTCTCTCTCTCTCTCTCTCTCTCTCTCTCTCTCTCTCTCTCTCTCTCTCTCTCTCTCTCTCTCTCAGCTTTTCTATGATCTTCCTCCTATCATCAATAGCTAGTGTTCTTTCCTGTTCAGCTTGTCTAGCATCATTCCTAACATCAATCATCCTTACCATCTATGTCTCTTGACCAATTTGCAATGATTTCACTTGTTCTGTCAAATGTTGATAGATTTCATTTAGTCTTGTGATACTTCCTTCAGATGTGCCTGATGTATTGCTAGATGTAGATCCTAATGAATCAAGCAAATCAGGTATCTCTTCTTCCTGATAATTTTTTTTTCATTTAGGTGAGATGCCATAACCTTTATTTCATCTAGTAGCTCTCTCATCTTGATTCTAGCTTCTTTATATTGCTTGTAGAAGATCTATATTTGCAAATTATGATTCTCAATATTCTTGTCTAGCTTGTACCTTTCCATTGTATGATCTTTTCTCTTATGTATTTAAACTTTTCAAATAAGATATCTAGCTCTGATACCAATTGTTGGAAATAATGGAATGGTGTGTATAGAGGGGAGAGGGGTGAATTAATACCCTTAAAAATTTTATCACTTAACCTTAATCCTTTAGTAATCAATACATTATATTACCAACCATTTGTGCTATTCTAATTTTGTGTGTGTTATATCAATTCATAAAATTAATTAAATGTAAAACATTCATGAAATGTAATGATGTATGATAAAAGATTTGGTTACGCAAAAAACCCTATTTGAAGGTAAAAATTATGGTGGGGATGAATCCCAAAAATCTTCAAAATCTACAGAAAGGAAGGTGCTGGTTAAGGCTACAAATTTGATCACTTCTGATGATCTTACTATTGGAGATTTGCCTTTGTGAAAATAGTTGACTGTATGTTTTTCATTGATGACAATATATAGTATACAACAGTGTACTATATTCTCTTTTTAGTATGGATATGTGGAAGCCTTGCTTAGTTGTTTTTATGTTTCATACATAGTTATGATACCATGTTCATACATGTAGATTCAGATGTTCATTAGTAGTTGAGTTATGTTACTCTGTTTACCAGCTACAGTTTTAGAGAATTGTTTTCAGAAAGCCGAAAGTAATTTTATTAATTATTCAGTTGCACCTATCTATGGGATATGCATGTTCAAATTCATGTTTAGTTATGATTCAAAGATGATTAACCAAAGGCGCTAATCATGTTTCATCTGAACCATGATGTTAGGGTAATTTTTGTGAAGCCAACTATGGGAAGTGATGCATCTATTCTTTATTGAGTTGCATGATTCTAATTATGTTGTGTGGGTAGTTTAGCCGACAAGAGAAGCATTGAAGGGATTCCTACAGCCGATGTGATCAAACCTTTTGGAGAAGATACATATAGCAGTTCATTTGAGATCACCAAGTGTGAATGATAATAAAAGAGATAGAAAAAGATTGGAATAGAATGCTGATTATTTTGGGACAGTAAAGTTATTTCATTCATCATTTAAAGATCTATGTGAAGAAGTAGAGAGTGGATACAATTCATTGGAATTGATCAAGACAACAGGTCTACTTAAATAATTCATTATTAGATATAGTGTATATCTGTTTTACTGAAGGTTGTAGCCTTCATCACTTTAGTAGAATGCTTTTTGACAATGACTCCTCACCCCTAACAGGGTTATTTGTAAAAGACTCCTAACAGGGTTTGACCCTTAACTAGGTCACTGTACTTATTACATTGTAAAGATAAACTCCTAATAGGGTTTTAAAATCTTCTAATAGGGATTATTATACTCAAGTACAGTTCTTTTTGGGTGTTAATTCCCACCGGGATTTTTACCTATTTTGGTTTCCCTTAACCAAAATCATGGTGTTCTATTTTGTGTTATCTTATTATGTATATGCTTAATAATATTATGAACTTAATTGGAGAAAATAATTAAAACTAGCTGATAACTGATTCACCCCCCCCCCCCCCNAAAACTAGCTGATAACTGATTCCCCCCCCCCCCCCCCTCTCTGTTATCCCTTGGGACTATTCCAACAATTGGTATCAGAGCCAAGTACCTTGGAGAAAAATCCTAATAGCTTAAGGTAGATCAAATGGTGTACTTTAGGAAAGAGAGTCCTAAGTTTGATGGAGAGAATTATCTTGACTGGAAGAACAAAATGATAACACATTTCTAGTGCATTGGTTTTGAGATCTATGAGGTTGGTACTCAATAAATTTATGTTCCTACCTTGAAATATCTTGTAGAAGAAGACTCTACTAACAAACAAAAGGATGTATTCACCCAAAATGTAATTGCAAAAGAATCCCTAATTAGTGCCTTATTTGACAGTGAATTTTCTGAGATCAAGAAGGTAGACAAAGCTTATTCAATTTGGAAATGCCTAGAAGACATGTTTGAAGGAGACATCCAAGCCAAGAATGCATGTAGAAAGACATGGAAGAAAAGATACAAAAATTTAGAGATGTTACCTGAAGAAAACATCAGAGCTTACAATCAGAGGATTAATGAAGCAATCTCAGGAATCAGGAACAACAGTGGAGAAATCTTAGAGGAAGATATAATGGAAAAACTGATGACTACATTGACAATAGATTATGAAATAAAAATTAACATCTTGGATGAAACCATGCAATTCTTCAAGGACTTCAAAAGAGAAACCTTGATCATAAAAATATCTACATTTGAGATATCAAGATTGAAGACAGAACCTAAAATGGAAACAACCTTCAAAGCCTCAGTCCATGGTAAGAAATCCATGAGCATTTCTAGTAATATTGAGAAAGAAGAATTTGATACAGGACTAGAAGAAATCATTTCTATGATTGCCAAGAAAGAAAGGAAAGGTAAAGGAAAATATGAAGGACAACTATCATTCAAATGTTTTTCATGCAACAAAGTTGGCCACTTTGCATCCAAGTATCCTACAAGAGTCAGGAAGTTCAGATCAGATTACAAACCCAAATATACTAAGGAATGCTATCATGCTAAAGATGGTGTGACTAATGATGATTCAGGGGAAGATGAAATTGGATTCATTTCAATTAAAGATAATGGAAAAATGATTGACAAAATAGAAATTGAAGATGGAAAGAAAGAACAAGAATTGGCTTTAGTTTCACAAGAAGACATCAGAATAGACTATATTATAGACAATGGGTGTTCACATCACATGACAAGAGACAAAGATAGATTTGTACATATAGATAAGTACAAAGGTGGCATGGTTATATTTGGAGATAAAACTCCCAAACCTATCATAGGAAGAGGATCTATCACCTTAGATGGAAAGAACAAGACAAATAATGTTCTATATGTTGATGGTTTACATCATAACTTACTAAGTGTTGGATAGTTTCTTGATAAAGGATATCAGTTAGAACTCAAAAACAATAGGTGTGTTATTAACAAAAAAGGAGACATGATTACATCAAGTTGAAAGAACAAAGGTAATGTTTTTCAGCTTAACTCCAAAGTAAGTTGTTTTGTTGCAAAAGTGGATGATAGTTGGTTATGGCACAAAAGACTTTGTCATATAAATTTTGACAACATAGTAAAAATAAGCAATGTAAAGGAAGTAAGAGACCTTCCTAGTATTGCAAGATCGGTCAATAATATGTGCAGGGAATGTGTGATGGGAAAGCATGTGAGGACCTCATTCAAAATCAAACAAAACTCTGCAGAGAACAAATTAGATCTAGTGCATATAGACTTATGTGGACTGACTCAAACAAGATCATACTACGGTGAAAGGTACTTCATTTTATTTGTTGATGATTTCTCCAGAATGATGTGAGTTGCATTGTTGAAAGACAAATCTGAAGCCTTTGAGAAGTTCAAAATATTCAAGGCTAAAGTTAAAAATGAGTCTGGATTAAAGATAAAATGTCTAAGATCTGATAGAGGAGGAGAATTCACCTTTAACAAGTTTCTTGAGTACTGCAAAGAACATGGGATCAAAAGAAAACTAAGTGCACCCAGAACCCCTCAACAAAATGGAATTATAGAAAGGAGAAACAAGATAATACTTGAAATAGGGTGCACTATCATGATTGAAGGAAAGTTACGCACACGTATTGGAGAGATGCAGTCAATAAAGTAGTCTATACTATCAACAGAATTCAACTAAGACCAGGCATAGACAAAAAACCTCATGAACTTTGGTTAGGTAGTGTACCTATAGTAAAATACTTTAGAATATTTGGAAGCAAGTGCTACATCAAGAGAGATTATGGTGTTAGTAAATTTGATGCTAGAAGTGATGAAGGTATTTTTCTTGGTTACTCTACTAAGAGCAAATCTTACAGATGTTTTAATTTAAGGTTGAAGAAAATCATTGAAAGTGCACATGTGAAGATTGATGAGAAGTTCATGATTCAAGAAAGATATTATGAATATGCACCTATGATTGAAGATGAACCCAGACCTATCAATAAAGAAACATTTATTCAAGAAATGTTTGACTGTATTGATGTATCATGCAATAACCCTGAACTAAGTCAAGAAGAATCACAAATTATAGATGAGAATGTCACACCTAAAATTTCAAAATACACATATAAATACCATTCAAAAGAAGATATCATTGGAGATCATAGCAGTAAAGTTTTAACAAGATCTAGAGAAAAAGGTTTAACTGTTGATGAAGAGGTATGTTTACTTTCACAAATGGAACCCATAAGTGTTGAAGATGCGTGTAATGATTCAGATTGGAAAAATGCAATGCAAGAAGAATTAGATCAAATCATTAAGAATTACACATGGGAATTGGTCCCTAGACCTTGTGACAAGAATGTGATTGGAACTAAGTGGATATCCAGAAACAAAATGAATGAAGATGGGACAATGATAAGAAACAAAGCAAGATTGGTATGTAAAGGATATGCACAAAGAGAAGGAATTGACTACTCTGATACATTTTCCCCTGTGAGCATACTGTAATCTATAAAGTTGTTTTTAGCCTATGCAACACTAAAGAACTTCAAAGTATATCAGATGGATGTCAAGTTAGAATTTCTAAATGGTGACTTGAAGGAAGAAGTTTACATATAGTAGCCTGAAGGATTCAAACTTTCAGACAAACTAGATATGGTATGCAGACTAAAGAAAGCCCTCTATGGACTTAAATAGGCCCCAAGAGCATGGTATGAGAGACTTGATTGTTACTTGATTAATATTGGATTCAAAAAGGGAGCAACAGATTACAACTTATTCATTAGAGAGACACCTGAAGGACTATTACTTGTTGCTATCTTTGTTAATGATATTATTTTTGGAGGTAATGACAAGCTTATTGTAGAATTTTCCAAAGATATGTAGAGTGAATTTTAATGAGCATGATTGGACCTATAAAATACTATTTGGGATTAAATGTAAAGTAGACAGACAAAGGTATATTCATAAATTAGTCTAAATATGTGAAGGAGGTATTGAAGACATTCAAAATGGAAGATTGCAAGCCAGTAAGTACTCCTATGATAACATGAAGCAAGATTTTTAAATATGATGACTCCACAACAGTTGACAAAACACTCTACAAGTCCATGATTGGAAAACTCATATATCTCACTCAATCTAGACTAGATATATCTAATGCAGTTGGCTTTGCTGGCAATAAAAAGAATATTCAGATATTTAAAGGCAACTATAGACTATGGTTTATGGCATCCTAATTTAGAAAATGTAGAACTTCATGTATACATAGATGAAGATTGGGTAGGTTGCGTTGATGAGAGAAAGAGTACCTCAGGAGGAGCAGTATTTCTTGGAGACAGGTTAGTTACTTGGGACAAGCAAGAAGCAGAACTATATTTCTCAGTCAACAATAGAAGATGAGTATGTAGTAGTCGCATTGAATTTTTCAACAATGGTTTGCATCAAACAGATGATTAAAGACTTTGGAATTCAGATTGATTATCCCATTGTCATCCATTGTGACAACACCAACACCATTAATATGTCAAAAAACCCTGTGATGCACGCAAAGACAAAACACATAGAAATAAAATTCATTTTCTAAGAGAAAAAGTTGCAGAAAGAGAAGTGAACCTGGATTATGTGAGAACCAAAGATTAGTTGGTAGACATATTCATGAAACCATTATCAAAAGATACTTTTGAGTATTTCATGAAGAAGCTGGGAGTAATTCCCTTTCCTGATTCTGATTAGAACTCATAGAAAATGCATCAATCCTTTGTGACTGATGAGTGATTGACTACTCTACTTCTGGAGTAGTACCTATGCTTATTTGTATTTGGCATCCTTTTCCATCGATGTCAAAGTGGGACTATATAGTAAGGGGGAGCATATACTCAGGGGGAGTATATAGTCATGAAAATTAAAACACAGTCAAAGGAGATGCAACAGTGAAGAGGAACCTTTGATGAGGATATTGAGAAGATTGTAAAAAGAAAGAAGACACTTTTGGATTGATGGTGTTTTTAATCATATGTTGCCATCAATGTCAAAGGGGGAGATTGTTGGAGATTTGCCTTTGTGCAAATAGTTGACTGTATATTTTTCATTGATGACAACATATAGTATATATCAGTGTATTGTATTCTCTTTTTAGTATGGATATGTAGAAGCCTTGTGCAGTTGTTTTTTTGTTTCAAACACTGTTATGATACCATGTTCATACATGCAGATTTAGATGTTCAGTAACAGTTGAGTTATGTTACTCTGTTTACCAGCTACAATTTCAGAGAATTGTTTTCAAAAAGCTTACAATAATTTTATTAATTATTCAATTACGCCTATCTATGGGATATACATGTTCAGATTCATGTTTAGTTATGAGTCAAATATAATTAACCAAAGCCGGTAATCATATCTCATCTGAAGCATGACATTTGGGTAATTTTGGTGAAGCCGACTATGTGAAGTAGTGCATCCATTCTTTTTTGAGTTGTGCAGTTCTAATTATGTTGCGTGCTTAGTTTAGCTGACAAGAGAAGCGTTGGAGGGATTCCTACAGCCAACATGATCATAAATTTTGGAGAAGATACATATAGTAGTTCATTTGAGATCACTAAGTGTGAATGAGAAGAAAAGAGACTGAACAAGATCAGAATAGAATGCTTATTGTTTTGGGACAGTAAAGCTATTTCATTCATTAGTTAAAGATCTATGTGAAGAAGAAAAAAGTGTATACGATTCATTGGAACTGATCAAGATAACATATCTACTCAAATAGTTCATTATCATATATAGTTTATATATATTTTACTGAAGGTTGCAACCTTCATCACTTTAGCAGTGTGCTTTTGGACAGTGAGTCCTCACTCCTAACAGGGTTATTTGTAAAAGAATCCTAACAGGGTCTGACCCTTAACCATGTCACTATACTTATTGCATTCTAAAGATCAACTCCTAATAGGGTTGTAAGATCTTCTAATAGGGATTATTATACTCAAGTACAGTTCTTTGTGGGTACTAATTCCCACTGGGGTTTTTACCTATTTTGGTTTCTCTGTAACCAAAATTGTGGTGTTCTATTTTCTATTATCTTATCGTGTAAATGCTTAATAATATTCTATACTTAATTGGAGAAAATAATTAAAACTAGTTGATAACTGATTCCCCCCCTCCCTCTCAGTTATCCCTTGGGACTATTCCAACAGTTACCCTGTTAGGAGTAACATGTTTAGACTGGTTAAGGTCTACTCTATTAAGATCTTTAGAAACACTGTTTAGTGTGCACTTGGTTAAGAGATTTACAAAGGATTGTTAAATCCACCTTCTCAAAGGATTTCTTATATTAGCTACACCTATTAGAATGTAGTCAAAAATACTTATTGATCTGAGTATGTGCAATCTATAATTGATGAGTACATATCCATTAAAGTTCACAATATAATGTGTCACCTTGATGAACTATAACTGATTAAATGTTTGAAGATGTTAATTTGATGATCACAGTGACATAAGAAAGTTAATGCAAGACATTAAATTAGTTAAATTATTGTATTAACATTGATGTCAACTTCATATAATCTGTATGGTCATGGACATACTTCCAAAGACTTCAAAGAACCAATGAATCAAAGGCTATGCTATTAGTAATGCATATAAGTCAAGTATTCACAAATTGACTGTATACACTAATGGAGTGCACACCGATGGATAGAGTAAGAGAGAAAAGTCACAGTGATACCTGACGAGCTAAAGCATAGCATTACCGATGAGCAAAGTCACAGTGTTTCCTGATGAGAAAAATACAGTATAAGCCGACGAACAGAATTATAGTGTTGCCTGACGAGAAAAATATAGTGTTGCCCGACGGACGGAGATCCTAAAGACAATTGAAGTCTCACCGATGGAAAAGTTAGTTGTCACCGATGGAATAGTCAGTTGAGCAAAGTCACAGTGTTTCTTGATGAGAAAAATACAGTGTAACCGGACGGACAGAATTATAGTGTTTCCCGACGAGAAAAATATAGTGTTGCCCACGTACGGAGATCCTGAAGACAACTGAAGTCTCACCAATGCAACAGTCAGTTGTCACCGATGAGTAACTAAAGTATTGACCGACAAAACAAAGAGTTCAGAAATGAAAGCATGCTTACCTATCAAGATATATATATATATATATATATATATATATATATATATATAATTAACTAGTTGTTATTGTTACCCAAATTTTCCTCATCTGGTAAAATTGGTTAAAGGTGGAGTAAAATGAGGCTCCCATGAGGGTTGAGCCCAGCCTATGGAAAAGACCTTAAATTTTATGGTCTTGGTCATGTCCTCTACATATCTTTTTAGTTCCCTATTTTTTTCCTTGTCTATGCAAAATAACCTAAGTATGAAAATCCTAAGCATTTCATGGTAAAACCCTAACTCGGCCATTTCTCATTCTATTTTCTCATTACCTTTTCAGGTCACTTAAGTTCCTTGAAAATTCCACATGCGCATTTAGCATTACCTTTGGTCTCTAAGTCACATAAGGGACAAAGCATATTCTATTTTATTCAGTGACCCCAAGATTTCCTTTAGCCGCGTAGTCTCCCAGCGTGACCTACGGTTAATAAAGTGTCATGAGATCATGTGACTAAAGTGTTTTCTCAACCCATGGCTATAACTTGAGTAAAATCAAGGTAGGGTTAAGTCCTTTTTAGTCGGGAGGTCTCATGATAAACTTCAGGGTTAAAAATCTTTATGAGACTTCAAGATTACTCAGTCATTGAGTGTCCAAATTCTCCATGGTTAGGAATGGGTTGAGTTAAGGTCAGTGTTGATGTAAGTGACACAGGTGACAAGGCAATGGTAAACAACTAACAGGGGGACACAAGTCTTGATGGGCCCATGTTTTATACTCCTTCAGTCTTAAGTCTCATAACCATGATAGGATATTCCATTTTGTTTAGTGGTTACAAGATTTCCTTTGTCGCTAGGTCTCTGAAAGGATGCAGAGTTAATGAAAAGGTAAGGAGATTGCAAGACTGCATTGTCACCGAGTCTCATGATGCAACTAAGGTTAAAGGGAATAGTTGGGAGATTTAGTGACAAGGAGGACAAGGTAACCTAATATTATAATGTGGAGCCTAGGTAGAGTAAGTTATATGTGGCTATCTTTTAAAATAAAATTAGATTTTGATCTCAGCCATCAATGTAGATATCCACACCAACTGTGACCCTTGTCATGCAAATATTTAAAAATTCAAATATCTTTGCAGATCATATTTAAACAGTTATGACAGAGCTGATTGGCAGAGGATTAGATGGATAAGGGGCAACCTTTCAGGAGGAGTAAGGGTTAAGTCAGCTTTTTTGAAGGGGCAATCTAATTTTTGGCAATATTCTATGTGAATAGTGAAGGCCAAATTGACCCAAAAAGGTGTTCCTAATCAGGTCTTGTTACATGTACTTTGACTGGTCTTCTTTCATAATCAGATTTCTTTGCCCTTTTATCAGATATTTTCATTTTAACAAAGTTTCTTTTTAAAGATGTATCCTATTTTTGATAGATATCTCAGACTTTCTTCTTATAAATGGGACAGTGGTAGGGTTTCCTAAAATATTCTATCACAATCAATTGTAACCCTAATCTTATCAGATTGTTTCCTCTAGCCTATGTTCTAGGAGGAACATGTATATATAGTTAGTTTTAGAGCTTTTAGAGCGCAAAATTTTCCTTACTTAGAAGTTATCTGTGGCTTTTTTTTCTGCCCTCTGACTTTTATAGTCTATAATCTTTCATTGATATTTAGATATTGCAAAGCTTTTTGTGACATCTTTTCTGTCGCTGGGCTTTCTTGTCTGAATTTATCTTACTAAATTAGAATATATTGAATGATTTTTAGAGAAACATTAGAATCCCTGAGCCCTCTTTCATTTTTCAATAGTGTGTACTACTGTGGATGATTTGATTCAGATGAGTTTGTGGATATTCTATAGTCCCCTATCATTTTGTCTCATTCCTGTGCCGAATTGCAAAAGTGGATGTTTGTTTGCAGGTCATAGTCTATTTATACTAATAGTGAATATGCTATTGTTTGTGAAATTACTTCTTTCCCTGAATAGCCTCTGTTTATCTCAGGCCTCTCTGTGAAATATTTATGCAAGCCTATCTAGGAAGTTGTGTTCTTTTGGTTTCAAGGTTTCATGCTGAGGTTACTCAATGTGTTATGATTCAGGTCACCTTCGGTGTATCACCTAGTAGGATAATTTTCTTTTAGTTATTTCCCTTTCATGCATTCCTTCTATCTGATGCAGGAGCATCCTGGGTGTAAGGGCAATCTTGCATCACCCAAAAATATTTCTGTTTTCTTTTCAATAAGGGCTACCTTGTGTAGAGCTGCTATTTATGGAAACTTGCTATTTTTAGTAAGTTG
>MU228454.1:650983-663008 GCA_018584345.1 Thuja plicata
ACTAAATTGAAAAATAAAATAATTCTAAGTTTGGTCGGCCCTAAGGGCTAAATTTCTGGAACCTTCTCGGGCGGTGGAAATTGCCTATATAAAGAAGGCCCGTAGTGTTGTTTTAGGCAGTTCGGGGTAGTTATGGGTAGATCTGGGTAATAATTCGAGGCTTTGTCCTACAGAATATTGTAAGGGGAATGCCCATGTGGCTTTGCATATTGTAATTCTGAAAGTTTGTAATTCCACATTTGTGGAGATAATAAGAAGCCCATTTTCTGTTCTTGCAAATTGTTGTTGTTTCTCTGTTTCTATTATGTGTTTGTGGCATTAAGGGGAGCACCCTTCATCACTATCCCTTTTCCCTCAATAATTTACTTTCATGTTAAGAAGAAAATTTGGGTGACATATCAAGAGGAACCGGCCTAGAATCCGAAGGTCTCATCTCAGTTAGAAAAAGGTCCCATAGCCTTGAGATGATTCCCATGTTACACTAGATTACCAAGACTATGAGAGCTTGGGTAAGGGTGCAAATCTAGGTGTCTAACAGTTCTGGCATGCCCGACGGGATTCCACAAAGAATTTTATCTTGCAAGTCATGCTATCACTGATATGCTAATGACATGATTCAAACCTAGAAGAGATCATTCTACTGCATATCTGGAAACTCCAAAGGTCTACTGGTTTTAAAAGATCAAAGTGTTGGTATGTTCCAAGCTTTCACAGATTTTAAAATTCCAGCTAACTGTATGAGTAGACATGTCAAGTTACTATGGATAGTTAGGTTACCCTCCTTCTTATTATAATAATAGTATTTAGTGGGCTAGTCATCAACCGTACCAAGGCCCTCCAAGGCCTACTTTTACCCCTAGCTTCCATACTATACAAGGCCATCAATATATCCAACATGCCCCAGATGATTATGCTCTTGTAAGAGATTATGAGCAAGCCCTCCAAAGAGAAAACCCATGGGCACTAAAGGAACAAAAACAGATGTTAATGCATAGGCAATTGGCTCACCATGCTTACCTCCCACCCCCCCTTTCTTAGCCCATTTGGTAGTAGCCTCATATCTTAGATTTTACGAGAGAACAAGGAAAGATAAAATCTAAAGCACTTGACATGATCAAGCAAATATCTAAGATAAGAAATGAGCAGCAAGATATGGAAACTCAAGCCTATGAGCAGAAAGATATAGAAAATCATGGATATTTTCAAGGGTCAACCCCCTACCATGAAGCAATAACCTTACAAGCATATATCTCAGAGATTGGTATGCTTCATGGGCAGCAATTGGAAGAGGAGCTCAGTTGCAAAGCTGAAACTATATCAACAAAGTTGAAAGCTCAAATTGTTGAAAGGGAAGCCCTTGGGCCTGAGATTCCAAATTGGAGGTATCATTTTCTCCCATATTCTATGCATGAGGAGCCTGCAAGGCATTTATTTCCAAGCTTCAAGAATCCTCTTGGAGCAAAAAAGCTAATAGAGCACTTGTAGCCGCCTCTGGAACATCAGTAGCCTAAGGAAGTAATTGCAACAAGGGTGGAGCAATGCCAAAGAAGTGAAAGCTTTGGCTTACCAAGAGTCAGAGTAGATATTCCTTCTATTTCTTCCTTTAAGCCCCTCCAACTGCATATTCAAAGTTTTAATGCAAAGGCTCCTACCCAAAAACCTATGATTGAAGGTCATTCCACTAATCAGCAGGGGCAGTTTGTCCAAGGAGATGATTCATCCCAAGAAACCTCTATTGTCTCTAAGGGTGATGAACCTCTATGGAAATGGCCATCTCTGCCTCTTGGTTGTCAAATTCCAAGCCTTTGCAAGGGTACTAGCTTAGTATCAGAGAAAGAGCTTGTGATAGATGAGCTTCTTTATGATGATGTGGAAGAAATGAGGTCGGAGACTTTAGAGCTCAGTAAGGACTATGATGAACTTGGAGACCAAGCTAAGAAGATGGAGATGGATATTCAAGCTAATATCTTGGTGAACCTATTTGAGGGACTGTCCATCTTTTTTGGTGAGGAAGCAGAGACTATGTCATTTCTTATGACAAAAAATCAGTTAGGGCAAAAGGTGCAAGTTCAGCAGATGGTGGATATCAAAGAAGATGATATGACCTTGGTGGATGAGATGCCTAATTTCATTGAGCAGGATAATGAATTTATTCCCATAACTACCCCTGCAAAATTGTAGCAGCAAGAGGAGAACATTGACAAATGCTTTGAAGAGTATGATTTTTCAGAGATCATAGGGATTTTTTGTGAAGGGCTAAATGCTGAACCCCTATTCCTTGGAGTGGGAATTTAGAGTTGTGCGCCTATTATGGAAGCTATAATTTTGGATTACTCTCTTTCAAGGAATCCACCACCTAAGAAAAATTTGGAGCCAATTTCAGATCTTTAGGATCTTGACAGCTTTGATGAGCTTTTGGCTGGTTTAAGGGAAGAAGATGACATTTTTTGATCATTAAGGAGGAGACGACATGGCTTTCCATAGTGAAAGAGGACAACCGTGAAGAGAAGGAAAATTCCAACAAGAAGGTTTCCACCTTCAAAATCTCAACGGGCTTCCCTATCAGATACCAAGCCCAAATGGAGTTTTTTGAGGTACCTTCACATGATAAGATTAAGGTAAGTGAATTTGATCTCATTTTTGTAGAGGCAGCCTATTATTGTTTGACAAATCTATATGTGCCTCATATACTTGGAGTTGTCATTATGCATGTATTGCAAAGTGTTTTAATCAGAAAAGGTAGCTACTTTAACAATCTAGTGAATGGTTTTGTTTAACCAAGTTTGTTTCACTGGTTAGCTTAGGGTAGATTAGATTTCCTACTTTCTTTCAAAGCTTTCTAGTATAACTTCCCAGCTTTTCAAGAAGTGCCTGTGCACATAAGTTTTTCTTCAGATCTAGTTTCTCTGTCAGAGGAAGGTTTTATTCATAGAAATGACTCCATACCCAATGTAATGTTTCAGAGGCTACTGGTTCTCAATGTCTAGCAAGAAGACATCCTGCAGAAATCACAAAGAATGTTACCCAAATTTTTCTCATCTGGTAAAATTGGCTACAGGTGAAGTAAAATGAGGCTCCCATGAGGGTTGAGCCCAGCCTGTGGAAAAGACCTTAAATTTTCTGGTCTTGGTCGTGTCCTCTGCATATCTTTTTAGTTCCCTATTTTTTGCCTTGTCTATGCAAAATAACCTAAGTATGAAAATCCTAAGCGTTTCATGGTAAAACCCTAACTCGGCCATTTCTCATTCTATTTTCTCATTACCTTTTTGGGTCACTTAAGTTCATTGAAAATTCCACGTGCACATTTAGCATTACCTTTGGTCTCTAAGTCGCGTAAGGAAAAAACATATTCTATTTTATCGAGCGACACTGAGATTTCCATTAGTCGCGTAGTGTCCCAGCGTGACCTGTGGTTAATAAAGTATCATGAGATCCTGTGACTAAAGTGTTTTCTCAACCCACGGGTGTAACTTGAGTAAAAGAAAGGTACGGCTAAGTCCTTTTTAGTTGGGAGGTCTCACGATAAACTTCAGGGTTAAAAATATTTATGAGACTTTGAGATTACTTAGTTGTTGAGTCTCCAGATTCTCCATGGTTAGGAACATTTTGAGTTAAGGTCAATGTTGATGTAAGTGACAGAGGTGACAAGGCAATGGTAAACAAATAATATGGGGATGCGTGTCTTGATGGGCCCATGTTTTATACTCCTTCAGTCTCCAAGTCTTGTAACCATGACGGGATATTCCATTTTATTTGGTGGTTACGAGATTGCCTTTGTTGCTAGTTCTCTGAAAAGGATGCAGAGTTAATTAAAAGGTAAGGAGATAGCGAGACTGCATTGCCACCGAGTCTCGTGATGCAACTATGTTTAAAGGGAACAGTTGGGAGATTCAGTGACAAGGAGGAAAAGGTAACCTAAGATTATAATATGGAGCCCGGGTAGAGTAAGTTATCTATGGATATGTTTTAAAATAAAATCAGATTTTGATCTCAGCCGTCGATGCAAATATTCGCGCCAGCTGTAACCGTTGTCATGCAAATATTTAAAAAATCAAATATCTCTGGAGATCAGATTTAAACAGTTATGATAGAGCCAAATGGCAGAGGATTAGATGGATAAGGGGTGACCTTTCAGGAGGAGTAAGGGTTAAGTCAACTTTTTCAAAGGGGCAATCTAATTTCTGGCAATATTCTTTGTGAATAGTAAAGGCCAAATTGACCCAAATAGGTGTTCCTAATCAGGTCTCATTACATGTACTTCAACTAGTCTTCTATTATAATCAAATTCATCACCCTTTTATTAGAGATTTTCATTTTAACAAAGCTTCTTTTCAAAGATGTATCTGATCTTTGATAGATATCTCAGAGTTTCTTCTGACAGATGGGACAGTGTTAGGGTTTTCTAAAATATTCTATTGCAATCAATTGTAACCCTAATCTGATCAGATTATTTCCTCAAGAATGCATGCTAGGCAGAACATGTATATATAGTTATTTTTAGAGCTTTTAGAGAACATAGTTTTCCTTACTTAGAAGTTATCCGTGGCATTTTTTCTGCCCTCTAAATTTTATAGTCTGTAATCTTTCATTGATATTTAGATATTGCAAATCTTTTTTTGACATCTTTTCTGTCCTTGGGCTTTCTTGTCTGAATTTCTATTACTGAATTATAATATATTGAATGATTTTTAGAGAAACATTGGAGCCCCTGAGCCCTCTTTCTTTTTGCAATAGCGTGTACTACTATTGATGATTTGATTTAGATGAGTTTGTCGATATTCTACAGTCCCCTGTCATTTTGTCTCATTCCTATGCTGAATTTCAAAAAAGGATGTTTGTTTGCAGGTCATAGTCTGTGTCTACTAATAGTGAATATTCTATTGTTTATGAAATTGCTTATTTCCCTTAATAGCCTCTGTTTATCTTAGGCCTCTCTATGAAATATTTATGCAAGCCTATCTAGGATGTTGTATTATTTTGGTTTCAAGGTTTCATGTTGAGGTTACTTAATGTGTTATGATTCAGGTCACCTTCGGTGTATCACCTAGTAGGATAATTTTCTTTTAGTTATTTCCCTTTCATGCATTCCTTCTATCCCTTTTCCCTCAAGAATTTAATTTCATGTTAAGAAGCAAATTTGGGTGACATATCAATAGGAACCAGCCTAGAATCCAGAGGTCTCATCTCAGTTAGCAAAAGGTCCCACAACCTTGAGATGATTCCCATGTTACACTAGATTACCAAGACTACGAGAGCTTGGGTAAGGGTGCAAATCTAGGTGTCTAACAGTTATCATCAACAAGATAAAGATAGAGATAAGTCAATGATTTAAAGTTGTTTTATCTAGTTGGCAAGAAGATCTCTACGAGATAAAATAAGAGTTTTTCTTTAAATCTAATTGGTGAGAATTGTGGATCATGCTAAGATCAAGAAAGCCAAAAAATGGTGAAATCATGTCTATATAAGAGACAAGATAATTAAATATGAATAAAGGGAGTGACAAGAGAAGATATTTTGAAGTGATTCTGAAGGAGAAGAAAGTCTTCATTTAGACTTGATTAATCAAGCTAAGGAAAGAACTAAATTCTGCAAACACTGACAAATAGTGAGACAACATCACAGAGTAAAATAGTGTGGAGCAAAGTTATTGAATTGATAACATTGATCAGAAAGGTAATGCACTTACAATAGATCTGAAAATATGCAATTCAAAGTTGTATATGGGTATGTGCAAGATCATGAGGGGCCAAACTATGCCCTTAAGTGGCAATGAAAATCAGCAAATCAGGGTTAGTCAACTTGACATGAAAATTTGAACTAGCTATCAACCTAATATAAAAAAAGTTATAAGAATAGAATCTATAGGAAATTGAATGTAGTTTCTAAAATACTAGGCCTTTTCTAAAAAAAATTTAATATGATTGGTGAAAAGCATAGCTTTCAATGCAGCAGTGCAAAAATTTTAGGAAAAAGATAAGAAGTAGGTGTATGTCTAACCACCTTAATCATAATCAAATGATAGTATTTTATTATAAGATTTTATATATAAGTAGTAGACTCATGCCCAGATGTGACACATATTTTTTTGTAATTTTATTTTAAAAAAATAATTAATTATGAATTATCTGCTACAACATTTTCAGAATAAAAACTCTCGTGTCTGACCACCTTAAGTCATTGAAAACTTTACAAAATTCAAAAAAAAAAAAATTATATTAGGTGAAGCATAGAATGTGACACATTTTTCAGATTTCAAAAATGTTATACCATCTGAAAGTTATAGTTGTTTTTCAGTCAGTATATAAATCAACACTTTAGAGGTAACTCAATTAGAAAATAACTAATAATTACTTACCGAATTCAAAATTTGACAGCAATTATATCGATAGAAAGCTGATAATCTCCTTAAGATACCATTTTCATTTCATAAAATTTGGGTGAAAAAAAAGTCGTCAGCTACATGGTTGAAGTCTGGAACTTAGAGAAACAAGGGAAAAACATGTTTTTGTGACATTTGAAGAGTTGACTAGGTAGGTTTGGTGCACAAAGAAATACCGAGCCTAATCGGGTACCCGATATTTTTGGGTACCCAAAAATCCCGAGAGGATTTTGAATTTTAAATTTTCCCTCCCCTTTCTCCCTCATAATTTATTCCCAACCCCTTTCTCCCTCCCATTTCCCCATACTTCATATGATATATTATATATCAAAAATTATATATTAGATTATATATTATATATATTAAATATTATAATATCTATTATATATTAAATATTATATAATATCTATTATATATTAAATATTATAGAATATACATTTTACATTAAATATTATATAATATATATTAATATTAAATATTACATTATATATCATATATTATATATTATTTTATATGTATTATATATTAATATGATATGTATTATATATTATATATAAAATATTGTTGTATATATAACAAAATCAAGTATAGTATATATATAATATATATTATATAGGACATATTAATATATAGGTTAATTAAACTAGTATAATGCACCAAAAAGGTTTCCAAAGGGGTCATATAGGGTACCTAGGGGTCCTAACGCTTGAGAAAGTGTACTAGGACCCCTTAGGTCCCTCTATAACCCCTTTCGACACATTAGAACACTCAAGTGTGTCCCAAGGGGTCATACAACCCCTTGGGACACACTTTAGTGTTGAAATGTGTCGAAAGGGGTCATGGGGACTTCCTAGGGGTCCTAACGCATAAGAAGGTGTACTAGGACCTGTCAGTTCCTCTGTGACCTCCGAGGACACAATTGAGTGTTCCAATGTGTTCTTAGGGGTCACAGAGGGACCTAAGGAGTCCTAGTACACATTATCACCTGTTAGTACCCTTCAAAAGTCCCCATGACCCCTTTCAACATATTGGATCACTCAAGTGTGTTGGAAGAGGTGGTAGGACCCCTTGGGACACACTTGAGTGTTCCAATGTGTCAAAAGGGGTCACAGAGACTTTCTAGGGGTCCTAGTACACTTTATCACACATTAGGACCCCTAGGAAGTCCCCATGACCCCTTTTGACACATTGGCATAGAATTTGCATATAGTCCATGGTAATGAGTAATGTTAGTTGTCATGTGAATACCCACGAATTCGAAACTTGTTTTTGGAATAGAATTTTTATTTATGTTTGTAAATGTAGAGATAATTAATTGGGGCCAAGAATTTTATTTTTTATGCATGGGAAATGTTTTAGAGAAACCCATTTATTACCTCCTTCTATGGAACTCTTGTAAAATTATGGTGAAGATGGAGAGTCTTGTATTCCTATAAATAGAGAACTGTAGAGCCATATGAGAATGTATATGTAATTATTTACACACCCAGTTCAGGGTTATAAGAGAAGATTTACTTGAATCTTATAGGGAGTGTGTGAACCAAATTAGAGGGAGTTAAGAGAAAAATGGGATTTTGTTGAGCAAAAAGGCTCCTCTAATTTCTAGGTTTATAACTTTGTTGAATATTTGGGGATGAGAGGAGGTAAACATGGTTTAGAATTTGGTCTTTCATTCAATATTTTGTTTATAGATCAGTTACTTTATGTAGAAGCCAAAACAACTTAGCTTGAATGTAATTTTGATTGGAAACAAGTCTACAAATGTGATTCTGTTGATGATAGTCAAGAGACAGTCAGTAATCATGAGCTCACCAAAAAAATTGCCATTATTCAGGGCCCTCTTGGCACTGGGAAAATTTTTACCGGGTTGCAAATTATAAAGGCTCTGCTTCATAAGATTTTAAATTCCTCTAGTCCCATCCTCATAGTGTGTTTTACTAACAGAGCTCTTGATCAATTTTTGGAGGGAATATATGAATACGAGAAAATTATAGCAAAGTTAGGATCTAGAACTCAGAGCTCAGTTCTAAGAAAATGAACTCTTGACCAGGGACAAGAGAGTTGATGTCATAATGTTTTCTTTGGTACAAGAAACATTGAATTCCTAATTTGAATGTAAAAACATCAGAAAATATAGGATTTCTTAACATTCCAAACATAACTTGTGTTGCCCTTTTCAGGGCTAGAATTGGTCTGTATGACTTTGGAAATGCCAAGCTAGTCTCAAAAAATTATCCAGTGTCCAGTGATATCATAAAGAATTTTACAGATAATGGGTATGTTGATAATGGAATACCGATATACTGTCCTAAACATCTAGATGATGTTGGACATGTTGTTACTAAATCTCATGATTTAGGGAGGCATGGCGATGGAAGTATGAGCTTTTGTACCAGGAAATGTGCAAATAAAAATTGATTTGGTGTCATCTTTGTCCCATGAAATGTCATCATGGAGGATATGTCAGAATTGGATTTGCAAGGCCTGATGTATGAAGAAGTTTGAATTTTGTGGACATGTTAGCAGGAAGGTTTGTCATGCAACTTCCTATGACCCCTTTCAACACATTGGAATAATAAAGTGTGTCTGAAGGGGTCGTAGGACCCCTTAATACACACTTGAGTGTTCTAATATGTTGAAAGGGGTCATGGGGACTTGCTACAGGTCCTAGTATTCCTTATCACGTGTTAGGACCCTAGGAAGTCCCCATGACCCCTTTTGATACATTTCAACACTCAAGTGTGTCCCAAGACGTCGTAGGACCCCTTAGGACACACTTGAGTGTTCTAATGTGTCAAAAGGGGTCATGGGGACTTCCTAGGGGTCCTAGTATGCTTTATCATGTGTTAGGACCCCTAGGAAGTCCCCATGACCCCTTTTGATACATTTGAACAATCAAGTGTGTCCCAAGGGGTCCTACTCCTACTGCTCTAATTGTTACCAATTTGTGCCTCCTAAATACAGTGAAGATTACCATGTACATGTATTTTATACAAACTTCATAGGGTGAAGGAAGAAAACAAAATACTTAGGGCAGAGGGTGAGAAATAATTTGGAATTACTGAAAATCAGCAAGAAGAGATGAGATTATTGTGAGAAAAGGGGGAAAATCAACTAGGTCAAATTATCCAAGCCCTGAGACAACAATTGGGAACAATCCAAAGAATGAAAAAAGAGATTGCAATTGTGTGTAGAGGAAGCAAAACAAAGTGAGAGTGTAGAAGAGGAGATTGGGTTTCTTTGGAAAATCTCAGGAAAAGCACTGGATAATCCATATGTCACACTCTGTGCTTTTGATGGTTCAACATTTCAAGTGAATTCTCTCATTCTCATGAGTGCTCTTTTCATTTTGCCCTATTTTTAACATTCCTAAGGGTCGAGTGTGTCCCAAGGGGTTGTAGGACACATTGGAATGCTCAAGTGTGACCCCATGACCCCTTTCCACACATTAGAATGCTCAAGCGCATGGAAAGTGGTCCTATGACCCCTTAAGACACACTTGAGGGTTCTAATGTGTTGAAAGGGGTCATGGGAACTTCCTAGGGGCCCAAATGCATGATAAGGTGTACTAGGACCCCTAGGAAGTCCCCATGACCCCTTTTGACACTTTTGAATTATCAAGTGTGTCCTAAGGGCCCCTTATGACACACTTGAGTGTTTTAATGTGTCAAAAGGGGTCACGAGGTCTTCCTAGGGGTCCTAATGCATCATAAGACATACTAGGACCCCAAGGAAGACCCCATGACCCCTTTCAACACATTTAAAGACTCAAGTGTGTCCCATGGGGTCCTACAACCCCTTAAGACACACTCAAGTATTCTAATGTATCCAAAGGGGTCATGGGGACTTCCTAGCGGTCCTAGTCTGCCTTATCATGCATTAGGACCCCTAGGAAGTCCCCATGACCCCTTTAAACACATTTCAACACTCAAGTGTGTCCCAAGAGGTTGTAGGACCCCTTAGCACACACTTGAGTATTTTAATGTGTCCAAAGGGGTCATGGGGACTTCCTAGGGGTCCTAGTACGCTTTATCACATGTTAGGACCCCTAGGAAGTCCCCATGACCCCTTTTGACACATTGGAACAATCAAGTGTGTGCCAAGGGGTCCTACTCCTAATTCTCCAATTGTTACCAATTTATGCCTCCTAAATACTGTGAAGATTACCATGTACATGTATTTTATATGAACTTCGTGGGGTGAAGGAAGAAAATGAAATACTTACGGCAGAGGGTGAGAAACAATTTGGAATTACTGAAAATTAGCCAAAAGAGATGAGATTATTGCGAGAAGAAGGGGAAAATTAACTAGGTCAAATTATCCAAGCCCTAAGATAGAAATTTGGAACAATTCAAAGAATGAAAAAAGAGATTGCAATCTTTTGTGTAGAGGAAGCGAAACAAAGTGAGAGCGCAGAAGAGGAAATTGGGTTTCTTCAAAAAATCTCAACTGAAGCATTGGCTAATCCAAATGTCACACTCTGTGCTTCTGATGGTTCAACATTTCAAGTGCATTCTCTCATTCTCATGAGTTCTCTTTTCATTTTCCCTAGTTTTAACATTCCTAACGGTCAAGTGTGTCCCAAGGGGTCGTAGGACACATTAGAATTCTCATGTGTGTCCCCATGACCCCTTTCCACACATTAGAATGCTCAAGTGTGTGGAAAGTGGTCCTACAACCACTTAGGACACACTTGAGGGTTCTAATGTGTTTAAGGGGTCATGGGGACTTCGTAGGGGTCCTAACACGTGATAGGTGTACTAGGACCCCTAGATAGTCCCCATGACCCCTTTTGACACTTTTGAATGCTCAAGTATATCCTAAGGGATCATAGGACACCTTATGACACACTTGAGTATTTTAATGTGTCAAAAGGGCTCATGGGTCTTCCTATGGGTCCTAATGCACGATAAGGTGTACTAGGAACCCCAGAAAGATCCCATGATCCCTTTCGACACATTCAAATGCTGAAGTGTGTCCCAAGGGGTCCTACGACCCCTTCGGACACACTTGAGTATTATAATGTGTCAAAAGGGGTCATGTGGACATCCTAGGGGTCCTAGTATACCTTATCATATGTTAGGACCGCTAGGAAGTCCCCATGACCCCTTTTGACACATTTCAACCATCAAGTGTGTCCCAAAAGGTTGTAGGACCACTTAGGACACACTTGACTATTCTAATGTGTCGAAAGGGGTCATGGGACTTCCTAGGGGTCCTAATATTCTTTATCACACATTAGCACCACTAGGAAGTCCCCATGACACCTTTCAACACATTTGAATGCTCAAGTGTGTCATAAGGGGTCCTACGACACCTTAGGACACACTTGAGCATTCAAATGTGTCAAAAGGGGTTATGGGGTCTTCTGAGGGATCCTAGTATGCCTTATCACATACTAGGACCCCTAAGAAGACCCCATGATCCCTTTTGACACATTAGAACACTCAAGTGTGTCCTAACAGGTCATAGGACACCTTAGGACACACTTAGGCATTCTAATGTGTCAAAAGGGGTCATGGGGACTTCCTAGGGGTCCTAGTACACCTTATCATGAGTTAGGACACCAAGGAAGTCCCTATGACCCCTTTTGACACATTAGAACACTCAGGTGTTTCCTAAGGGGTCCTACGAACCCCTGGGATA
>MU228454.1:664359-677408 GCA_018584345.1 Thuja plicata
GAACCCTTTTTACACATTTCAACACTCAAGTGTGTCCTAAGGGGTCGTAGGACCCCTTAGGACACTTTTGAGTGTTCTAATGTGTCAAAAGGGGTCATGGGGTCTTCCTAGGAGACCTAGTACACTTTATCATGCAGTAGGAACCCTAGGAATTCCCCATGACTACTTTTGACACATTTCAACACTCAAGTGTGTCCTTAGGGGTCGTAGGACCCCTTAGGACACTTTTGAGTGTTCTAATGTGTCAAAAGGGGTCATGGGGTTGTAACACCCCAAAATTGGCATCTTGCAACCCTATCTAATTTTTTTTCATTTGTCATTCTTCTGGATCATCAAAGTTCTATTGTACTAGGCAATTTTGATTTTTGACTGACTCTATTCAACCTAAGTGTCAAATGTAGAAAATCCTAAATCTGCATTAATCATACATTATGTTTAATTCCTAAATATCTATTAGCTAAACAAACCCTATGATTGAATTAATTTAATTAATAAAGTCCTAGCACTTTAATTAAATTAAATTCACCCCTTTTAGCTAAAACATATAAAAAGGAATTAAATAATATTTAATTATTAAATAAATACCCTCATTTCAAAAATTGAATTTAATTATTCAAATAATTGAGAAAAACATATTTATGAGGTCATACTTTATTTATTTAATTAAATATCCTCTCAAAAATCTTCTCTTCTATTCAGAAATGGAAACTTTGAATTAATTGTGCTTTAAAGAGAAAGAAAACAATTAAAATCATAAAAAAAGGGAGTTAAAATCAAAGAAAGAAAAATAGTTAAAGGAAATGGAAAACAATTTATTGTTTTCTTTTAAAGAAAGCTTTCAATTTTAAACTGGATTTTCTATCTGTTTTATTTCAAAACAGAAACTGTCTATTCTGATCACCTCTAATTCTATAAAAGAACTCCCATTCCTCATTCAAAACCTCTAGAGAAAATATGCATTCTTAGAATACTAAATTATTGCTACATTTTATCATTTTATTTCTAGTTAAAAGATTTCATTTGGAATAGAATAATTTCAATTTCTTAGAGTAATTGCATTGAAATAATGTCTTAGATTAATCTTGCATCTTTCAATTCTTAGATTAATCTTGCATTGTATTGCATTCATGGAGAAAATCCTTATTTCTTAGATTGGTCTGTGGTTGTGAGACTCTCATTCTGAGAGCTATTCGAAACCCCATCTACATAGAAGGAAATAGGTCGAATTATACAGGCATGTAGGATGAATAACTCATATTCACTTCTATATGTGGCTGATGAACAAGGACTATGTTGAAGTGTATGGTTGAATAACAAGGCCAATTTTACAACATACATTTCTGGCACCCACTGTGGGGCACAAAATTTTACTTTTTGGCCTCATTTTTTACACTTTTTGATCAATGCTGGTTTTCGTCTGTATGGCTCTATAATGAAAGTTTGCGCAAAATCCCTTGCATAACCGTGCAAATTTTTACAAGTATATGCATTTCTTTGCGTGATACACTGGGATTCTTCGTGCGAATCGTAAGTCTTCTTCGCGCGATATTTGATTCCAGTGAGCTTTAAAATTCAGTTTTTTTTTTTTTATATCTCTATTTTTTGCTGACTTCTAACCACTAATGGTTTATGTTTGTTGTTGACTGTGCTTTTCTGGTTTTATCTTTGAAACAACTTAACGGTGGTTTGTAGGATGCTGAAATGAAGAAAAAAATTACAAACTACTGATGTATTTACTGTAGGATGCTTGTCGAAGACATATGTGTTTTCACAAAACTCTCATGTCTATTTTTAGTAGTTAGAACACACTTCAGTTGGTGCTTAAAATGAATCATTATCTTGCACGATTGAAGTGTTTTCTAGATTGTAATTCCAAGAACTATATGAATGTATCCTGTCCCCTCACCTTTATGGATCTTGGGTGTAAGAGAAATTTATATGATTCTTTTAGTGTGGTTACCTCGCAAGAGCTTTATCAGAGCTAGTGAGAGTGGATGCCCAACCGGTAACATGCTAAAGCCAAGCCCTTCCAACCCGGTATATAAAAAATGCCATTGTGATTAATCTCATAATGGACAGGTGTGAATTTTTTATGGCAACCAAAATCTCCTTCAGTACCCTAGTGGTGTGTTAAAGTCCCGACATCATTAAGGTGAAAGCCTTGCTTTGAAAGGATTAGGAGATCCCCCTTAATTGGGAAAATGACTTGATCACAACCACTTGAATGGATGTCCTTACTACAAAATATTATTATAGTATCCAAAAACCCTTTATCTATTGGCATGGAAGGTCAGAGACTGACTAAGATGCCCCACACTTTTAGGACTCTTAGTAGAGACAACAACCCTTTGGGAAGCAATTCCTTTGGGGTTCAAAACTTGGTGTGCTTGAGAAGTGAGTGCACATATAAGGAGGAGTCCGTGCCTCCAAGCTTCTAAGTTTTCTACTAAGAGTAGGCGTATCTAAACTTTGCTTCAAGTGGGGATTCAATAGATACTACCCTGACTATCCTAGGATTTTTATGTATCTATTCTGGTACTAAAAACATTTTTCCTAATGTGTTTTGCATGGGTGTATCATTTAAAAAATAAAAAAAATGTCAAATCACACATCATAAAAACTTGAACATGTCTACAACTATCTGTAACTTGAACTTTCTGTCAGAAAACATCATAATCTATCTCAAAAAATGTAATCTAGTCTGATTCTGTAGAATTTCCCTTGTTTCACAGCTAAATCTCATGTGATATTCTACCATCTTCGCATCACCTTGTACAAATATTCACGCAGGTATCTGAACATCTCTGCATGATATTGCACAAAACTGTTGCTTTTCATTTCACTAGTCTGTCATCATTTTCTGTAATATTTTGCGTGGAACTGCATAGTTTCGCACATGTCTGTGCTAATCTTCTCGCAAGAATGTACTTCTTCACACACGTCTGATATCTTTTGGCAAAATAGTGAGCTATTTCTCGTCTATCCAACATACCTCTACTAAATCTGGTCTCTGATCTAGGTCTATTTATCTGCCCTTTATCTTCACACAGTCTGTAACTTGGTCTCTTGGGTTGAGAATTACATGATTCTTGCTTAAACTGGTCTCGTCTCATATATTTTGGTCTATCTCATCTATTTTGTCATACTTTGTGTCGTAATAGTCATCTCTTGGCTATTCTAGCCTCATCTCTGATGATTTGCACCAAGGATACTTCACCTTTTGGCACTTTCTGTGTATTTACTTTGAGACAGTTTCAAGTTTGGTCCTAGTTCACATCCCTTGTACAAACTTTGTCTATGACTGTTACAACTCGTAGTGGAAAAACATTCCCTTCAATCAATCAAGATGAATCTGTTCTTTCCACACCATTGTCAGCTACATCTAGTGAGGAATCATCTTGATCTCCCTCTCTGGTACTTCGACCTTACATCACATGGTCATTTCCAGTGGATTTTAGTCAAGTTTGAAACCCTTTGTTCCAAGAGGATCTAAATTTTGAAAACACTTAACCTTCTCATACTGAGTCTTTACACTTTGAAAACTTGCATTCTAGAAAGATGGCAGATCATGATCAATCCGGTGAACATAGCAGAGACGATCTCTCTAAAACCAGGGGTAAATTTTCTTTTCAAGACCCTCCTCCTGATGAAGAGAGAGAAATAACCCAAGGGGATATCTTAGATGCTCTCAATAATAAAAAATTCATGAGAATTATGGTAGTCCTAATGAAAGAAGAGAAGGAGAAATACCTTCTTGAATTGGCCAACCAAGGAGCCAAACTCCTCTCCGATTACAAGGTAGAGAAACTTATTGAGAAAGGGGAAGAAACTGAAAACTCCCACTTGTAAAAGCAAATGTAATGCATGCAAGAGAAACTCCTTCAACTCATGAAGGAAAAAGACAAACCTACCACTCAATTCACACTAGAAAGCATTTGTCCATTCCTGTTTGATAAGAGTCTATGGATGCCTCCTTTTCCCAAAGGAGTTGAACTTCCTAAATACGATAAATACTTGGGTACCTTTGATCCCCAAGATCATTTGAGAGAGTTTGGCACTCTCTCTATGGAGTTTATACATGACACAACCTATCTCATATGTCTCTTCCCACGTATTTTGGGAGGGTCAGCTATGGAGTGGTTCTCTAGGCTACCCAATGGCATAATTTTTTTTGACAAAATTGCCAATTTATTTCTACAACACTATTCTCACAACATCCAACATCCAGTTCACATTTGAGATCTTTGCAACTTGAAACAAGATCATGGAGAATCCTTCTTGACATTTATCCAAAGATGGAGACAACTTTATACATGATATTCTTGCAAAATACCCAAATCTAAAAAGTTGGACATCTTTCTAGATAATCTTCTTCCCAACTTTGGGTATCAAGTACAACTGCAAGGTCCTCTAACCTTCGATGATATGATTAAGCAAGTTGTGAGAATTGAGACATTTATGGTCAATAAAGGAGAATTGACCTTACACAAGGAAAATAAACAAGGGTCTTCCTCCTCAAGAAAAGATAAATGCAAATTTCCCAACAAGAACCAGAATGTTGTTAATGATGGAGTTGTAGACAATGTGACTCCCAAGCCTTCAAAGGCTACTTTTAATCTCACCACCACAGTGCAAGCTTCCAAGGCCACTAAACAGGCTACGGCAGAATCCAAATCGAGTACCTCATGATTTTCTGGATCAAAACCTTGGGCTCCTAGGCCCAAGCGTGAATTCACTCCTTTAGGAGAACCTCTTGATGCAGTTTACAAGACTCTCTTGGACAACCATTTATTTACTCCACTGGATAATTCAAGACCTTATGATCTACAACCAAGACCTGCTTGGTGGAATGAATCTTCTTATTGTGATTTTCACCAAAAAAAAGGTCATAAAATGACTACTTGTCTTAAATTGCGGCATAAAATCCATGATCTCATAGATAGTGAGGTTATTGCTGTGGGAGGTCACAATAAGAACTTAGACCACCAAGATTTTAAAGATCTATTTCCTCCTCATGGGAAAGGTGAGTCATCTAAAGGAAAAAATACTGATGCCAAGGTCAACTATACATACACCAATAACGACAATGTCATTAATATGGTTGAGCCTGTTGATATTGAATACTGTAATGTTGTCATTCTCAAGGGAAGGGAAGATACTCCCAAGCCCTAAAATCCTTTCATTTTGTAAGGGTCTATGCCTCATTCCTCCGAACAAGAATACTCTCAAGTTAGTACAAACATTGTTACTCGATCTCATGCTAAGATCATCATAAAAGGCTTTGAGCCTTCTACATCTACACTGACACAACCTGCAAAAAAAACTATTGTTGGCTCTACCAATAAGAATCCAAAATTGGGTTCCTCATCTACTACTTCCAATTACAACATTCTAGAACAATTACAATGGACTAATGCTTAGATCACCATCTTCGAGATGTTAAAAATCTCCCCTGCTCATAGGGAGATCCTTGAAAAAGCCCTCACTGAGACAAATGCCCCAAAAGATCTTGATCTCAACCAGTTTCAATCCATGGTAGGTCAATTGACCTCCTCCCATTACTTTTATTTTTTTGAGGAAGATGGCCATTCTTTGAGTCACCTGCATAATAACCCCTTGCACATTGAAGTCATGATTGGTCCAAAGCACGTTCGTCGTGTTCTCATAGACAATGGTGCTAACCTCAACATTTTCTCTGATAGATTCCTTACTGAGTTAGGATATGGTGAAGACTACATAGATGCTCATAAAAATATTACTATTAAAGAATATCATGAAGAAGACCAAAAATCTAAGGGGCTAGTTGTGTTTCCAATCAAAGTTGGTCATGTTGAAAGAGATGTTATCTGTCAAGTGCTTGACATTCCTTTAGTGTATAATATTCTATTGGAAAGGACATGGATCCATGAAATGCAGGCTTTCCCTTCAAGATGCCATCAGTGTATTAAATTCCCATTCCAAGGGTCTGAAGTGACTATACCTTCTAATACACGCTATGATTGCAACACACTCACAAAATCTGATGACATCTTTGTGCCCATGAATAGAGATTCCATTGAGCTCTTCAAGACTAAACTCAAGGAAATGGAAAAGGGTCTAACACTCAAGGAAACTGACATGGGGGGATATCAAATTGAACCCATTCTATCTGTTACATCTTTTCCTTTGTCTCCATGTTCTTTTGGGAGACCCTCTGAAAGCACTAAACCTTCTATAGTTCCTCCTCTAACAAAATATGGTGGTACCTTTGTACAAGCCATAGTACCATTAGAAGAAGAAGCTGAAAACATGGCTATCAAAGCCTAGATCTATAAAGCAGAGGACATGTCTGAACAAACCACTCCACCTTATGACATAAATCCTGAATAGTATGGCAAAGGTCTAACGATTATGCAATGCTTTAGGTACAAAGGAAATGGTCCTATAGGTGCAAACCATAAAGAATTGGTTGCACCACTTGAGGCTATTGGTTTCCAAACACCTGACTCTATAGGTATAGGCTTCAAGAAGCTCACATTTCAAATGGGAATAAACCTATTTGTACCTCACACAGATAAAAAACCAACACCTGAAGAGACATCTAAAATTGAAGAGTCCGAAGATAGCTCAGAGGAAGACTAATTCCCTTGTCCCATTCCTCCAGATCTGGCAGCATTCTTTGCCGAGCCATATGACTTTATACCATGTGTCAGTATAGCCATGACTGACAATGATTCTGATAAAACCACTCCACTTTCTCCATTAAACTACGAGCGGTGGAAAGAAATGCACATTGACAATTTAGGTCATCAGGGTGATTTATACATACCAACACACTTCCAAGAGTAGTTTGAAAAGGAATTCCAACCACTCCTCACTAAACAAGAAATAGAGGATGCTGCAAGCATTGATGAAGAACCTATGTCACAAGGTGCTTATCTCAACATAGCAGAAGTTTTAGGCAGAACTCACCCAAACTGGGGATAGAGGGTTGATTTCACTCATGTTCTTGATATGACGCCTAATGATGAAACAAACTCCTATAAATATGAGTTTGACAGCTTGTTATATGCCATCTCTGATAGAGATATAGATACAATTCACATGCATGAAAACCTTCTTGACATGGGTGAAGGGTATAGTGTCAGGTTAAACGAGTTCGACTCCATAGATGTTAATGTGTCATTTACTATCATCTCTAGGAATCAAAGGAATTTGACTACACCTTTGGATGAGATCACTCTAGGTATCAACTTGCTCATCCATGCTTTTGATGATTATACCATGAACGCACTTGAACCTATCACTTCTCTTTCACTCCACCATCCCGAGCTTATAGACTAGAACTCTCCCTCCCCATCTAATCGCGTCCTTATGTTCCAGAATGATTATGCTCTTTCCTGTTACCTCCATGTTGTCAAACCTATAACGTCCTCCAATAGTGAAGAGGGTTTCAACATGACCAAGGATGATATCAAGTATCTTAATCACAAAATCAAAAGAATAAAAAATAGGTGCTCTGATGGTGAAAACCACATTGTGGCAGTGTCAGAGCCTAAAAAAGTCAAAATAAAGGATGTATCCAAGGGTGAAAACCTCTCTGAGGTGCCTAAGGATGAGATACTTGATACACTTCCAAGTCATTTTCGGGAACGATCATCTGTGCTAATTGATCCCACTCAACTAGTCAACTTGGGTACAAAAGATGAACCTCAGATCATTCATTTGGCACAATCATTATCTGAGACAGAAAGAGAGGAATTCACTACATTCTTCCGGAGAAAAAAAATAAAATTTGCATGGAAATATTTAGACATGCATGGATTAGACACTAATCTAATCATGCATCATTTGTCCATTGCACCAGGTGTCAAGCCTGTTAAGAAAAAGCTTCGAAAAATGCATCCACATGTGGCTCTACTTGTCAAAGCTGAATTGGAGAAACTTCTAAAGGTAGTATTCATCAGAGAAATTGACTATGCAGAATGGATCTCTAATATTTTTCTAGTATCAGAACATGAAAAATCTATCTAAGTATGCATAGAGTTCAAAGATTTGAATAAGGCATGTCCTAAGGATGACTTTCCATTGCAAAATATTGATATTATTGTAGATATGACAGTAGGATATGAAATGTACTCACTAATGGATGGTTTCTTTAGCTACAACCAGATAAATATCACGCTAGAAGACCAAGAGAAAAATGCTTTTACATGTGCACGGGGCACTTTCTTTTGGAACGTCATTCTCTTTGGGCTAAAAAATGTTAGTGCTACATATCAGAGAGCTGTCACCACCATATTTCATGACATGATGCACACAACAATGGAGGATTATGTTGATGACACTTTAGCTAAGAGAATGAAATGAGAAAAACATCTTGTGGATCTAGGTCCTATACTAGATTTCATGGAACAGTTCAGTCAGAGGCTCAATCCTAAGAAATACACATTCGGTGTAACCTCTATAAAATTGCTTGGTTATATTATCTCTGCAAAAGGCATTGAGGTGGATCCTGCGAAAGTTCAAGCTATCATGGAAATTCTGCCACTGAAGAATATCAAACAAATGGCACGACTTCAAGGCTGACTACAGTCTATCCGACGCTTTATCCCATAACTGGTGAACAAGTCACAACCATTCACCAAGACTTTACACAAAGGAGTGACTTACCAATGGAACAAGGAATGTGATGAAGGGTTCACACAAATCAAATAGTATCTTGTGAACGTGCCAATCTTGATGCCTCCTATTCATGGGAATTCGCTTATACTTTACATCTCTACTACAGATACAACATTGGGCATCCTATTGGCTAAAGAAGATTAGAATAACAAAGAAAGGGCTATCTACTACATTAGTAGAACTCTGGTCTCATATGAGACAAACTATTTTGCTATAGAGAAGGCTTACCTTGCAGTGGTATTTGCTTCACAAAAATTGTGGCACTACATGCTAGCTCATACTACACACCTTATTGCTAAAATTGATCCTCTAAAATATTTTCTCACTAGAGCTACCCTCACAGGTAGACTAGCTAAATGGGTGATGCTTCTAAGTGAATTTTATATTGAGTATGTAGAGAGAAAAGCTATCAAGGGGGAAGTGATTGCAGATCAGTTGGTAGAAGCACATCTGGTAGATCATCAGCCATGGGACATCGAATTCCCAGATGAGTCCATATTACTTCTTACACATCATTCCTAGACTATATTCTTTGATGGTTCATTTACCCAACAACGGTCAGGTGCTGGGATACTATTCATTACACCTCAAAGGTACTCTTTACCAAAAGCATAAAAGATGTTTCCTTGTACAAACAACATCACTGAGTATGAAGCCTTAATCAATGGTATGAAGATCACCCTTGAGTGGCAAGTGGATGAGCTCAATGTCCTTGGAGATTCACAGTTAGTCATCAATCAAGTAAATGATATCTATAAGAAAAAAGATGACAATTTGGTGCCTTATAAACGGTTGGTTGATGACCTCAGAAAGTATTTCCTTCACATTACATTTCAATAGGTTCCAAGGGCAGATAATAAAGCAACAGATGCAATGGCTACTCTTCCCTCCATGTTACATATGCCAAAAAATGATTTCTGACATGAATTCCTAGTGGAGACATTACACTACCCAACCTATGATTCCCCTAATTCTCAGATCATCTATTCTATCATTGGACATGACTCATCTCGCTACCATCATATTTAATCCTACCTTCATGACCAGATTGTTTCAGACACTTACGCCCGAAATGAGAAATGTCACTTAACCTGCAGTGCTTCATGGTTTGTCACCATCGCAAATGACCTGTATAGGTGTAGTCTAGATGGTACCCTCCTTAGGTTTTTAGAACCTGATGTGTCCAAATGTACGTTAGTAGAGGTGCATGAAGGAATCTGTGGGTCTCACTCTAATAGCCTAACATTGGCTCGTAAAATTATTAGAGTTGGTTACTGTTGGCCAGATATAGAAAAAGAAGCTACACATTTTGTTAAGTCTTGAAAATAGTGCCAACTACATGATAATCTAATTCATGCTCCAGCCAAGGAGCTTATTCCCTTCATTACTTTTTGGCCATTTTAACAATGGGCATTTGACTTGGTGGGTCAGATTTATCCCTCGTCCTCAAACGGACATAAGTTCATCATCACAGCTACAGAATATTTTACCAAGTGGGTGGAGGTAGTCTCTCTCACCGTTGCCAATGGAAAATCAATAGCTATGTTCATTCTCAACTACATCATCTGCAGGTATGGTGTACCGTCAGTAATAATCATTGATAATGGGGGGCAATTCAAAAATAAGGATTTGATAGAGCTATGCTCTAAGTTTTAAATTACTCAGCATTGGTCTTCCATCTGTTATCCTCAGGGTAATGGACAGGCGAAAGCATCAAAGAAGACAATCCTCAAAATCCTACATCACATAGTTTAAAAATCTGGATGAGATTGGTATCTCCAGATCAAGCCATCTCTCTAGGCATACATGAAAATCATAAGAATACAAATAGGGGCTATGCCCTATGCTTTGGTTGATGGATCAGATGTTGTGTTACCAATTGAGGTTGAGATTCCTTCTCTATGAGTCTCTCTGAAAGGCCTCATTACTGATAATGATAACAGAATATCTCGGCTACAAGAGCTAGAACTACTTGATGAATGTCAACAAGTGTCGTTTGATCACCTTAGAGCATACCAGAAAAAGGATGTCCAAGAGCTATAACAAGAAAGTTCACCCAAGGGAATTCCAAGAGGGTGACTGCATTTTGAGGGAGAACTCTAAGAATAACCAACATCAGATCTAGAAAGGGAAATTTGAACCAAATTGGCTTGGTCCGTATGTTGTCACTGTAGTGTTGTGGTCTGGCACTTATCAAATTTCTACTACTGAAGGAGAAAAAATCAAAGAGCCCATCAACGCTCTTCATCTGAAATGGTTCTACAGTCGAGACATCTTTAGTATGCTCATTTATATGGTAAAGTCCTGAAAAATTTCTAAAAATTAGAAAATATCCTGAAACAATGATCATCTTAGTGAAAACCTAGCAATAGGTGTTGTGATCTATCTCCAAAAAAAATCATATATTCCAAAAATACAAAAAAAAAATTTAAAAATTGAAAAATACAAAAAAAAAGAGACAAAGAGAAAAGGTGCCATTGATGAAAACCTGGCAAATAGACGTCATGGTAGCAAAAAAAAAAAAGAATTTCTGCCAAGAAGGTGAAAACCTAGTAAACAGGTGCCTCTTGTTCGACATTTCTATATCTATCGTAGCACCACTTCACTTTATGCTTTCCTTCTTGCATTTTCTTTTCGCATGCTTTAGGTTACCCTATCACCTTTTGGGATCTACTTCATGATAGTCACCAGTGGTTCTCACTAGGTCTACCTATTGTTGCTTTACTTATAATGAGTCCTCTCTCCTTGAGAATCTCCCTAACATCAGTCACCAGTGGCTCTCACTGCTTCTAACTACTAATGTCTAGCTAATCCTACGATCTCTTCATTTGAGAATCTCTATCATGTCAGTCACCAGTGGTTCTCACTATGTATATCTACTATCGTTGTACTATTGAGATTTCTCATACCTGTTACAATTGGAGTTGTACTCAAATTCTCTATCTAGCAATACTCGGTCTTGATGATTCTTTTCTTTAGTTTGTACATAGCTTTTGGTCACTTTTGTGACGCTCTGGTTCCTTTGCAAACCCTACTGACTTGACATTGATTCAATGCCATATGCCTGGGGGAAACCAAATCTAGGTTGTCCTTGCAACATACATCAAGTCAGTCATCATTACTTGGGGGCATGGGTCCCCTATTTCATCACATATTTGGTTTACACCTGAGTCAGTAATCTTGTCACTTCTCAAGGACAACTATCTACTGACACAAACTGGTGTTTTCCAACACCCCAATTCAAACAGTGTTTTTCAACACTATCTTTGGACACATCTATGTTTTTCAAAACATATTGGATATCTTGAACGTAAACACCTATCGATAACAATCAAACACAATGCACTCACAAGCACAATGGTGTTGTTCACCACCTCATACACATACACATTCAAAAACTTTGAAACTGGCTGAGCTATGCTTGAATCTTTCTTTGTATGCTGTCTGTTCTCATGGATTTCATTGATATTTTCTTTGTCTACTGCTTGTTGGTGTAGTCTCGATGATCCAGAAACATCAAATAAATAGGGTTTATGTGATAAGAGCTCCCCCATTAAGGTGGAAAAGCCTCACATCCCTCGATCTTGTTTATTTGTACACCATGGTGAGGTAGGTACTATCTCCTTGACTGTTATTACTTTGTTTGTTTATGCACGATCTCACTCATGGTTATCTTGGCTTTGAATGCCTCGATACTGGTGTACTCTTGCAATATTAACTGGAAACAATGTTCAGGTCATCTTGGCTTTTGTGCCTTGGTGCTTACATTCGTTTCCTACATTTTATCTGATGAAAGTCATATTCATATTCTTATGGTCGCATTGGCACCAGTCAGGATTGTATCAACTCCGATGTTCCAAAAAAAAATGCTCAATGATGATGATTTTATGATGGGTCTCACAACGATGTCCTATAATTGCACTTTTATATTGCATCTAGCATAAGATTGCATTTTCATTCTAGACCTGCATTGTGGCAGCAATTTGATGTTAAGTTCATTGCATACTCCTGGGTTCATACATTGGGGAGTTCTTCAGCGTCTTGATTTCATCATGACTACATAAGTGTTCAATCCTCACTCTCGATTCTTTAGATGTTCTCTTGGTTAGCATCTGTCACACATCTGTACACCCTGCATGAGATGTTAGTACCATATACATTACATTTGCATTTTCATTTACACATTGCATTTAAATAAATCATCTACATACATACATCTTTGCATCTACATCAATATGTGCATCGCATACACTCATAAACATCACATACATGTGCATTTCATACATTTACATATACTCAAAACATATTCATCCATTTGCATATATTCTAACTCATCTAAACATCTAAGCATATAGGAAACATCTCATAAATAATAAAGTGTGACA
>MU228454.1:695661-723109 GCA_018584345.1 Thuja plicata
CCCCATGACCCCTTTTAAAACATTTGAACGCTCAAGTGTGTCCTAAGGTATGGTAGGACCCCTTAGGATAAACTTGAGTGTTGAAATGTGTCAAAAGGGGTCATGGGATCTTCCTAGGGGTCCTAGTACACCTTATCACATGTTAGGACCCCTAGGAAGCCCCCATGACCCCTTTCAACACATTAGAACACTCAAGTGTGTCCTAAGGGGTTGTAGGACCCCTTGGGACACACTTGAGCATTCAAATTGGTCGATATGGGGTCATGGGGTCCTAATGCGTGATAAAGCATACTAAGACCCCTAGGAAAACCCCATGACCACTTTCGATACATTTGAATGCTCAAGTGTGTCCTAAGGTGTTGCAGGACCCCTTAGGACACACTTGAGTGTTGAAATGTGTTAAAAGGGGTCATGGAGTCTTCCTAGGGGTCCTAGTATGTGATAAGTATTACTAGGACCCCTTGGAAGACCCTATGAACCCTTTTGACACATTTGAATGCTCAAGTGTGTCCTAAGGTGTTGTATGACCCCTTAGGACACACTTGAGTGTTGAAATGTGTTGAAAGGGGTCATGTGGTCTTACTAGGGGTCCTAGTACACCTTATCAGTTACTAGGACCCCTAGGAAGACCCTATGACCCTTTTTGACACATTTCAACACTCAAGTGTGTTCTAAGGGGTCCTACGACACCTTAGGATACACTTGAGAATTGAAATGTGTTTAAAGGGGCCATTGGCTCTTCCTAGGGGTCCTAGTATGTCTTATGACGTATTAGGACCCCATGAAGACCCCTGACCCCTTTCGACCTATTTGAATTCTAAAGTGTGTCCCAAGGGGTCCTATGACCCCTTGGGACACACTTGAGTGTTCTAATGTGTCAAAAGGGGTCATGGGGTTTTCCTAGGGGACCTAATGCATGATAAGGCATATTAGGACCCTTAGAAATACCCCATGACCCCTTTCAACCGATTTGAATGCTCAAGCGTCTCTCTCTCTCTCTCTTATAATACAATACATATAACTAATATAATATAATACATGATATATAATAATATAATAAGTATATAATATAATATAATACATAACTAGCAGTGACATCAACATTAGCAAGGTCAGTATATGCATCATCAACAACCCATAATCGTATTTGGCGATATGATCAAAAGGCGAACCTCTCTGATGTGTTTAAGAATATTTTCTGAGCTATGCCCGTTGTTCAACCCACTAAGAATAAATATGTAGACAACATTGGGTTCTCCAGAGTACCATTTGTAGAGAAAAATGTTTCAAGTAATCATGCTAGATCTATTTTCCATGGAAAATCCATCGTTCAAGCGGTAAAGTCATTTTTTGTAAACCCTCATTTCCATTTTTCAAACCACAAGCACCATGAGGGTTTTCGAACCTATGAGACTGGGGAAACTTTGAAATAGGCCACCGATGTTTTCCATCCACCTCCATTCTTGGGTAAACCAGGTCAAAAGTTTGAAAATAAAATTGAGCGGGAAATGGAGATGCCTCGAATTCAAAACTAGAAAGTTTTCCCTACAGGTAAAAAAGGGCATCAGCACAAGACCAGGAAACTCCTCAGAGAGAAGCAGCCGATCTTTGATATTTGTGAAGGCACCCCCCTGTATCACTGAAACACGAACATGATGAATCCAGCAAGAGAAAGCATGATCAGTTCAAAGGGCATAATCCCCCGCCCCTTATGGGTGACTGCCTTGTTCGAGCCCCTTTCATTCCAAATAAACCCAACCGATTGTGGAAAAAGAAATATCCTCATATCAATGCCAATCCAGTCCCTAATATGGCTTCAATCACTCTTCCGGATAAGATGCTACAGGCGCACATTGGTACACTTTGGCATTCAGCTCTCACAGGTAAGCTTTCTTCAAACAATCTATCATTTTCTGTAATCCAAGAGTGGGCAATGCAGACGCTTCTGGTCTTAAAAGATATATTCTATTTGGATCCAATATCAAAATATTTTATGCTCATCTTTCAATCCAAAGATGATAGAGATTTGGCTCATAAGTATAAGAGCTAGTTTTGTAAAGGATCGAGCCTCTTTACTATGGTGTGGATCCCCATTTTTAAACCCGATCCTAGACTTTCCCACTTCTTCCCCCACTGGATATCTTTCCCTTTTCTACCACTAGAATATAGAGATCTCGAGACTATTTAACTCATTGCGAACACTGTGGGTATCTTTATTAGGCATGACCTCATTCCATTTGAATCCCCTAATCGAGAATCTTGAGTCTATATTTTAATTGATAGCCACAAAGTGTTTATTAATCAAATTGTTATCAAATCTAAATGGGGAGATTGGGTACAATAGATTGTCATCCAACAACCAGAGCTCATTCACAAATATCAAAGTAAACTTGGACACTTCACCTCGGATTGTCAGAAGGATTATCCATCAAAAATCAGAGTATGTTTGGATCATACCTCTGATCCTTTGGAATATACCCATAACACTTTGCAAGAAACACCTCCATGCCATCTTCAACCCAAGCCAACAATGCAAACTCAAGGATGCACTGGAAATACTTCATTGTCCCAGGCACAGATTTCAGCAGCAAGGTTCTCTCTTCTACTTCGACATTTCTTTTCGTATTTATCACTTTGGGCACAATGGAGAGATTCTTGGTCTACTCTTTGCATTAAGGTTTTTGAGAAAGATAGTATGCTGGACCCTTTGAGTATGAATTCCCCTCACTCTGAACCGCAACCTCAAAGGTTAAATACTGAAAGCCTACAGCCAAATTATAAGATTAGACAACACATGGACCAAATCATTGTAGAATTAGTGTCCAAGTTGATCTTTGACAAAACAGGGGCTAGCAGAGTAACTTTAGAGGACCAAGATGCAATTAATAAATTGTCATCTCTATAATTGGGGCTCCAAGTGTGCCATGACCCAACCACTCTACAGGTTACGGTACCTAATAAGAAGGATAATGCAGACTATTTAATGGATGCACCTCAGTCTTAGGAGCTAATCAATACTTTAGATTTGCTATACCACTCAGTGATTGTGGCTGAAGATCATAATAACCCAAACTTCTTGTTTTTGAAAGGATCTTTTGAAATAGATCCGAGGGTTGAAAATTGCATTATTCAGCAGGCTTAGGTTATGACAGATGGTTTGGGTAAGGACATGCTGATTTCACAAGTTGAGTTGGACACCCCTAGCTAGAGAAAGGGCACTCATAGTACAGAGGTCACTGATCAAGTGACATTATTTAACCACAAGCAGTATCCGTCAATTGAACAATCACCTTCAAAATGCCCTCAAACACCAAAAACCCCTAAGAGAAGAGGTCAAACTAAAGGCATGAAGACCAAACTGGAAATTGCTGCAGGTATCCAGTCTACCCTAGATGACAACTTTGTTGTTACCAAATGTGTGACAAGGAGAACATGAGGTTATCCTTGTCAGTATTGAAGATTGGAATTTTAGAGGCCTCAATGCCTCTGACAAAAGACATAGGATCAAAATGACCATTGATTCTATGAAAGCGGACATCATCATGTTACAGGAAACAAAACTTTCTCAAGACAATTATGAAAATAGAATAGCTAAATGGCCTTCATGGGTTTCCTCGCACTCCCAAGGTTTGGGAGATTCAAGAGGATTGGCAGTGCTATGGAACCATCAAAAGATTCAAGGTCAACTTATTCAGCAGGATTATAATTGGCAGCTGCTTGGGATGACAGAGTTTGATAAAAAAATTATTTTAATTAATGTCTATGGTCATTCTTCAACACAGGATAAATTGAGAATTTGGGATGTCCTCACTAGGCTAATTTAGAGCCAAGACACACAAAATGTCATCCTTGGGTGAGATTTTAATGCAATTCTTTATCAATCAGAAAAATAGGAGGCATTATTCAACCTATCAAAACTATTCAGGACTTCTCTCACTTTGTTGACAATAACAATCTCATGGATATTCATCCCACCCAAGGTTCTTTCACATGGACAAACAAGAGAGTAGGGTTTGCACAGATTGTTGTTAGGCTGGACAGGTTCTTACTATCAGAAGAGTGGAAACTTTAGAATGTTCAAATTCAATCGGAAATCTTGGCATTACCTAGCTCTGATCACTTTCCCATTTCACTTGTCATCAACAATTTAGGCAAAACTGATAAGATGCATCAATCATCTTTCAAGTTTGAAAGAATGTGGCTCGGACACCCACATTTTCTCCCTCTCTTGAACCAATGGTGGGTAAGTTCCCCATTTGTTAATGGATCTAAAATGCATCAGTTTGCAATGAAGTTGAAACACATCAAGAAAAATATTAAACAGTGGAATGAACAGGTCTTCAAGAATATATTCCTTCAAAAAGAGGAAGTTAAACAAAAAACTATCTAATATTTATAGCCATATCATCCAAAATGGTTTGAATAATGACTCCTATCATAAACAAAAAGATCTTCAACATGATTGGAATGAGCTATGTAAGAGAGAAGAGGAATACTAGAGGCAAAAATCCAGGGAACTATGGCTACGTGAAGGGGATAAAAATACAAAATTCTTCCATGCCTCAGCCACACAAAGAAGAGTAGCAAAGACAATATTTGAAACAAAGGGAGTGAATTCAGGAAATATTATCTCAAATGCCCAAGATATCTGAGATGAAGGAGTTAATTTTTTCAAGAACCTGTTAGCCCCAGCTACAGCCCGTTCCCCTTCAGAAGAACAATTGAATGAGATTCTCGATGATATCCCCTTAATGGTGTCCCCAATTGAGAATATCATGCTTATGGCCCCCTTTACTATCCAAGAGCTTCGTAAAGTTGTTTTCTCATTTCCTCCAGATAAAGTACCAGGTCCTAACAGGTTCACGGCTCTTTTCTTCCAGTGTTGCTAGGACTTACTAGCAGCCGTGGAAGAATCCAGGAAACACAAGTGTATGCTCATGTATTTTAATACTACCAATATTGCTATCATCCCAAAAATTAAAGATCCAAAGACATTTGCAGATTTTCAACCAATATCTCTCTACAACATTACTTATAAGATCATTACGAAGGCTATTTATTTAATACTGGAACATCTTATCCCAACCATCATTTCATCTGAACAAGGTGGATTTGTGTCGGGATGAGAAACTATGGAGGGAGCCTTGGTGGCCCATGAGGTTCTTCATTCAATTAACATGAATCACTCCTCCAATTTTGTTATCAAACTGGATATGATGAAAGCCTATGACAGAGTTTGTTGGGTCTTCTTATTCAAAGTTTTGTAGAAATGGACTTCTCCAAGGGCTGGTGTAAATGGATTAGTGCATGCATTTTGGGAGCATGGTTCTCCGTAATCATTAATGGTAAACCTTCATGATTTTTCTCCTCTACACAAGGAGTAAGGCAAGGAGACCCCATTTCCCCAGTGCTCTTCATCATAATGGCAAAGGCCTTTAGTAGAATTATTAAGAAAAAAAATTTGGTTGGGTCTTGGTATGGGGCACATATTGGTGGCACTAATATCTCCATCACACACTCATTGTTTGCTGGTGACACTCTTCTATTTTGAACCTCAAATGTACATGAGGCTAGACAAATAAAACATACTCTTCAATTATACTCTGAAGTGTCAGGACAAATTATTAATGCACAAAAATTCAAGATCTACTTGTTTAACACCAACAAAGTAATCTCAGACAGAATTGTTCAAATTCTTGGATTCACAGAGGACTTTTTACCATCCATGTACCTTGGCATCCCCTTATTTATGGGCTCAAACAAAACAAGCTATTGGTCTTCGGTCTTGGAATGCATAAAGGGTAGAATTTTGGCATGGAAAGCCAGATGGTTATTACTGTCAGGCAGAATCCTCCTTATCAAGTCAGTTTTATCAGCAATTCCAAATTATTACTTAGCAGTCCTCAAAGCTCCTTCATCCATTCTTCAAAAGATACAAACCCTAATTAGACAATTTTTATGGACTGCAAATATGAAACAAGAAAATAAAATACCTCTTATATCTTTACAAGATATGTCACATATACCTGCATTAGGAGGTGCATGGGTGCATGAATTGGAAAAAACAAACGAGGCCTTTGGTGGAAAACTAATTTGGAAAATGTACTAAAAACCTCACAACAAATGGTATCAGATTATGCAACAGAAATATATGGATAATAATGAACCATCGTGAATTGTATCAATTCAGGACACTCCTAAAGGATCAAACATTTGGGACTTCATGTCTGCCTCAAGAAATATTGTTGTGAAGTATGTCACTTGGGAAGTTAATAGTGGGTGTAGTGTAAAATTTTGAAGAGACTCGTGGAGTGGACAACCTCCTTTGTGCACGTCTCCAAATATTGCGGATGTCAAAGAGGCTATAGAACAAAATTGGGGTATTCACTTAATTCACTATATTTCAACAGTGAGCATATTTTTAGGAAAATTCATTTGGAAGATTCCAGATGATTTAGCACTTAGTGACAGGGATAAAGAAACACTTAGAAATATTCTATCCAATAGAAATCTCTATCTCTCTACATTTGAGGACAAACTAACCTGGGCTCCAGCATTAGATGGTAACTATTCAATTAAAGAGGGATATAGACTCCTGCAACAAATAGGATCAGATAAGACTCCCTCATAGGCATACTCCTTTTGCTGGAACCACGGTGTTTTACCAAAAGTGGGCTGTTTTGCCTAGCTTGCAATTAAGCACAGAGTTCTGACAAGTGAAAGGCTAGATAAATTCAGAATAGCTCCCCCATTTGAGTGCTTGTTGTGTGATGGACCCAATGAAATAGTGGATCATTTATTTATGACATGTCCATTTGCACAAAGTTGTTGGACGTATGTGCTAAGAAAATTGAATTTTTGCACTCCCCTTCCAAACAAAATTTGGGACCTCTTCCAATCTTGGCTGGACCTATACTCAAAATGACTATTTTGTAGCATTTGGAAATGCACACCCACCTTAGTAGTATGGGCCATCTGGTGGGAAATAAATAAACGTATCTTCAGGAAGGTCTCCTCTCCAATTGAAGCAGTTCTTGATGGCATTGACAAAGCTATTTTAGAGGTGGTCAACTCTTCACTCAATGAGTGCAAATTTAATCCAATTGTTACTCAATGGGATACCATTATTCTACATACTTGGAAATGACTCTTCATTCCATTTGGATGTGCAATAACAAAGAAGAACACAATACAAATTGATAGATCAGAGGTTAAATGGATACCTCCACCAAAGGGGATTCTCAAGTTAAACTTTGATGGGGTATCTCAAGGAAATCCGGGCAACTTGGGTTTGGGGGCTTGCATTCAAAATTCACAAGGGGTTGTTCTAGTGCTGACTGCTTCACCCTTACCTACAGGCACAAACAATCTTGCTGAAGCACATGCCCTACTGTCGGGTTTAATTATTGCTAAGTAGGGAGGATTTGATTGATTTCATGTTGAAGGTGACTCCTCGGTCATATTTAATGATTGTATTAAAAGAAAATATTATTCTTGGCAACTCACCTACATACTTAAACAAATTTGGCATATGTTAGACTCAATGCAAGAAGTGTACTTTTCCCACACACTTTGAGAAGGTAACAAAGTCCCAGACACATTAGCGAATCTTGAGTGTGAGGGGTGATAAGGCCAAATTATTGCCTTTATTTTGTATAATTTCAAATACTCTGTTCTAGTTTCTGACAAAACATTTGTGAACCTAGCTAGTTAAAACTTGTGATAAAGTCCAGATAGAACTAATAAACCATGGGTAGATACTTGTGACATATTTTGCTAATATTATACATATAGTGTAGTATTTCATATAACCATCAGAATATATGTTCTAATATCTGGATTTAATTTGATTAAGCTTGTTGGATGAATATTTCTACGTCACAACTAACTTGACAGGAGAGGAAGTGGCTGGAGAGTGGTCAACAACATTCAAGGAAGATTGTTGAGGACCAGCTACGGTGGAGTGATCATCACAACACCAAGAGACATGGCTGCTACAATGGAGGAGCCATTATTCCAGGATGAAGGGATGTAGTGTTGCTATACTCCCTCTGCACTTTATTATGTTAAACTGGTCACCCAAACTTTATTACCCACATCGCGGGCTGTTGCATTTCCATCTTCTTCTCCAGCATGTTTTCAGCAAGATAGTTTCTTTTCTATTTTTTAATAACTGTTCGATCCTCTATTTATAGGGATTGGACCGATAGTTTGAAGTGAGAGAGGAAAGTTAGAGAAAGAAGTTTTTGGAAGAAAACTGTTATATAACAAACTATTTTAATTTTCATGTATTGTTTTTATGTAATGAGTTTTTGAAATACAATGAAGTAATTCTTGGTTTACATTCTGTGTTAATAGATTAGTAGAAACCAACCAAGGGGGCCCACTTGGGAGGTGGAATAGGTTATAATAGAATAGATTTCCTTCCATAATTTCTAGTATTTCTAGTATTTCAGATAGAAGTTACAATTTCTTCATGCAGCATTGTACCTTGTGAATGTTCATGCATCATCTGCAAGAATAGTTATAATGGATGTTCTAGGTTGAAAGTATGGGTTTAAGTAGAGTTTGCAATTTCTAGCATTCATTTCAGTAAGCAGATAAGTGTATTCTTTTCCTGCAGCACTAGTGTAGGTTTCTTTTATGCATTTTTACCTTCCTGCAGCATAAGCAGAATGACTCCTTAAGGAACCTAGTGCACATATCATGCCGACCATTTCAAATATATGTCCCTGGGTTGACAAGTTAAATGCACCTCATAATAGGAGAAGTAGTCATTAGATTGAATAAACTATTCCTAAGAAAGGCCTTGAGCATGATTATTCCACACCTATTGTGAGGCGGTTCATTTTTGGCACCGTTGTTGGTGATGGTGTCAAGCTAGAAACATTTTAGAGTCATTTTTTCATTCCTAGTTAGTTTTTAGATTTGTATCACTAAAAATTGCTTCACAAGTGTGAAGATTTCAATTGCATGCATCGAAGAGAAAGGCGATGAGATGAATATGGAAGATTTATCCCGACAGAGTCTGCTAATTTGAACGAGGAAGTTGAAGAAGTTGAGTTACCCTTTGAAGACGCAAGTCCCAAATTTCCTGTAGCATCTTCCTCAAGAGAAGAACCACTTGATATAAGTGGCCTCCGACCTTTTGCAGAAATCTTGGCCAGCTTTCTAGATAATTCTGGACCAAATCCACCTATTGTTAACAATCCCGTAGCTAATGCTCCTTTCCAGAAGCAACCCCATAATCAAATACCTCTATTAATGGCACAACCTACTTTCCCATTTTCTTTCCCAAGCCTTATAAACAATGCTAATCTCAAAAATATACCCACAACTACTCTTCTGAAGTTTTATGGTCTTATAACAGAGGATCCTGACACTTTCTTGTTTGAGTTTGACATACTCTGTTGAAGCTTCGACTATAATACTAATGACCATAAGCTCAAGTTGTTTCCTACAACACTGAAATAGTTAGCTTTCCGATGGTTCATGGGCTTAGGAGCTAATGTAGCAGGTACCTGGGATGAGATGCAGATACTATTTCTGTAGAAATACAAATATTATTGCAAAGGGAGTGACCCAAAAGGAGATGATATCTTTAGGATGTCTCAAAAGGAGGATGAAACATTGGAGGACTATATTTCACATTTTTTGTACACAATGTAGAAGAATCCCCAACATGTACTAGTAGAGGATTCACAGAAACTAGTCTTCTTGAGGGGGGTAAACGATAAATGTTTGGAAGTATTAGACTTGATGGCTGGTGGAGACATATCCCAATCCTCTTGGGATGACCTCAAGAAAATCTATCTCAACTACTCAAGGTCAACTATGAAGAAAGGCAGAGGATACTGGCCCACAGTCACAAAAGGGATTAGTTCGGGCATTTCAAAGCTAGAGATATCTAGTTTTCTTGCGGATTTCAAGCAAGCTATTATAAATGATGTAGCTACACATATTGACACAATGAATACCAAGAAGAAGCATGCAAAAGCTGAATCACAATTGGCTGAGTACTGTCCACACTACCGCAAACAAAAGAAAGACTAAGGATGTAAGCTAGTAGAAAACCTAGAAAATCAACATTTACCAACTGACTACATGAAGATAGAAGGAGACAATGATCAAGTCTTCTTTGTTTCTTAGCATTGACCATGGGCTTCACGACAAGGTATGCCACAAGATCCTCTACAATTTTCAAATTCTAACAATAATCAGTGGAAAAACCAAAGTTATCATAACACTTATCAGTACTCTCAACCTCAGTGGCCAAACCAACAAAATAACCAATGGCCAAACTAGCAGAATAACCAGTGGAAAAACCCACAAAATAACCAATGGCCTAATTAGCAGAATCAATGGCAACCACTGCAAGGAAATTGGCAGCAAAATAATCAATGGAGGGGGCCTCCATAGTGGCCTAACCAAAATTTTGGCTGTCCACAATTACCACCTCCAGTGCAACCACCTGCAATAATGCCACCTCCTGTGGCAACTAATGCTAATCCAAAGCCAACCCAATTGCCTGCTCAACCACAGCTAAATCCAAACTACAAACAAAAACAACAACAAATGTACACTACTAACACTCAACAGTGCCCTACTTATTCATTAGAGATAGCTGATATCCATTTGAGGTCCGGTACCACTCTGCCTACACCTAGATATCCTATTATCATGGAAGTTGCAGACACTCCTGCAGCACTACTTCCAAAAGCCACATTGCCAAATACCAGCCAGCCAACTGATATACCTAGCAGAACTACTGTCCACACTTCAATAAATCCACCCTTTCCACATAGGCTAACCAAAGAAAAACCTATACCCCAAGAGGAAGAAACATTTGATATTATTGAGCAGCTGAAAAATGTGAACATTCAAATCCCTCTGTTCCAAGTTATCAAAGATATACCTCTTTATGGAAAGGCTATTAAGGAAGCATGCCTTAAGAAGCCAGGACGAAAGAAGAAAGACCCTCAAATAGTACATGTTATAGGGAAATTAGCAGATATCATGTTAGGAAAGGTGGTAATACCAAAGTATTCAGATCCTAGCAGCCCAATAGTCGACCTGATAATAAATGGACAGACTGTGAAAAATGCTCTAATTGATTTGGGAGCAACAATAAATGTGATGACTAAAGATACAATGCATAGGCTAAGCATAGAAGGCTTAAGAACAACAGCCATAGTGTTACAACTTGCTGATAGTTCAACTATTACTCTAGAGGGTCTCATAGAAGATGTGATAGTTACCTTAGATTCATGGGAGTATCCTACTAATTTTCTTATCCTATCACCTAAAGTAAACTTTACTGGCTATCCTGTAATCTTGGGAAGAACCTGGTTAGCCACCACTGATGCCAAAATTAATTGCAGATCAGGAAGTATGACAATTTCCAATGGTCAAGCCATAAGGAAGCTAGCCCTATATCCTCCTGCCCAACCCCAGCCAGACTTGGGAGAACCTATTTGGCCAGACTTAAGGGATGAGGAGGAAGAGCTGAATTTATTAGCCTAGCTCATGATTTTTCATAGGAAATATTTTCTAAAGATGCAAGAGGAAGATGATGTGATACAGAGCATTCTTACCAATGAATGTATTGTGGCTAAAGATGTTTCAGAGAGTTCTATTTTACAACTATGTACCTATGAGGACTTTATGTTTCCAGCAACCCCTAGAAGAATTGATCAATTACTAATAAATGAAATAGATACAAGTCTAGTGCCCAAAGTATCAATGGTAGAGCTCACAACAACAGTGGAACTTTCCCCTGGTCGTAACCTCCATGTAAACAACAAGTTGTCCCAATCACAGTTGGCATTATTAACCAAGCTCCTCAGTCAGCATGAAAAAACCTTTGCATGGGATTATAGGGATATGGAGGGACTAAACCCTAAACTCTGCACCCACAGAATCTACATCAATGATGGAAGCTTGCCACTTCGTCAACCTTAGAGGAGAATAAATCCTACACTGAGAGAAATAGTTAAAACTGAGTTGCAAAAGTTGTTGGATGCTAGATTCATCTATCCAATCTCTGATAGAAAATGGGTATCACCATTGGTCATTGTACCTAAGAAAGGAGGTAAGTGGTAGATATGTGTGGATTATAGGGAATTAAATAATACCACAAAGAAGGACCACTTTACTTTACCTTTTATTGACCAGATCTTGGATAATTTGGCTGGAAAGAAATACTTTTCCTTTGTGGATGGATATAGTGGTTACAATAAGATAAGCATTGCCCCCAAAGATTAGGAAAAGACCACATTCACATGCCCTTGGGGCACATATGCCTATTCAGTATTACCATTTAGATTATGCAATGCACCTGCTACCTTTTAGAGAGTTGTGATCAACATCTTTGCTGATATATCACATGATTGCATGGAAATCTACATGGACGACTTCACTACATTTGGTGTCACATTTGAGGAAGCTCTGAAGAACTTGGAGAAAGTACTAATTAAATGTGAGGAACATAACCTATCTCTTAATAGTGAAAAGTGCTTTCTGATGATGCAAGAAGGAGTGGTGTTGGGACATTTTATCTCCGAAGCTGGAATCCAGGTAGACCCTGTGAAGATAGAGGTAATTCTCACACTCCCTATTCCTACTAAGCAAAAAGATGTCATATCTTTCCTAGGTCACACTGGCTATTATAGGAGGTTTATCTAGAACTTTAGTCAAATAGCTAGTCCTCTCTACAACTTACTTACCAAAGAAGATAAATTTGCTTGGACAAACAAATGTGATGAATCCTTCCTGCAGCTCAAGTCACTTTTGACAACTGCACCAGTACTTAGGGGTCCTGACTGGACTTTGCCATTTCACATACATACAGATGCTTCAGACTATGCCATAGGTGCTGTCTTAGGACAAAAGTCTAAAAACATTGAAAATGCAATCTATTATATCAGTAAGAGTCTACATGGACCAGAGTTAAACTATACAATGACTGAGAAATAATTGCTAGCAGTAGTTTATGCTCTGAACAAATTATGCCATTATGTAACTGGTTATCCTATATTTGTTCATACTAACCATGCAACAATTAAGTATCTCATGAACAAACCTGCCATTATAGGTAGGTTAGCAAGATGGCTTCTTCTTTTGCAAGAATTTGATATAACAATCATTGACAAGCCAGGGAAAGCAAACGTGGTAGCTGATAATCTAACCATAATTCATCATGTTGAAGAAGATACTACTTTGATAGATGATGCATTTCCAGATGAACATTTATTTCATATTGCTGTCCAAAATCCATGGTATGCTGATATAGCTAATTACCTAGAAGCTAACAAAATTCCCACACATTTCTCTTATAAGGATAAGAAGCTTCTTGTAGAGAAAAGCTTCCATTTCTCTTGGATTGATATCACATTATTTTACACTAGACCTGACCAAGTCACGAGGAGATGTATGAGAGAAGATGAGACATATGACATTCTGCATGCATGTCATAATGAATCATGTGGACGACACTTTGCAACCAAAATAATAGCACAAAATATTTTAACAACTGGCTACTACTGGCCTACACTTCACAAAGATGCAGCTAGTTATACAAGGAAGTGTGACAAATGTCAAAGAATGGGCTGACCAACAAGATTAGATGAAATGCCCTTAAACCCATAGGTCATGGTAACACCATTTGATAAATGGGGCATGGAATTTATTGGTCCCATAGACCCTCCATCCAATGGGAAGTCATACATTCTGGTGTGCATAGATTACCAGACCAAATGGGTCGAAGTAAGAGCAATGAAACATGTCAGGGATCATAAAGTTGCTGAATTTCTGTATGAAGAAATTTTTACTAGATATGGCGTGCCAAGAGAACTTGTTACTAATCAAGGTACTCAATTCACTTCCAATTTGATAAAAAAGATCATGAAGGAATATAATATCAGACATCGGAAGTCAAGCCCCTATCACCCTCAAGCCAATGGACAAGAAGAAGTTACAAATTGGGAAATAGAAGCAATATTAACAAAGATAGTTCATTTGCATCGCCGAGATTGGAGCAACAGACTATCAAAAGCTATTTGGGCATATAGAACATGGAATACCACCACAAGGTTCACTCCGTTTGAACTATTATATGGAAAAGAAGCAATGCTACCAATTGAATTTGAACACAAGACATTAAGAACAACATTGGAGTTAAATATTGATCTTCCTCCAGCATAGAGAGAGTGCTTGCTGCATCTCAATTCTTTGGATGAAATTCACAAGTCTTCCTTGTAGCTGACAAAAATTGTCCAAAAGCAAAGGAAACAGTGGCATGACTCCCATATTAAGAGTAAGTAGTTCCAAGTTGGAGATTGGGCATTGTTATATGATTCTAGATTCTAAGAGATACCAGGCAAGCTGCATACATGATGGTTGGATCCATATGAAATAAGCCATGTATTTACAAATGGAGCAGTCCAGTTGACCACAATTGACCCTGTACACTTCAAGCTATTAGTCAATGGACATAGACTAAAGTTGTATCACCAGCCACAGATGAAAGAAGGCTTGCTGTAGAAATTCAACCAGCCAGTTTTAAAAGATCAATAGGTAACACTTCCTACAGTAGAGGGTGTCAACCTCCTTCCTGCAGCTCTTCAATAAGAATTCCTTCGAAGCCTGACCATAATAAAAAATTCATGTTTACATAAAGTTCAAATTCTCCATTCACTTTCTACATTCTTCTTTCTCAACCCATTTCATTCCTTAATCTTCCATCCACCCACCTCCTACATCATCATTTTTCTATGCTTTCAATAAAGAGATCATGCGCTGACACATGTCGACCACCGATGTCATCATTCCACTCCTGCCAACCTTTCTTGGCACATGCGATGATCAATTAACAGTTATGAGCTTTTCAAATTTATTTCCATTTTTAGTGCATAGATTTCGTTGGTTATATCGAATACTACAATAAATGTATCATTGCCGCCTTAATCTAGTTCTATACCTTCTGCCAAGTCTAACAAGTGAGGACACTTGTCAATGTTTTCTAGGGGGTAGGGAAGTGTGCCTATTCCTAAAATGTCATTTCTATTTACTCAGTAAGATCCTCAAATCTATACTTCAACCTTGTCTTAATTAAAATCCAGCTGTTGCATCACACAAGTGGCAAGTGTCGTACCTTTATTTCAAATAAACCCCTAATTGTTAGACTAGATGTGACCTAGTATTAAAACCATGACATAAATCTCACATGAATATCTATAATTCATTCTGTTAAAGTACATTATTATTGTTCATACCAAGAGTACCAGAAGAATGTGAAAAAGGGTCTGTGGTTTTACAAGAAGTAGTCTGAAATTCAAAAGAGAAGAAGGTAATTGTCGAGAACAGAGCAGAGGTTGAATTTGGTAAGCACAAATGGGGAGCCAATTTTAGCAGCATGAACCAGTAGTTCATAGTATTTTACTTTCTGATGTTGAGGTAGTAAGAAGATTTAATGCCTGTGGATGGCTGGGATATTTCTTAAAATTGAGAGTTTGATGATGAAGCAACAACAGAATTTGAAAACACATTTGATGAAGGCCAAGCAACGGTATGGGGTTTGACAGTCATTGCAATAGAGGAGTGAATAGTGGAAGTAACCAGTTTTCCAGCAACAGGAGAACACTACCCCAATGCACACAATGCCAGGTCAGCTAGGGCCCAATTTACCCTGCCAGGTGACCCTCCTCTGGAGATCACTAAATAGGGGTGCAAAAGAATGTCCATTCCTCCACCATATCATGAGTTGTCCACACACATTATCAGGTATTTCACCTATGAAGGAAGATTTTCTAATTTACATGCACATCATTTTAAGCTGATTATTTATGTATGCCATAATATCCCAATGAATGCCCCCAATTTCTTGTTTAATATGTTGTGCATTAGTGCCAAGGAAACCCAGAAAGGAAATGACAATTCTTTTACTCACCATGCCCTAATTAAATTGATCATAGAAAGATCTCTTAGGGACGTCTCTCCTATGGCATGGGCAGAATTTTTCCATCATAAAACTCTGCAACCTCAAATTGCCCCTAATGTGTAAATTAACAAAGATAGTGTAGTTCCCCCTGACCCAGTTGCTGAGCAAAGTACACAAGGGGCAAAAACCAAAAATTTACAAGAAAATGTGCCTTTACCCGCTCACATGAGAAATATACCTACTTCCACCTAAACAAAAGGAAAATGGAAGTTAGTGGGAGAAACTTCAATTCTTGCAGCTGAGCCATGAAACCCTATAGTCTCAAGAGGGAAGAAAATGAAATCAGTTCCTGCAGCCACTAATCCTGTAGCCACTACCCCTGCAGCAGAGAAAACAAAAAAGGTTAGTAATAAAAAGGCTATAGAGGTTGAGTAAATCCCTATAAGAAGAAGCTCTATGATGAGAGGGCATATTCCTAAAGCACCCACCGAAATCCAGACCGCTTCCCCCAAACAATTTGAGGAGGAAACTCCTATTCATATTGTTCTGGGTGATTCTCCCAGCCAGTCTAAGATTCCAGACATTCCTCAAAATCTGGATGAGGAGTGTGAAGCTGAGCCAAATGTATGTCAAAATGACCCAGGAGTTAGTCATCAGGATGTTCCAACCTATGAAAAAGAAACCCCTATAACTCACCAGCTAGCTTGCACAAGAAATGCCCTAGTTTCCTATAAGAAAACTTGGTTAATAAATTTCTTAGAGCAGTTATGGAGGGAAAAAAGGAGGAAGAATAACCAGGATGAAAATAGTGGTCTGATTACTCTACAAATGATTCTCTTCTAGTTATATAATAATCATGTGTTGACAACCACTCTATGGGGAGAAAAGAAAAAGAAATTGCAGAAAGTAATAGCAGAATAAGGAGAGGAAATTGCAGAATTAAAAGATCAGTTGGCAAGAGAGAAACATAGAATGGAACATGCCCTTAAGATGACTGACCAGATAATTGCTTATAGACTGCCACCTAGGGTCTATACCATCTATCTAAAATAATAATTCCTCCTATTCCAGTTGATGATGACCCTCAAAGATGTAAACGTAGAGTTCAAAATAGCCCAAGAATTTTATGGTTTATACCAGACCCTTCCATCTTGGCAACAAAAATTACTCTGTGAGTTGTATGCGCATAATTTCATCATCCCTACAAAGACTAAATGGAACCCCCTACTTTACATAGGGGATATACACCTAAGGGCCCTAATATCTTGGATGCACAATGAGGCTAACTATGATAGACAATTGGAGAATTATAGAGAACTGGAGAAAATGGAACCCCTACCATTAAGAGAAGAAAGCAGTCAACCAGAAGTATTCCTGAGGGATTGGTTCAAACTGACATATGGGAATATTAAAAAGGAAATAAGAGATAAAATTTTCAAGCTCAGAATAGATGTGTATGCAGAATATGACAACATGTCTTATTTTGTCTTCCAAAGAGCCTTAACCGGTGCCAGAAGTAGATGGGGCAGATTATTAAAGGCATTCAAAAGGTCAGAACCACATAGCCCCATTAACCTTGAAGCACCCATACACCGAGCACCAAAATACATGGAGCTAGGTAGGCAAATCAGGTAGGAGCTCTGGTGTCTACTCACAATGCAGCCGCCCATGCTCCTTTGGCCCTTGTATGATATCAACACTACCAGGCTTGACAGGCTACAAGAGGATCACAGAAGGGAAGTTTGGGAAAGAACAAGAGGATTCTACTACTCCTTCAAGAGTCAGAGGAAAGGAAGAACTAAAGTTGGTGACTTTAGGTCAATTGTCAGAAGATGCAATGTTTGAGGACAAGAATTTGATTAACCAAGGGGCAGATGATAAGGCCAAATTATTGCCTTTATTTTGTATAATTTTAAATACTATGTTCTAGTTTATGAGAAAACATTTGTGAACCTAGCCAGTTAAAACTTGTGATAAAGTCTAGATAGAACTGATAAACCATGGGTAGATATTTCTGACATATTTTGCTAATATTATACATATAGTGCAGTATTTCATATAACTATCAAAATATATGTTCTGATATCTAGATTTAATTTGATTAATCTTGTTGCATGAATATTTCTGCATCACAACTAACATGACAGGAGATGAAGTAGCTGGAGAGTGGTCGACAGCATTCAAGGAAGACTATTGAGGACTAGCTATGATGGTGTGATCATCATAGCACCAGGAGACACGGCTACTACAATGGAGGAGCCATTATTCCAGGACATGGGGATGTAGTGTTACTATATTCCCTCTGCACTTTATTATGTTGAACTAGTCGCCCAAGCTTTATTACCCACACTGCGGGCTGTTGCATTTCCATCTTCTTCTCCGGCATGTTTTTAGCAAGATAGTTTCTTTTCTGTTTTGTAATAAGTGTTAGATCCTCTATTTATAGGGATTGGACCGATAGTCTGAAGTGAGAGAGAAAAGTTAGAGAAATAAGTTTTTGGAAGAAAACTATTATACAACAAACTATTTTAAGTTTCATGTATTGTTTTTATGTAATGAGTTTTTGAAATACAATGAAGTAATTCTTGGTTTACATTCTGTGTTAATAGATTAGTAGAAACCAACCAAGGGGACCCACTTGGGAGGTGGAATAGGTTAGAATAGAATATATTTCCTTCCAGCATTTCCAATATTTCCAGTATTTCAGATAGAAGTTACAATTTCTTCCTGCAGCATTGTACCTTGTGAGTGTTCCTGCAACATCTGCAAGAATAGTTATAATGGATGTTCTAGGTTGAAAATATAGGTTTAAGTAGAGTTTGCAATTTCTAGCATTCATTTCAGTAAGGAGATAAGTGTATTATTTTCCTGCAGCACTAGTGTAGGTTTCTTTTATGCATTTTTACCTTCCTGCAGCATAAGCAGAATGACTCCTTAAGGAACCTAGTGCACATATCATGCCAACCATTTCAAGTATATGTCCCTCAGTTGACAAGTTAAATGCACCTCATAATGGGAGAAGTAGTCCTTAGATTGAATAAATTATTCCTAAGAAAGGCCTTGAGCATGATTATTCCACACCTATTGTGAGGCGGTTCAACGGGCTCATGACCTCAGCAATCAACTCAATCAAGCTAATTGCAGTGAATGATGACCTCTGAATGCTGATTAATGAAGACAAACTAGTTCAAAGTAGCTGAAATTAATTTCCATTTCATAATCTTATGGCTCCGTACATCCACGCAAATTCAAGGCAAGTGAATAATCGTAAATGCATTCACCATTATACCATAGGGCCGCATGGAGGTCTACGTACAGGGATGCAATTAACAAGGATTATCAAATATCATTAATCACATGTCAAACACATGCATCAACTTAATTCACACACGCAAACCAGATCAAATGGGAGATATTGCATTGAATGACATGGAGTATAGAATTGATCGAATTGAATAATTTTGGAATCTGTAAAAAGTTGAGGTTTGTCTATTTATAGGAAACTCATTGCACTATGGAATAACACAAGTGTGGAATGGTGGCTCTATCTGAAGTATGTGTGCACTGTGATTCATGCTCCAAGCTTCACAGGGAGGTGCTGCCGAAGAACTTCAAGATCTGGTTAGCACCGAGGGGTGACAAAGAGGTTTTGTGAGCAATTATCAGTGAGCTTGTCCTTGAGAGTATGTTCATTGCACAACTAACCTTCATCAAATGGGAGATAAAATGGGTAATTTGTGATGAACACCTATATCCCACTTCAAAGCAGTTCCTTTACCCTTCCCAGTTAGTATCAATATTTCTCTCCAATGCAATGGATTTTATGTAGTCTGTGCACTTAATTGAAATTATTGCATTTAAAGTCATTCAAAAGAAATTTTGGATTGGGAATAATCTGAAAAATGCCATGCAACACTATGACCTATGGAGTGGCCAAGCTCTTGTGGGGAGTCTATTTTCACATCATCAATTATTGCAATTTCATGATTTTCTAGCAACATACGATGGGGTAAAATGCACGCTTGACAATCAGAATGCTAAGTATCTGAACAATGTTCTCAAGGTTACCGCGAGGGTGCTTGGAGTGTAGTTGGAAAGTAGGGTGAGAAAGACTACTAGTGCTCTACTAGAACTCCTAGGGTTGCCAAACCCCGCATCTCCACCATGTTATCTCTCTAGTCGACCTTCAAAATGGAAGCCGTCAGGTCATGGAAATGAATGGAACATTTGGGAGGTAGGGGAAGCATTAGTTGAAATGAATAAAGATGCACACTCTCACCGATATGGTAGCTTCGGCTACCAACATGGAATTGTAGATGTAACAACACAAAAAACCCTATGTACAACAGTTAGCGAAATTGACTGGGAAAAGATAGCTAGCCCGAAACATGAGAGTGGTTGGGGTTCATATCCCTTAATTAATTTAGGCTCTACTGAGAAGGAAGAGATGCCCCCTGGATCTAGGTGGGAAATGACCAATTCTTTGGGCAGATCAAATGAATGGATAGAAGGGGGGCCTTCGCACCCTCAAATCGGCTTTCAAGAAAATGACTCCGCTGCATTGGAGGAATGAACACTCAACAATGGGTGATAGATTATATGCCGAAATCAGACATTTGGGAAAAAAAATTTGTATTGTATTAATCAATTATGTCCTAATATTTTGGGCAAATACTGTAGTTTGGTTATTTTAGTTAAAATATATATTTTCTAAATGTAGTTGAATCAAATTTTGTACCAGAACTGACCAACAGAGCCAATAATAGGGTCAACTGATAAATAAAACCGACCAATAGAACTGACTAGGAGAAACTGACGAGCATCATCAACCAGCTTAAACAACAAGCATAACCAACCAAAATAGATTTTGTATTAGAATCGACGACCACAATCGATCAGCTGAACCAACCAACCTAAAAAATTTGGAAGGTGTATAATGAAATATTGCTCGATGTTATTAGATGGTGATTTTGTATTCAAATGGAATTACCTGAATATTTTGTATTTTCACAACATCTCTTTCCTATATTGTATTTGAGCAAGGATTCTAGTTTTTCTTGCTGGTTCTTTCCCGAATGAGCTCTTGAACCAGCTTATATTATATTAATAAATATATTTAGTGGCTAGCCCACTTTTTCTTTTAAAAAATAAATGTAGACAAATATAATAATTATATAATAACATTGAAAAGAGTTCCCGCCACCTTTTATATGTAAACTTTTAATTATTTCATTTAGGTCTCGCCTTGTTTTTGGTACCTAAAAATATTGGGTACCCGATTATGCACTGGTGTAACTTTTACCAAAATATTCCCTGGCCCCACAAACTAGAGAATCATGGAATTTCAGACATTTTTCATAGGTTGCAAATGTTCTGTAGTTAAAAAAAGTGATTTGGGGCCCATTTTATAAAAGTTAGTTAATTTGAGGTGTTTTCTGTCAACTTTTGGTCTCACGATGGGAAGCAATAGTCATCAAAAGTATAAACAGAAGAGGAAGGTGAAGGATGAAGAAATTCAAGCATATAGGGAAAAAGATAGGGAAAATCACCAAAGAAAAGAGAGAAGATATGTTAAACATTAATCAAGGTGACCCCGTAAATGTAGTTGCAAGTGAAGAGAATGTTAAATTTGAAAATAATATGGAAATTAATTTTGTGAATAACAATGTATGGAGTGAAGATGAAAATGTAGAGATGGAGAATGAAAATGTAGACTTGGGGAATGAAAACGTAGACTTGGGGAATGACAATGAATGGAATGAAGATGAAAATGTATAGATGGAGATTGAAAATGTAGACTTGGGGAATGAAAATTTTGCACAATAACCACATGAATGTTACACATCTCCAAATTATATGCGATATGAAGTCACTTGCAATAAAGATAATCAAACTTCAAATTCGGGGCTTTCAAGAACACGTAAATCATTAATTGAAATTGAGGAGAACATTATGAATATTTGGGAAGGAAAGAGATCACATAGAACCATTAGGTTATGGGCTTCAATAATTTACGATCAATTTTTTGGAAACAAGACATTGGTTGAGCAATGCCAAATTTTTGTGCAGTTGTTAAAGATGCAAAAGATGAGACCTGTGCTTGTAAAATTGAAAATTCATGTGAACAAGAAAATGGAGAGAAATGCCATTGTTGTGAAGAATATTTTCAATGCTCTCAATAGCATTGGGAAGACTAGCAGAGAAAAAGACAAGAGATTTTCTCGAAGGGTTATTACAACCTCCTTAGTAAGTCATCATTTGAGAAAGGCTCATTTGATGAGACAAACTTGTGTTGACTTCAATATAAACCGTAAAACTTTGGATAAAACACTTGCAAGAAGAGAAAGACTTGATGATCTGCTTCAAATTGATACATGGGCTTATGGTGGGAGACTTCCACATTTTGATAAGAAGATAATAGATGTTGGAAAGGATGAAATTCAACAATTTTGGCATGCCAACTCAAGAGTGTCACCAAATGTGAAGGATGTCTTAAAATTGAGAGTTGGCAATTGAGACTGCACTCCACATCCTAAAAATTATGTGGAGGTAAGTCAAACAATGTTGTATAAATTTTTTTTTGAGACACATCCAACATTGAAAATATCACAAAGGTCTTTTGAATTCATGAAGCCATTTTATTGTGTACCCCTTAAGATTTGGAATACATATTGTTGCAATTATCATGTTGAGTTTTCAATGCATCATGAACTATTACGGTCCATTCATTCTACTTTGCATACTAATGAAATGATAGAGGATTGTGGTGCAAGTGGTATTCCAAAATCATCAAGAGACTTGCTAGATCAATTTTAATGTCGTAGAGATGATGGTTGTTTATTTTATAAAAAAGATTGCTTAAATGCCAAGTGCTCAGAATGTGGTGGCTTGTCCAAGTTTAGGACATGTTTTCATGAGGGTTTGGAGCATGATTTTGGAAAGACACGTCCAAAAAAAGGTATATGAAATAGTGAAATATAGATTGAAGAGTGGAGGTGAAGGCTCTAGATGTGAGTTAGTTTCAAAATAATACAATGTTGCTGATTTTATTTCAGATTTCAAGACAAATATTTTTTACAAGTATGCAAGGCATAATCACAGGTCTCAATGGTTGGATCAACAATTTAGGACATGTAAGGACACTTTCCCCATTGGAAATTGTTGGAAAGTGACATTGCAAACAATTGTTATTTTGTCATTGATGTCAAACCTTTACTGGTGAGACTATTGCTATATGTTTGAGTACCATATCTACTAATGATGAAGAAGATTTAACAAAAATACCAAGTGAATGGTTGAGTTAAGGCAATTCAAAGGGTATTTGATCTGTTGGCACTCTGGCAAAGTAATTAGTTGTTTATCCTTCAAAGATAGTTTTTCTGGCTGTTTTGTGCCGAGCAAGTTTGGCTTGTGCCGAGCAAAGTTGCTTATGATGCGCAAAGTTGCTTGTGCCAAGTAAAGTTTCTTGTGATGATAAAAAAGTTGCTCAATGCCGAGCACCATTGAAATTGCCGAGTAAAAACAGTAATGAAGGCTGACTTACAGAAGTTTGATTAATGATGCTATTTAAGATCTCTGGCCGACTTAGTTGATTTCATTGGGATATGTAATGTTAATAAAAGATTGATCCACATCATTTAATGTATGGGTAACCATAATTAATGCATGGTTTCAAGATTTAATTACAGACTACTTTGGAGAAATAAATGTAATGCAAAGACGGGATGATCCATTTGATCTGACCTAACCTAAGATCTACGATCTTGTTTAAGTGGCAAAAGATTTATTTGACCTAGACAGAGAGGTATATGATAACCTCAGGGGTTATTCATTATGTGTAGATGAATGTATATGTATGCAAAAGGTTTGCATAGTTGATTTATTGTTTGGCATGATCTAGCAAAGAAGGCAAAAGGTAGAGGCAGATTGTTGCATGTGTGATTGCTTGACAGATTTCCAAGCAGATCACAAGGTTGAAATGACAATATAGGATATCCAGTAAGTTAACATCAGAGCTATAATTGGATGTGAATTGCAAAGTAAATTGTATGTACCAGATCACAACTGTTGAATACTTTTGTACCATTGTATTAGTTAAATCCTTTAACAAGGTTGACTTAACAGTCATTTGTATAAATCCTCTAACAAGGTGACATTCAGATTGGAATGTTCTAAGTCCTCTAACAAGGCCACTCCTGACAGGGTGATTAAATCCTTTAACCAAGTCACACCTAGCAGTGTGTTATTGTAACCTTTAACAGGGCTGGCTCCTCATAGGGCATCACTTCAGAAGAGTTAAAACTTGGTAGCATGTTACCGGTGGTTTTTCCCATATTGGGTATCCATGTTAAATACTTGTGTCAACTTGTGTGAATGCTTATGGTTTGTTTTACTATTATGTTACTACAAGCTAATTTCAATTGACAGTAAACTACATGATTAAAGTTGCTGATTTATGCTACTACTGCCGAGTAGATCTGAAGTACAGAAAGTTTTTATTTGCTACATCTAGACCTGATGATAACTAATTCACCCCTCCCCTCTCAATTATTCTAAATTCATTCTAACAATTGGTATCAGAGCTTTGGTCTCCTGAAAATAGTTTGAAGGTACTTGGAGCAAAAAGATCAAGATGTATAAGAAGGAGGTTCCCAATCTGAACAAAGATAACTTCCCTGCATGGCAAAGCTTGATGAAACTACATTTGGCTAGTATTGGAGATGATGCTAAGCAACTTATTGAACATGCCTATGTACCACCTACTAATCCTCTCTCATCTGTACAACTAAGAGAAAAACAAGAGCACAATCAAGGAATGTTGGAGGTAGCCTCGTCATTGAGTTATTCAGAGTTTGATGATATAAAGAGCTGCACAAATGCAAAAGATATGTGGGATAAACTTTCAACTATCTATGGTGGAGACACAAATGTGCTGAGGGCTAAATCAAAAAGTCTAAGAGGTAAGTTTGATGAGATGAAAATGCAAGAAGGTGAAAATGTCATTCAATACTATGGTAGAATAAAAGAAGTTGTAAATGCCATTACAGGGGCTAATGGAACTATTGATGAGAATACCATAATGAGAAAGGTACTGAGAAATTTACTTCCTGTATATGCTATTAGAGTTTTTGCAATTCAAGAATTGAGATGTACTCCTAACAATAATCTAAATCTGGAAAATCTGATAAGCAGACTCACTGCATTTGAAATGTCAAATTATGATAATTATAATCCACAAGGGATTGATTATTCTTTTAGATCATAGCTGGTTCTCAATAAATCTAAGAAAGGAAAGAAACATGTGGACAGTGGCAGTGACACTTCTAATGATGATCTTGAAGAACTTGAAGCACTCATGGCAAAAAGGCTCTCCAGAGGAAAAGGAAAAAACAAAGGTAAACTTCCTATTATTTGTTTTTCATGCAACAAAGTAGGTCATATAGCTGCTAGATGTCCTGATAAAAATGAAAAAGATGAAAGAAGTGACAACAAATACAAAGAATACAAAGACAGAAAGGATGACCGAGACTTTAGGAAATATAAGGACTACAAAGACAAAGGTAAGAAATGTTGTTATATTGCTGAAGAAACTTCTGACAATGACACTGATAATTTTGATGAAAATAATATAGAAGTTGTTTATGTTGCAATGAAAGAAGATTATGATGATGATGAGAAAACTGCACTAATCTCTTATATGAGCAAAAATGATTGTTGGATCATTGATAGTGGTTGTTCCCATCATATGACTGGTGACAAAGATAAGTTTGAAACCTTAAACCAATGTAAAGGAGGATATGTAACATTTTGTAATGATTCACCATGTCTTATCAAAGGTAATGGATTGATTAACCAGATTGAAAAAATCAGATGTGATGATGTGTATTGGGTTGATGATCTTAAATATAATTTGCTGAGTGTTGCATAGTTGAACAATTCTGGTTACAAAGTTGAATTCCATCATAGAAAGGCAAAGATCTATGATTCTAGTGGAGAATTAGTTGGAAGTGGTGATCAGACTAAAGGTAACTTATTTTATCTGGATTTATCTGAGGAAACATGTTTGTTTGCACAATACAATGATGTTTGGTTATGGCATAAGAGGTTGTGTCATGTGAACTTTGATAACTTGGTAAGCATAAACAAACTAAAAAAGGTTAGAGGGCTACCTAAGCTAAATAAACCTGAGAATGCTATGTGTAAACAATGTCAACTAGGAAAGATGACTAAGTCTAGTTTCAAGAGTAAAACACATGAATCAAAGGAAATTCTGGAATTAGTCCATACTAATCTCTGTGGTCCCATTGGAGAAAGAAGCTATTGTGGTGCTAGATATTTTATTCTATTTGTTGATGATTATTCAAGGATGATGACTGTAATGTTTCTCAAGGAAAATTCTGATGCATTCTAGTTATTTAAATGGTACTTAGCTAAAATTAAAAAGGAAACATGCAAAAGTTTGAAATGCTTAAGATCTGAAAGAGGTGGAGAGTTTATTTCTAATGAGTTTAATAGGTTCTGCAATGACCAAGGCATAAAGAGATAGATGTCTGCACCCAGGACTCCACAAAATGGTATTGCTAAACAAAGGAATAGATCTATTACGGACTGTGCAAGAACACTAATGATGGAGAAAAATGTTGCACAAAAGTATTGGAAAGAAGTTGTAAGTACTGCAGTCTATACACTAAATAGAGTTCAAGTCAAGAAAGGTACAAATGCTACACCTTATGAACTTTTGTATGGTTATGCACCTAGTGTGAAGTATTTTAAAGTCTTTGGAAGCAAATGTTTGATACTGGAAGACAACAGAAATGGAAAACTAGATGCTAAAGGAGAAGAAGGCATATTCCTTGGTTATTCAACAAAAAGCAAAGCATAAAAATGTTTGAATACTAATAATAACAAAATTGTTGAAAGTGAAAATATAAGAATTGATGAGTTTGTAGAAAGAAATGAAGCTGAAAGTACACAAGAACCTAAAAGCTACAGATCATTCATATATCTGGATGAGGAAGATTCTAATTCACTACCTGAGACTACTTCTATACAACAACATGCACCTACTGAGTCACAGAGTGGAGTTGCTGAGCAACTGGAAGAGAATGTTGAGCTATCTGATGGAGATGCTGAGTCACAGAATAAACCAGAACTGAATACAAACGATGAACCTAAAGCAAGGACTGAGCCTACCCTAGTAAAATATGTGAGAAGGAATCACAATTCTGATGAAATAATTGGGTCAAAGGATTCTGCTATTATGACAAGAAGTAAGTTGAAAAATGACACATGTCTGTTATGTGAATTTGAGCCCAAAATAGTGAAAGATGCTTTAGAAAATGGATTTTGGATACAAGCAATGAATGAGGAAATTGAATAGATTAAGAAGAACAAAACTTGGACACTTGTACCTAGGCCAAAGGATAAAAATGTAATTGGCACAAAGTGGGTATTCAGAAACAAACTAAATGAACATGGAGAAGTGACAAGAAACAAAGCTAGACTGGTATG
>MU228454.1:739345-758500 GCA_018584345.1 Thuja plicata
AGGGGGTACAAGAGCTTGTTGCTGATTTCTACAACAAACTCTCTCAGTTTTGGGTGATTTGACTTCATTTGTGTTTGGCAAGGCAATCTCAGTCGATGCCATAACTTGCAATGAGGGTCAGTTGAAAGTAGCTTCATACTATATCTTTCAAACAGTATGTCTTGACATCAAACCATCTATTCCATTAGCTCTAGTTGGTTGGGTAAACACCAGTGACAAACCCATTCCACCCACGAAGTCACTAGAATGCTTGCGACCACGCTTGAGCCAAGTGTCCCCAAGGTGCACTAAGCACGATTGGGCAACGATCTTCCAATGCTCATATCTTGGACCTTGTGAGAGGTATCAAAAAATCATCAAGGGCTACAGGCTCATGTTTCTAAGGTCTACAACAATCTCTCCCATTTTTGGGCGATTCAACTTCATTTTTGTTTGGCAAGGCAATCTCAGTTGATGCCAAAACTTGTAGTGAGGGTTAGTTGAAAGTTGCTCCATAGTGTATCTTTCAAACTATCTGTCTTGGTAACAAACCGTCTATTCCATCAGCTCTGGTTGGCCAGGTAAATTCTAGTGACAAACCCATTCCACCTATGGAGTCACTGGAACGCTCACGACCATGCCCGACCCAAGTGTCCCCAAGGTGCACTAAGCACGATTGGGCATTGATTTTTCAAGCCTCGTATCTCAGACCTTGTGAGAGGTATCGACAAATCATCAAGGGCTACAAGCTTGTGTTGCTGAGGTCTACAATAACCTATCTCAGTTTTGGACGATTTGACTTCATTTCCGTTTGGCAAGGCAATCTCAGTTGATGCCAAAACTTGCAGTAAGGGTCAGTTGAAAGCACCTCCATAGTGTATCTTTCAAACTGTCCATCCCGACATCGAACCATCTGTTCCATCGACTCTGGTTGGACGGTTAAATACTAGTGAGAAACCCATTCCACCCACAGAGTCACTGAAATGCTTGAGACCATGCCCGATCCAAGTGTCCCCAAGGTGCACTAAGCACAATTGGGCAGCGATCTTCCAAGGCTCGTATCTCAGACCTTGTGAGAGGTATTGAAAAATTGTCAAGGGCTACAAGATTGTGTTGTTGAGGTCTACAAAAACCTCTCCTAGTTTTGGGTGATTTGACTTTGTTTCCATTTGGAAATGTAATCTCAGTCGATGCCAAAACTTGTAGTGAGGGTCAGTTGAAAGTAGCTCCGTAGTGTATCTTTCAAACTGCACATCCTGGCATTGAACCATCTATTCCATCAGCTCTGGTTGGCTAGATAAATTCTAGTGAAAAAACCATTCCACCCATGGAGTCACTGGAACGCTCGTGACCACGCTTGACCCAAGTGTCCCTAAGGTATGTGACAGAGGACAACAAGTTTTGAGCATGATGTTACAAAACAATGTCAGTTGAGTTTGACATATGTTTTATAACTTGATAAAGGGTATCTAAAAAACTTATTAGTTTTGGAAGTATTTTGGAATGTTTTGGAGAAAACAAAAAAAATAGTTGGTGTTGAATTTTTTGGAGAAAACAACCAAAAATAGTCTAGAAATTGATGTACTATTGAAGGAAGGATTTGGGTATTGTTACAAAACAAAGAAGAATTTGAGTGATCTCGGTAATTTATTGCATCTATTATAACACATTCAAACAAATTGATGTATAAATTCAACAAGATATAATTTAAATCATAATGATAATCAATTATAACTTCAAAATATAATTTCAAGATATATAACAATCATAATCATAGTCAAGATATAACTTCACCATTCAATTCCATATACATGAAGAATAAATGTGTATATAAAAGATGACACAAATATAACATAAAAATGAAAATATTCTATATATAAAAAGTATCAAAAGTATCAAAAGTATCTCCATATACAAATATGGCACATGCCATTTCAAATTGTCTACACAATCAATGTTTTAAGGTGTACAATGTGGCATATATGCCATCTCAAAATGTGCCAAGTGGCATCTCTAAATAAACACAACTAAAAATACATCCTATGTCATAGGGGGATCATCAAAATGTAGCCTCTTTGAAGAACTATTTGGCTCTGATTGATCCTGCATAAAAAATGAGTTCAGTCCCAAGTTAGATTGCTTAGTTTATATGATTTGTACATATATTTAATTCATAATTCAAACACAAATTTAATTATAAATTATAACTTAATACAAACATCTGTACCTAGCCTCTCGATCACCTACCATGATTAGGTGTCCTAACATAATTCTTTGGTAGTGAACAGATAATGCCATCAATACCAACTCTGACCTATAAATATATATTTGCAATAATGAGATTAGCAAAGTGGTGCATGGGCCCAAGGTGCAACATAGAGTAATAAATTTACAAAATAGGATGATAGCATAATAAAATTACAAATTGATTGAACTAAAATTAAAACTTACATCCACCAGTCCCTCTTTTGGAATAGTGGAATGGGTCAACAAAGATAGGAATGATTCTCGCGGGGCCTTCCTCGCACTAGGAGTAACCTATGAGAGTAAAAAAGATAGTCAATTATATATAAATGTGCTTCATCATAACAACCTTGGTTACAAAATACAAATAACAATATGTAAAAATCTATGTATAATCGGGCTATCACTCCGAATCGAGATGTCTGTCAGCCTAGGCTCCTGAGCCTGTGTCGGGACATCGCCGAGAGCCACACCCTATACAATAAAGTGCATGTAAAATATTTATTACTACACACAAGTAAAATACATATGCATTCACAATTAATCTTAAACAATTAATTACCTTTCCTTTGTTGACACATGAGGAAGGAACCCCCTCGTCCCCCCACTAACATCAACTGATACCTACAAGAGTACAATAAGATGACAATATATTAGTAAATGTATGAATTTTATTGATCTAATTGATAGAGATTTAAGAATGTACACCAAATGATATAAAAAAACTAATGGGTACATAATTTATAATATACCATATATGTGTCAAGGCCAAATGAAATGGCGAAAAGTGTGGAGTCATCCACCTGTCTCAACTCCTCCTCTGTCATCAACCGACTATAAATGGATGAAATATATATACATAAGTGCATGCAGTCATTAAAACTAATCTAAATAAATAAATTATTTTTAAATTAAATAAGTCATGTGACATATTTATTTATAATATCTACTCTTACCATATCAATAGGACTCTAGGGCTCTGTGTACCCCTCCTCAACACTCTCATGAGACGCAGATGCTCCATGAGGTGTTGCAGCTTCTATAGCTATGTCTCCTGTATCCTCCTCATTAATAACATACTGATATGTATCAGCATCAATAAGCAGTTTGAGGCACAAATTCTTGGAAATAATGCAAGTATGGGGCACGTATACATGTGAACCACTGCCAGATGTCGATGTGCCAACATCACCACACTAGGAGGCAACAATGACTTGGTCTGCATAATACACTGATCACTCAACATGTGAATGGCCCTAATACTCTATGAGGTAGCATCTACAATGATATCATGATGTTGTACTGAAGGAGGGGGTGGGACATCAATGGGGGGACAAAGGTAGTGGCCTTTTTGCGCTGGAAAAATGGCCTGGTCTAAGGAGCTCCTCTGCTTCTGCCCATGTTGGGCCTCATACTCCAATAATTGACATTGTGACCAAGCACAAACTCAGCATACAATTTTTTTATAAAATAGAAAGGGAGCTCCAAATTGCTATGGGGTGGTTTATCAAAAACCATCCACCAGTGATCCCAAAACTGTGTACACATTACATCGTTTGTGCACCATTTAATCGATAATTTAGGCTTTTGGGGTCAAATTTTAATCTGGTTTTAGGATTCACAAAAAGGGAGGATATATCTTATTTAGTTATATTAAGGGCTGCAACCCCATCATCAAATTGGGCATGCATATCACCACGTCAATGAAGAGTAGCATTATGTTGTTGTGTAAGTGTGTCAATGTTTTCAACAATAGTATTTAGGGTGGCAAGCATGTGACCTAATGTAGGTATATTCTGATATGTTTTTTGGAACCCCCATATAGTGTTCAAATTATCTTGTATCAAATCCTCTAAAGGTCAAGGGTTTTGAAGCGAGGGATTGTTTTGGGGATCATTATTTGGTGTGGGAGGGTTATTTTATTCATTGTTGTCAGCTATGCCTGATTAAATAAAAAATAAATATAAATTTCAATTTGATTTCATATATTATTAAAAAAATAAATACAAAACCCTATTTAACCAAAAAAAACTACATTTAACATCAAAATGAAATAAAATAATCAAAATATGCAAATAATTTACTTACCGTATATACTGTGGATTCGAATTTGATGTTGGGGAAATCAGGTACCCAAAAAAATCAAGTATAGGATATATAAAGTCATTTTCCAATCCTTAACAATGAGAGAAATGAGGAAAATGGCTCATGGGTTTTGATTTATGCCATAGGTTTCGGGTACACGATTAAGCTTGTGCTTTGGTGTTAGGTTTGCCTAGGTGTACTAACACCCAAGCCTACTAAAAAGTCAATAAATGTTTTCATGCACTTTTGGAAGAGTGAAAAGTGGATTTTTTTCACATCACCAATTTTTGGCCCCTCATGATCTTTCACATACCCATATGTGAACAAATCAATTTAATGTTTTAGTTTAACCACTAAAGCATCAAGCCTCTTAACCGAGAAGGCCTTAAAAGTCTTTTATAATTGAGATACATCCCAAGGAGTATCAAAAATTTTGATCATACAAAGTAGCATTGGATATTCTCAATACCTATTGACATGCCAAGAGAGTGTTTTATCAAGGATGGTAGCATTAGATGCCATATACTAAGTGACAAACTATCTTTTAAATCCTCTAACAAGGTTACACCTAACAGTGTGTTTGTAACCTTTAACAGGGTTGGCTCTTAACCGAGCTCACTTCAGAAGAGTAAAAGTTTGGGGTATCGGTCCTAGTGATTTTTTCCATTAACAGGGTTTCCATATTAAAATCCATGTGTTATGTGTCTATGAGTCATTACTTTACTATTTTTTATTTCACATAAGTTATTCTGGATTGATTGGTATACACTAGTTATTTACTATGTTTTGGTAAATAGAAAGACTGCTTATTGGTAAACAAACAATAGAAGGTTTTACAAAGCATTCTGACAAGTAGAAATTTGATATAAGTATTTCAAGGCATTCATCTTACATGAATAAAGATAACTAGAGGTATAAATTTGTGGTACTAAGTTTGAAGGGTTTATTTAAGGATTGATTTAGAAGGCCACTGATTCATCCCCCCTCTCAGTTATTACTAGCAATTGGTATCAGAGCTTGTGTTCTTAGGGGGAAGGTTTCAAGACCTAAGCTGAAGATGACAAAATGAACATACGAGATGTGCCCAAGTTGAACAAGGAAAACTTTTCTTCATGGAAAAGAAGAATAAGAATCTACTTATGAGGTATTGGAAATGATGAGCTACTCAATAATTAGATACTGAATATGTGTTTCCCATAGGAGCACCCACAGTTGAACAAATGAGAGAGAAGAATGAGCACAACTGCATGATAATAGAGCTTTCTTCCTCACTCTCCAATGCTAAATTTGAAGATGTCAAAGCTTGCACAACTGTAAAGCAGATGTGGGACAAACTGAAGCTTGTACATGGTGGTGATACAAATGTTCTGAGATCTAAGGTAGAAATCCTCAAAGGAAAGTTTGATGATCTCAGAATGAAAGAAGGTGAAAATATCACAAAGTACATCACAAGAATAAAATAAGTAGTCAATGCAATCCGAGGATTTGGAGGTGTACTAGATGAAGATACAGTGGTAAGTAAAATTCTAAGAACCTTGCTGCCTACTTATGCTATTAGAGATCTGCCATACAAGAAATGAGAGTAGTAGCAAATAGCAATGTTACTCTAGACAGTTTGATTAGAAGATTGATTTCATTTGAGATGAATAATTTTGATAATAGTGTCTTACCAAACATAGAATCTGCATTCAAATCTTCTTTGAGAACGAGTAAATCAATTCATAAAGATACTATGAGAAAAGATAGTGATAGTGAAAGTGAAGAAGAAGATCTTGATGAAAATGAAGCACTTATGGCTAGAAGAATGCAGAGAGGCAAAGGTAAATCAACACTTGTATGTTTTAATTGTAAAGAGATTGGACACATTTCTTCAAGATGTCCTAACATGAGAAAATATGACACAAGTAATGACAAGCCATTTGAAAAGAAGTTTGACAGAGGTGATTATAGAAGCAACCGACAATCAGAAAGAAGAGATATCCAAGACTACAAGGACAAAGGAAAGAAGGTCAGTTACCTAGCTAAATACAAGATGAAGATACTGACACCGAATATGATGAAGACATCAAGATGGTGTTTGTGGCAGTAAAAGATGATTCAAATGAAGATGAAGAAAGGTATGTAGAAACTGCACTCATATATAAAGTTAGTAAAAATGATGTCTGAATCATAGATAGTGGTTGCACTCACCATATGACCAGTGACAAGCAAAATTTTGAGACTTTTGAATACTACAATGGTGGTTTAGCAACAATGAGAAAATGACACACCTTGTCCAGTTGAAGGTAAAAGAACAATAATGTTGAATAACCTGATAAAATGTGAAAATGCTTATTGGGTGAAAGGATTGAATTATAATCTATTGACTATTTCTCAGTTGAATAATTTAGATCATAGAGTAGCATTTGAGAATAAGAAGGAAAATATCTTCAATAAATTAGGAAGTCTGATTGGTATCAGTGAGTAGACAAAAGATAACTTATTCTATTTGAATGATACTGACACTACTTTCTTAATGGCTAGAAATGAAGACATATGGTTGTGGCACAAAAGATTGTGTCATGTCAACTTTGACAACATGATAAAAATAAGAAAAAAAAGAAGTGTAAGAGGCTTACCGACAATGATTAAGCTAGACAATATCATGTGCAAGAATTATCAAAAAGGTAAAATGACAAAGTCCAGTTTCAAAAGAAAAACCCATACATCTGATGTCATTCTAGAATTAGTCCATACTAATCTATGTGGACCCATGAGGACAAAAAGCTATTATGGTAATATATATTTAATTTTGTTTGTTGATGATTACTCTAGAATATTGACAGTAAAGTTTCTAAAAGATAAATCAGAAGCATTTAAGATGTTTAAATGGTATAAAGCAATGGTAGAAAAACAAAGTGGTAAAGAGTCAAAATGCTTAAGATCAGATTGAGGAGAGGAATTTATTTAAGATGAATTCACTAATTTTTGCAATGAGCATGGAATCAAAAGACAGGTCTCTGCACCAAGAACACCACAACAAAATGAAATTGCTGAAAGGAGGAATAGATCCATTGTTGATTGTGAAAGGACACTAATGATAGAGAAAGGCATCACCCAAATCTTCTGGAGGGAAGCTATCAGTACTTCTGTTTACACATTGAATAGAGTATAATTCAAGAAAGACACCAAGAAGACACCCTATGAGCTATGGTATGGTTACACACCCAATGTAAGTTACTTAAAAATTTTTAGTAGTCAATGTTACATATTAAAGGATGATAGAAATGGAAAGCTTGACTCCAAAAGTGATGAAGGTATCTTCTTAGGGTATTCCACCAAGAGAAAATCTTACAAATGTCTCAATAAATCCTCTAAAAAAATTGTTGAAAGTCCAAATGTAAAGATAGATGAATTTGCAAAGAATAATGAAAAGGAAAGCACAAAATAACCAGAGGACTACAATAGGTTTGTTTACATTGAAGAACCTGAAACTCTACCTGACCAACAATGTAGATCACCTGAGCATAAGGCTGCAAATACTGACAATTAGGATATTGCTCAAGATGATGCACCAAGTGATGGAGATCAGAATGAAGGACAAAATGATGATCAAGATGAAAGACAAAGAATTTAACCTATACTTGCCAGATATGTCAGAAAGAACCATCCAAAAAACCAGATCATAGGAGACAAGAAGGATGGTATGAGAACCAAAAGTAAGTCTCTAGACACAAGATGTCTTATTTATAATTTTGAGCCAAAATCTGTCAATGCTGCACTTGAAAATAATGAATGGATTAGTGCTATGAATGAAGAAATTGAGCAGATTGAGAAAAACAAGACATGGACACTTGTACCGAGACTAGATGACAAGAATGTCATTGGTACAAAATGGATATTTATGAATAAATTAAATGAGAATGGAGAAGTCACCAGAAACAAAGCAAGACTAGTATGCAAGGGGTATGCACAAGAAGAAGGGATTGACTATGGGGAAACCTTTGCACCGGTTGCTAGGCTAGAAGGATTAAGAATATTACTTGCTTATGTTGCATGTAAAGGATTCAAGGTATACCAAATGGATGTCAAGTCTGCTTTCCTAAATGGAATACTTGAAGAAGAGGTATATATTGAATAACCAGAAGGGTTTGTTGATCCAGATAAGAGGAACATGGTATATAGGCTACACAAAGCCTTGTATGGATTTAAACAAGCACCCTGAGCCTGGTATGAAAGACTTCATTCCTATCTTATAAGTATTGGATTTATAAGAACTAGTGAAAATAATAATCTTTATTTGAAAGAAGATGCTGAAGCTAACATTTTGATTGCTAAGATATTTGTTGATGACATCATATTTGGAGGCAATTATATTCTATGAAAATCATTTGCTAATGAAATGAGAAAAGAATTTGAGATGTCTATGTTTGGAGAGATCAAGTTATTTCTTAGTCTATAGATCATGCAACAAATTGAAGGTATTCTCATTACACAATCCAAGTACATCAAGGAAGTGCTAACAATATTCAAGATGGAAGATTCCAAGATAGTTGGAACACTGATGGCAAATCCATGTAAGCTAAAAAAGGAGGACAAGTCATCTAAGGTAAATCAAAATTTGTACAGATCAATGATTTGAAAACTCATGTATGTTGTACATACTAGACCATATATTGTACATGTAGTATGAATAGTTGCAAGATTTTATGCTAATCCCAGGGAATCACATATGATTGTTGTGAAAAGAATCCTAAGATGTCTGAAGAATACTGAGCAATATGGCTTATGGTGTAGAAGAGAAGGAAAATTTGAACTTAAGGTATTTACCAATTCTGATTGGGCTGGAAACATTGATGATTGAAAGAGCACAACTAGAGGAGCATTCTTTATGGGTGATATGTTGGAGATTTGATTCTGAGCAGTTGATTGATTGTGTGTTTGTCATTGATGACAACATATAATACACAATAGTAATTTTTATGTACTTATCAGAATGATGATATGAAGACTTGCATGGATAGATACATGTTTTTGACATGTTTATTATGTTATGTTCATACACACAGACCCAAATATGATATTTCAATAAAGTTATGTAATTTTGTTATTGGCAGTTACAGTTCTGGAAGTGTAACTGTTTAGGGCCGACATATATCACGTGTTTCTTGAGTTGCACCTATCTTCTGTATATGCATGTGTATATTCATGATTAGTTATGAGTTGATGATATTAATCCAAAGGTGCCAAATGTGTTTCAAGAAGATTGCAAAGTTAGAGTTAAATTGGTGAGGCCAACTTAGTGAAGCGTCACGTCTATTTAGTTTATACTTGCGTGGTTATAATAATGCTTGCATGCTTAGTAGAGTTGACAAGGATGTTATGAAGAGTTGTTTTACAGGTCCCATGATCTCATAATTTGAGGAAGATACTTATAGAAAGTCAAAGGTGACACGCTAAGTGTGAATGATACGAAAAGATAAGAAAGATGTACAGAGAAGATTATCAGAGTTGGTTCATTCATCAAGAGTCTATGTGAAGAAGAAGTGAAAGATTGCAATAAACAAGAACTGATCAAGACAATAGGTCTACTCTATAGTTCATCATCAGATATAGTGCATATTTGTTATACAGAAGGTTGTAGCCTTCACCATCAAGCAGTGAGCTTTTGGATAGTGAGTCCACCACCCCTAATAGGGTTATTTGTAAAAGACTCCTAATAGGGTCTGACCCTTAACTAGGTCACTATACTTATTTCATTGTAAAGTACAACTCCTAACAGGGTTGAGATATCTTCTAACAGGGATTACTATAAATAAGTTCATTATGAGTGCTAATTCCCACCGAGGTTTTTACCATTTGGTTTCCCCATAATCAAATTGTGTGTTGTGTACTATGTTATCTTATTAAGCATTTAATTTTTTGTATTATGAAGTTAAAGAAGTAAAGTTACTGATAATTGATTCACCCCCCCCTCTCAGTTATCCTTTGAGACTATTCTAACATGATAGACTTGTCACATGGATCAACAAGAAGCAAGGATGCATCTCTTAGTCTACTGTAGAAGAAGAGTATGTTGCTGCTACTGTAAATTGCTCAAATATTGCATGGATCAAATAGTTATTGGAAGGTATGCATATGAAAATTCTTGAACCAGTAATTATCTATTGTGACAATACAAGTACAATAAACATTTCCAAGAATCTAGTTATGCATGCTAAAACAAAGCATATTGCCATCAAATATCATTATTTGAGAGAACAAGTTCAAGCAAAGGAGGTGATACTTGAGTATGTGCAATCTAAGGAACAATTAGCCAATATATTCACCAAGCCACTACCCAAGGATACATTTGAGTACTTGAGAAAGAGACTACGGGTCAAACCCTTGTCTACTAGCCAGTAAGATGACTAGAACGCTGCATCAGCCTACATATTATCAGAATATCATTCATGTTGATGCAGGCAATGAAATGAAATTCAAAGATAAATCTATACACATCAAGGTATTTATCTACTCTGAACACTAGAGTTATTGTATTGCCAATGGATTGGGAAATTCAAGGAGTATATTATGGATAGAAAAGATTTGTTTGGCATTACTGTCAAAAATATTTGTTTGAATTGATGTCAAAGGGAGAGATTATATCCATTATCACTTCAAGGAGAGATTATATCTATGGGAGAGATTATACATCAAGGCGAGATTATATATTTCACATTATCCAAAGGGAGAGATGTAACCAGAAAGGGAGAGTACATTAAAAAATAGAGATTCCAAAAAGAAGACATCAAAAGAGAAGAACAATCAAAGGGAAAGAGTTTAACACAGGAAGAGAAAACATCACATCAGAGAAAGAAATATTCTACATCTATCCAGTAAAGGGATTGAAGAAAGAAAGAAAGCTGCAAGAATCAAATCTAAGTTATATGAACTTACCAAGGACCAGATATTTGTATCGGTTATAGTACATAAAATTGGTAGTTTGATGAACTTCAATTGTTATATTTCATATTGTATTAGTGATAATATAGTGTGATAATGTAGTGTGTTGCCATCAATGCCAAAGGGAGAGATTGATGAACTATAACTAATTAAATGTTTGAAGATGTTAAGTTGATGATCATAGTGACATAAGAAAGTTAATGCAAGACATTAAATCAGTTAAAGTATTATATTTTCATTGATGTCAACTTCATATAATCTATATGGTCATGGACATACTACCGAAGACTTAAAAGAACCAATGATTCAAAGTCTATGTTATCAGTAATGCATATAAGTCAAGTATTCACAAAGTGACTGTATACACCGATGAAGTGCACACCAATGGATAGAGTAAGAGAGAAAAGTCACAATGATACCTGACGAGCTAAAGCACAGAAATACCGATGAGAAAATTCACAGTGTTGCCTGACAAGAAAAATACAGTGTAACCCGATGGACAAAATTACAGTGTTTTCCGATGAGCAAAATACAGTGTTGCCCAATAGACTGAGATCCCAAAGACAACTGAAGTCTCACCGATTGAATAGTCAGTTGTCACCAATTACTAACTGAAGTATTGACCAACAGAACAAAGAGTTCATAAATGACAAAATGCTTAGCTATCAAGAGCTATATATAGAATTAACTGGTTGTTATCATCAACAAGATAAAGCTAGAGATAATTCAATGATTTGAAGTTGTTTTATCTAGTTGGAAAGAAGAACTCTATGAGCTAAAAAATGAGTTTTTCTTTAAATATAATTAGCAAGAATTGTGGATCACACCAAGATCAAGAAAGCCAAGAAATAGTGAAATCATGTCTAAATAAGAGACAAACTAATTCAATATGAATAAGGGGAGTGACAAGAGAAAATATGTTGAAGAGATTTTGAAGGAGAAGAAAGTCTTCATTTAGACCTGATCAATCAATCTAAGGAAAGAGCCAAATTCTGCAGACACCGATGAATAGTGAGACAATATCATAGAGAAGAACATCGTGGAGCAAAGGTATTGAATTGATAACATTGATTGGAAAGTTAATGCACTTACAATAGATCTAAAAATCTGCAATTCAAAGTTGTATATGTGAAAAGATCAATTTACTATTTTAGTTTAACAATCGAAGCATCAAGCCTCTTAACCGAGTAGGACTTAAAATTCTTTTATAATTGAGATACATCCCAAGGAGTATCAAAAATTTTGATCATAGAAAGTAGCACTAGATATGCTTGATACTTATTGACAGGCCAAGAGAGTGTTTGATCAAGGATGGTAGCATTAGATGTCAGATACTAAGTGACAAACTATCTTTTAAACCCTCTAACAAGGTCACACCTAATAGTGTGTTTGTAACCTTTAACAAGGTTATCTCTTAACCGAGCTCACTTTAGAAGAGTGAAAATTTGGGGTCTCGGTCCCAGTGGTTTTTCCCTTAAGAGGGCCTCCACATTAAAAATCCATGTGTTATGTGTCTATGAGTCATTACTTTATTGTTTTGTATTTCACATAAGTTATTATGGATTGATTAGTATACACTAGTTATTTACTGTATTTTGATATATAGAAAGACTTCTTATAGGTAAACATACAGTAGAAGGTTTTACAAAGCATTCCAACAAGTAGAAATTTGATATAAGTATTTCAAGGCATTCATCTTACAGGACTAAAGATAACTAGAGGTATAAATTTGTGGTACTAAGTTTGAAGGGTTGAATTTAAGGATTGATTTTTAAGGCCACTGATTCACCCCCCCTCTTAGTTATTACTAACATATAGTGACTGATTAATACCTCTGTTCTTCTAGGTAGCCTTGAATCTTGTTCTTGATAACAGATTCTGTCTTTTGTTGTCCTTCTGCATAAAACTTTGTCTCTGATCATTAGATGTGTTCCTTGGCTACACTCATCATCACACATATTGTTTTAATTGATTTCACATATATTTATACAATAAATTTGACCTAATTAAGTTTCACACATAATAATGATAACTCTATGATCAAAGGTTTACAACTTGACCTTGATCTCCTAGTTTGCATGTTTCTAATCAGTTAGACTGATTAAAACAATTTAATTTGCTTTACTTGTCCCTCAAGAAATGGATTTAAAGCTATGCTTTAATCTAAATATAAAACATAAGTATTTTATCTGATGTGTGAGTCAGATCCACATTTCTTAGAATTATAACTGTCTCTCGGTAGACTGGTTCTCAGGTTTCTCTGTATTCTGCCTGTCACATTTCTCTGTTATCTACTCTATCAGGTTACACTGTGAATTGTTTCATCAGTTTACCTAGTAAAATTTTTTGTTGGGTTCCTTTATTAAGTTGTGTGTTGGGTTCCTCTGTCAGGTTCCACTTCAACACTTTCGGTGACCTCTTGTTAACTATTGTGTCAGGTTTCTCTTGAAACCTATCTTTCAGTGTTGATGTTACCGATGGATCAAAACTATTTTCCTTTTCATACTAATGGTAAAATATGTCATCAATCTCCACCTTTGACATTAGTATCAAAATTTGATATGTGCAAAAACTAAAAAATGTTTAGTATGTACACCATGTATTCACCTTTTCATTATGACTCCCCCTATGTATATGCTTCGGTATAGTATATTTACATATATACTTATTTATCATCTCCCCCTATCACCTTATCAATTACCTCTTTGAAATATCATTTTACCCCTTGTTTTCCCCTTTATCATATCATTTTCCCTTTTTTTGATAATAAGGACAAAGGTGTATTACTTACAACTTGTGAAATATGTGGGAATGGGATCTCTTCATGTCATCCATCATTTTATCCCATTTCTCCTGAAGGTGTTCTAGGTCCATGTGCTCCAGTGCAATTCTTGCGTGCATATCATAGATGCTGTCAATGACATACATCTCCAAGGTGGCAATCAATTGTCTTGCCGAAGTCATATGTTGGTGTAGTAGTGTAAGATTTGGTAGGAGTAGGGCCTATAGCTTGGTTACATCATCTCTGAATCTTTTTTCTACCTCTAAGATATCAAGTCTCAACTTCTTTCCTTCCATTATATTCTCATAATGCAACTTGATTGCATTGTCAATGGTTGAGAGACCTTGTACACTAGTAGTAAGATTTGCATCTATCTTTGCAATCTTCTCACTATTATCCTTAGTGAATTTCTCTAATGTGCATAACTTCAGAACTAAGGTTATAGCTTCTATAATATTTGGTTCCAATGCATTAACTAGTTTAGACAACTTTACCTTGTCCTCGACCACTTCTTGGTTGATTTTCTCTATCAGTTTGAGTTGGTATTTTTTCTTTGCTTGTTCTTCTATTGCCTTTTCTGCATCTACATTATGTGATGTGATTTCTTTGATTAGAATTACCAATTGATCAAGTATAGGGGCATCTTGATCAATTTCAATATCAGGTACTCTTTTTTTTAGTATGTCCTTTTTCATCTCTAGTACCTGTGTATCTTAGGTTTCCTTTTTAATCTTATCTTGGATAGCTTTCCTTTTACAAATTTTTGCATACTTTTTAAGTGACTCTGGATCCAATGTCTAGGGATCACAGTCAAGTATTTCAATTATCTCAGCCAAGGTAACTGAATTCTTATTCTTCTTCTTCTTTAATATTTTGGTGGAGGCATATGTATGTACTACCATAGCAAGTTATTTTTCTTTGTCAGATGAGCTTGGCAAAGGTTTTGGTGGTGTTGTTCACTTTGCCTGCTGGTCGGTGTCTACCTGTCGGTTTGGTGTGGACGTCTCCTCCTCAACCTTGAATTTTTTGGTAGCATCTCCTTCAGTATCCTTGGGAGTGGCATCACTTTTCTTCTCTTCTTTACCTTTTTCTTTCTATTCTCCATCTATTTATTTCTGATCAATAGTTGTATCTTTTTTCTCTTCTTCACCCTTATCTTTAGGTATGTTTGCATCCTTGTCGGGTCACTTCTCCTTCTCCAAGATGATATTGATAGCTTGTATCAATAATGGAATTTGTCCCAGTAAATTTACTTTAGAAACATCTGTTGTTGTGTCCTATTCCTTGGTTTGGTCTAGGGCAACGGTGACATCTTCATTTTTCTTTACCTTATCTGCAGGATCATCTTCGGTGATATCAATGATAGTATTATCGGTGAATGTTTCATTTGTAGTATCCATATCCTTTTTATCTTTTGTGTTCAATTCAGATTGATCAACATCCTCACCATAATTTATAAAAATGTGCCTTGGGCTTCGTTTATCCTGATCTTCTTCATTGCAAGGCTTGTCAGTAAGAGATAACATCCTCTTAGGGCTTGTATCCTTTTCATGTACATTTAGAATATCTCTCCAAGATTTATCAATTTCTTTGTCAAGTTATAGTAAGTGTCCCTGTAGCACTTTGTAGGTTCTCAATTTTTCTGAGAAATTCTTTGTATGCTTGTCCATCATTTCATCCATCTCTTCAATTTTAGACTCAGGTGACATTATGGTTACAAGGGATCTTTCCCTTATTTCTTTTTCTATTTTCAATGCATATGTCCACCTTGCCAAAATTCTATTTTGAAGTTCTTGTGGCATTTTGTCATCAAATTGTGTTGGTACATATTTGAAGTTAATCATTACCTAGATGATGGATTCTTCTATCTTTATTTGATCATCGGGCTTTAGATTTAGCCACTGTCTAATCTTAGGATTAGATATGCCTCCTGACATAGCAATTGATGCATCAATTTCATCAATAGTTGTAGGGACTTTGTATTTCTCTTTTTGAGTTTGAGCTTCTTTTTCATCTTGTTTAGTGTCTTCTATATCTTCCTTACTTCTTATTAGTCTTCCTGTTTTCATTGGTGCATGTTTCCCAGTTTGAGGTTTCCTTTTGTAAGACCTGACTTGTCCTTTCTTCTTAGGTGATGAAATCGCATCCTTAGTGGTCTAACTCCTTGTCCTAGATGCAATAGTGGTTATTGTCTTCTTTGGGGGTGGTGCATCTAAATCTATAGATTTATAGTCATTCACTTATTTAGCTTCACCGATGGGTGACTGTCCCCTGATGTCCCCTGCTTGTTCTATTTATTCTTTAGTAACCACAACTTCTTTTTAAGTGTTTCAACCTTTTTATCTTTCTTCCTGTCGATTTTCTTCAAAACTTTGCAATGATTTAAGCTTTCAAAGTTATTTTTATCACTATTCATGTGATGTGAGAAACCACTATCAATTATCTATCTATCACCTTTACTCATATATGAAATAAGTGTTGTTTTCTCATCTTCATCAGAATCATCTTTCATAGCAACATAAACAATTTCTATATCATGGTCATCAAATTCACTATCAGTTTCTTCTTCAGCAATATAGAAGGATTTTTTACCTTTGTCATTATAGTCATTGTACCTTATAAAATCTTTGTCATCCATTTTATTTTTGTACTTTCTTTCTCTTCTTTCATCCTTGTCATTCATGTTAGGGAATCTTGCTCCAATATGACCAACTTTATTACATGAAAAAAAGATTATAGAAAGTTTACCTTTGAATTTTCATTTTCCTCTCCATATTATTCTATCCATTAATGCCTCAAGTTCATCAAGATCATCATTTGATGTATCACTATCACTTTTCACATGTCTTTCTTTTCCTTTCTTAGTCTTATGAAGAGTTAATTTTTATTTGAATGCAGAATCAACATTGTGAGGGGTGACATTATCAAAAATTGACAACTCAAAAGTAGTAAGTCTACCAACTAAACCTTCTAGAGTTAAGCTATTACCAGGAGTATATCTCAATTATTGTATTGCAGAAACTCTAATAGAATAAATAGGAAGTAGGGTTCTCAATACATTTATAATAATAGTATCATCATCAATAGTTCCATTAGCTCCTCTAATAGCATTCACAACCTCATTACCTCGGCTAAAATATTGAACAATAGTTTCACCTTCTAAAATTTTCATTTCATCAAACTTTCCTCTTAATCTTTAAGATTCGGCTCTGAGTAAATTAGTATTTCCTCCATAGATATCTGCCAGTGTGTCCCACATTTCTTTTATAGTAGTACAATATTTTATGTCTTCAAATTCATGATAAATTAGGGCTAATACAATCTCCAACATTTATTGATTGTGCTCTTGCTTTTCCTTCTTCTATTGAGCTATCAAAGGTGATGACACAATTATGTAATCATGCTCCACATATTATTTTTCTGCTTCAACAAACTTTTCCATGCAGGGAAGTTCTCCTTGTTCATCCTCGGTACCTCCTTTTTATACATCTTGATCTTTAGCTTCAAGTACCTTCAAAATTTTCTTACAAGCACCAAAACAATCTGATACCAATTGTTAGAATGATTTAGAATAATTGAGAGGGAAGGTGAATCACTTATCCTCAGGTCCTAATGTACCAATTGAACTTTTAAAGACTTTAACAAACTCAAATCTACTCAACAATCCACTTGATCTATATAGCATATGATCAATAGCATAAACTTGCAGTACACTATCCTAAAGTAGTCAACTTGCAGAATATAAAACTCTTAACAATACAACACATCAATTGACATTCACCCAAGTATGAAACTAGGATTTAACATGGAAACCCAATATGGGAAAAACCACTAGTAAGATGTGATGAAGGGTGCTCCCCTTAATACCACAAACACATAATAGAAACAGAGAAGCAACAATAATTTGCAACAATAGAAAATGGGCTTCTTTTTATCTCCACAAATGTGGAATTACAAAATTTCAAAATTACAATATGCAAAGCCACATGGGCATTCCCCTTACAATATTATGTAGGACAAAGTCTCAAATTATTACCCAGATCTACCTAGAACTGCCCTAGACAACACTACGGGCCTTCTTTATATAGGCAATTTCCACCGCCCGAGAAGGTTCCATAAATTACCCCATAGGCCCAACCAAACTTAGAATTATTTTATTTTACAATTTATTACATCATAGTCGGCTCAAAATAACTTTTGAAACCTGAACATAAATTTTGAAGAAAAAATATTTTCTGCCATTTCAGGTGACCCAACTTTCGAAGACCATAAGTCATCGCCAGTTGACCCGATTGACTATTATGACCCCAATTCAAAAAGGCCACAAAGAGTTCTACAGGCTCAATCCATGCAAGTGCCCATACCCCAAATTTTTGACCTCATTTGGGGCCTCTAAAGCCTTCAAAGCTAAGTTCAAAGTTTTTGTACCCTGCTGCCAATACCGAAAATCTTTAATATCTTCAAAACTAGACCTGATCTAGCCATGAAAATTTACTGGCAGGCTGATAAGACTGAGATGAACCTCCACATGTGAAATTAGAACATTCTCAGATCGTATGACCAACTTACTAAAAATAGAAAGTTTCCATAAATAGCAGCTCTGCACAAGATAGCCCTTATTGAAAAGTAAATAGAAATATTTTTGGGTGATGCAAGATTGCCCTTACACCCAGGATGCTCCTGCATTAGACACCCAGGGTAATTTGAGAAGTGACCCTGTCATGACTCAATTGTGCAAAGGAAAACCAAGACGGTTAACCTCCTCCCTTGTCAGCCATGATGAATCTTCAATAGGTCATCCTTTCCACTTGACCATATATTCTTCATATGTCCTATTCCTTGTGCTTCTACCAATATGACTGTCCAGTATGTCTTCAATCTCTTTGGTATTTGAACTACTTGCTAGAATACTCCACTATGCCACTGTGATCTCATCTTCAACACCTCCTTCATGATACTCTGTGAAATCTAAAATGTTAAACACTGGTGAAATATTTAGCTCACTAGGAAATTCTACCTCATATGCATTTCCTGAATCATGCTTCTTCAGTATCTTACATGGTCCAAACTTCTTCATTTTTAGCTTGTTATATGTACCAACTAGAAACCGCTCCTTCCGTAAGTGAACCATGACTTCATCC
>MU228454.1:760015-783144 GCA_018584345.1 Thuja plicata
TTAGTCCACTTAAACTCTTTTCTATCCCCTCTCATTGTTTCAGTCAAGGGTCCACAAATACTGCTAAAATTTCTGATAAACTTTCTGTAAAAGCTAGCTAGACCATGAAAACATCTTACCTCAGTAGTACTCCTTGGAGTAGGCCATTCAAGGATATCATGTACCTTCTCTGGGTCCATTTTTAGACCTTCTATTGAAACTACAAATCCAAAATACACTAACTCCTTCACAAAACTACACTTCTTCAAATTTATCAACAATTTCTCTTCTCTCAACTTCTCAAATACAATATGAATATGCAACATATGCTCCTCCAATGTCTTACTAAAGATCAAAATATCATCTAGGTAAACAATGACAAACTTACCCATAAATTCTTTTAGAACCTCATTCATGAGCCGTATGAAAGTGCTCGGTGCATTGGTTAGCCCAAAATGCATGACTAACCACTCATACAATCCTTCCTTTGTCTTGAAGGCAGTCTTCCATTCATCTCCTTCTCTGATCTGAATCTGATGATATCCACTTATTAGATCTATCTTTGGGAAATACACAGCTCCACTCAAACAGTCCATAATATCATCCATTCCTGGCAATGGAGACCTGTACTTGATTGTGATATTATTTATTTCCCTAGAGTCTATACACATCCTCCACTCTCCATTCTTCTTTGGTGCTAATACTTCTCGTACAACACAGGGACTCAGACTCTCACAGATCAATCCTTTCTGCAACAACTCATGTACTTGTTTTTTCAACTCCTCACTTTCTATAGGTGTCATTCTGTGTGCTACCTTATTCAAAAAAATCGCTCCTAGAATCAAGTCCATCTGATGACTGATCTTCTTGACTGGTGGTAATCGATCAAGCACATTATCGGATACAATATCCTGAAATTCATTCAACAAATTTGCAACTTCTACACGAACATCTTCTACTTCCTCCTTACCAGCTTTTGGAATTAAAGAAAAACACATATGCTCATGCCTCATACCATCTAGGAACTTTCTTCCATCAAAAAAAGTTATTCTTGCACTACCACATACCTTTTCTTTTGTGTCATTCAATGGCTTTAGCTTATATCGCACTCCATCCTTTGTCATGAAATAGGTATTCACATGACCATCATGTACAACACATCTATCAAACTACCATGGTCTACCCAACAACATATGACATACATCCATAGATATGATATAGCACAGTACCTCATCATGGTATCTGCCAATCTTGAACTTTAAGAGGCATTGTTCATTGACCATGACCTTGTGGTCATCCTGTACCTAGGCAATCCGATATGGATGTGGGTGTTTTTGTCTCTTGAGCTTCAACTTTATAACCATCTCTTCTAACACCAAATTGTTAGTGCTTCCACTATCAATAATCACATCACAACACTTACCCTCACACTTGCACCTGGTGTGAAACATGCTCCTCCGTTGTTCAGGTTTATTCTCACCACTCAGCAGGACTCTTCTGTTAATCAACATTTCTCCTCTTTCAGCATCTTCAGAATGTGATGATCTGGCATCTTCATCTACATGTGCAACTCTGGCCTGGCCTTCATTTCTCCTATCTATTCTTTCTTGGCATTGAGGACATTCAAATTCCCTATGACCTTCTTCTCCATAGTGAAAACATGTTCCACGGAAGCCTCCTCTTCTAGATCCTTGTCCTCTTCCTCTTCCTCTTTGATCTCTATTATTCTGATCTTAGAAATGATTGGAATTGTTTCCTCGCTGATTCTGACTGCTACTAGCCTCATCCTTCTTTTTTGGATCTTCATTTCAGCCACCATATGACCATCCACCAGATCTTCCACCATGACCTCTCCCATTTTGTCTGCTCTCAAACTTCTTGTTCATCTTTTCCTCTACTTTAAGGGAAAACTAGTATGCCTCCTCAATACTATTCATTCGAACCAGATTCGACTCCTCTTGAATGCTTGGCCTCAACCCATTAAGGTAATGGGAAAATTTCTCCTTATCAGATTTTTCATGGCCTATTCTGATGAGGATTCGATAGAACTCCTCTATATACTCTTGAACAGATCTTCCTGCTTGCTTCAAACTTTGCATTTTCTTCAATAGGTCAAGCTCATAATCAATAGGAATGAACTATTGCTTCAACTTATCCACCATCCAATCCCATCTTGTGATTTTATCCTTTCCTCTTTGATTTCACTCTAATTGGATCTCCTACCACTAGATCTTCGCATGACCCTTTAGTCTGGCCTTTGCAAACTTGACCCGATCAGGCTCCTCAATATCTTCATACTCAAAATATTCTTCACATTCATTGATCTAGTCAATCAAATCCTCTGGGTTAAGATTCCCTGAAAATGTAGGAACCTCAATCTTAGATCTTTTCCCAATCTTGGAAATGGCTTGGAAAAGCCTTTCTTCTTTTGGATTAAAAACTTCAACTTCTTCTTGATCATCATTTCCTTCTTCGGCTTCATCCTCACTTTTGTTTCTAACATTAAGATTCATTCCTCTACAAATATCTTCTTGTAATGTTTGCACTTGTCTCTGGAGATCTCTAACCTCAAGTGTCACAACACCAGCTCTTCCACCACGTTCCCTTCGTGGAGGCATTTTAGCGATGCACGCTGAAACCCTAACCAAAGTCCTGGTGCAAACTGCCTCACAGTTAGTGATCTATTTATACAAAACCCTAACCCACGGTCCTAGTGAAAACTACCTCATAGTCAGTGATCTGTTCACACACTCAGGAACTCCTACTCTGATACCACTTAATGAAGGGTGCTCCCCTTAATACCACAAACACATAACAGAAACAGAGAAGCAACAACAATTTGCAAGAACAGAAAATGGGCTTCTTATTATCTCCACAAATGTGGAATTACAAACTTTCAGAATTACAATATGCAAAGCCACATGGGAATTCCCCTTACAATATTCTATAGGACAAATCCTCAAATTATTACCCAGATCTACCCAGAACTGCCCTAGACAACACTATGGGCTTTCTTTATATAGGCAATTTCCACCGCCCGAGAAGGTTCCAGAAATTACCCCATAGAGCCGACCAAACTTAGAATTATTTTATTTTACAATTTATTATATCATAGTCGGCTCAAAATAACTTTTGAAACCTGAACAAAAATTTTGAAGAAAAATTATTTTCCGCCATTTCAGGTGACCCAACTTTCGAAGACCATAAGTCATCACTAGTTGACCTGATTGACTATTATGACCCCAATTCGGAAAGGCCACGAAGCGCTCTACATGCCTAACTTGTCCAAGCGCCTGTCACCCAAATTTTTGACCTCATCTGGGGCCTCTAAAGCCTTCAAAACTGAGTTCAAAGTTTTTGTACCCTGCTGCCAATACCGAAAATCTTTAATATCTTCAAAACTAGACCTGATCTAGCCATGAAACTTTACTGGGAGGCTAATAAAACTGAGATGAACCTCCACATGTGAAATCAAAACATTCTCAGATCGTATGACCAACTTACTAAAAATAGAAAGTTTCCATAAATAGCATCTCTGCACAAGATAGCCCTTATTGAAAAGCAAACAAAAATATTTTTGGGTGATGCAAGATTGCCCTTACACCCAGGATGCTCCTGCATCAAGATGCTACCAATATTTCACTCTTCTGAAGTGAGTTTTGTGATGAGCCAAATTTGTTAAAGGTTATAATACACATTGTTATGTGTGACCCTATTAAAGGATTTAATCACCCTGCTAAAAGTGAGTCTTGTTAGAGGACTTACATCATTATATTAGAATGTCACATTGAATGACTATTAGGTCAACCTTGATTAAAGGATTTTGACTGATATAATGGTTAGAAAGTAACAATAGTTTTGATCTGAAACACACAACTCACTTTGCAAATACAGATCCACTTTCACTCAAATGTGAATTCACATACTTGACTCCATTATCATCTCTATTCTTCTGATCTTCTTGGAAATCCGTCAAGAAATTTCTACTTCGTAGTTCTATACTGCTCTTCTCAACCTTCTCTACCTTCTACTTAGATTTTCCAATCAACTGAATAAAGCTCGAACCCATAACCTGCAATTAGGCTAACCTTATACCTCTTTGATTAGGCATCTTGATCTTTTGCCACTTAATCATCACTGTAGAAATTAGGGTTTCATCAGATCCAACAAATCCTTCCAACATTTTTTTCTCCATCTACCTTGTAGATACATCTCAAAACTCCTTCTTCAATCCATACATGGGTGAACCCACAATAGTGGGTTACACTTTTTTGCCTAAACGGACATGGAAGTCTACGTTTTGAAAAACACTTTCAGATTCAGATGCATATTGTCATTACAATGTTTGAAATTGGAAGATGAAGTAAATTAGAGTCTTTTAAGATTTTTTTTCTATACTATAAATATATTTTTTTCTTTTTTTTTTAATTGATTTGAATGGTTTTTTTTCTCCCACGAAAACTGCTATGTTGCTGAAAATGTCATTTTCAAAAAGTAACATTGACTTCATAGAGCATAATTTTTTTTCTAAAATAACTATAAATGTGATTGTTTCAAATTTGGTTTTTAAACATCCATACAGAGGGCATGCAATTGGTTTTATGATTTTATCATGATTATTGAATATTTTATGAATGATTGAAGTAGAGTAAACTGTAATTTTGACATACCTTGACTGCATAGCTTATAACTTATTGTGTATTTATCAAAATTAAATTATTATTTTTTTGATAGAAATTTGACTTGAGCTGGAGGGAACTATTATTTTTCAATTATTTTTCTCTTTCCTACTATTTTTCATTGAACATCAAACTTGGAGGTTTATATTCGATAAAAAACCTAATTTGATGCACACCAAAAAACATAGACCTAATTAATTCAAAAATTGTAAAATCTATATTTGTTAGAAAGCTTGTTCAGATTAATTGTGTGATGCAAAAGGACGTCTCTTTATTCTTCCATTTGAGCCCTACGCTTGAGCCCCGAAGCCCTGAAAAACTATAGATTTCTGTTATCCTCTGCAAATGGCCTCTAATCAGAGGGTTTCGATTGAAATTACTTTCAATAAAAAGTAGTTTTGATAAAAACTAATTAGTTTCAATTGAAACTACTTTCTATCAAAAGTACTTTCTTATTTTAACATAGGTATGGGTAAAAACCCACGTAAAATCTTCACTAGCTAGTTTTGATCGAAACTAAGTTAGTTTTGATCAAAACTAAGTTAGTTTCGATCAAAAATAAGAAAATAAGGTAGTTTCAATCAAAACTAAGAATTTTTCGATCGAAACAATTAGGTACTTTCTATCAAAAGTACCTGACTAATACTCCCACCTTGCAGATTTCGTGAGGAATTGCTTCCTTCGAAAAAGCATAACCCACCATTATGGGTTCACCCACATAGAAACAACTAAACATATATTAAATTCTCATTAAATTCCCCATGATTCTCATCCTTACCTTAAATACACTTTACATATTCCAAGAATTCAACTATGTTGCCTCGGATCTCAATTATTTCTCAAATTGTAAAATACTGACACTTGGTCATCACTAGATAACTTGGTAAATACTTATGCTTGGCCGACAGTATATTTTCTCAGAATGTATTGGCACTCTATCGACACTCACATCACTTGGAATAAACATAATTTTCCTTAATATTCTCCTCTTTTTCTCGGTCAAGACTAATCTTTTAGTCTTCCAATATTCACTTGGTGTTATAGATAAACAACACATTACCTTGTCAATGTGCAATCTAATCAAGTTCCCATTATAGTTTCATATAACTCCACCATTTCACTAGGTCTTCATGGTATATCAAATTTTAAAATCTTCTTCATCAATCAAATGATATGACACTTTACTAGATAGGAACTATCTTACCAGTTAAGGTTTGACATCAATGGCAATATAACAATGGTTTCAATTGTAGCTTCCAACAGTAGGAACTACCTAAAAGTTAAGACATCACTTTAGTTTTTAGTAGTTTCTATTTATATACTTACTATGAAAGAAACAAATCACAAAAATAATGAAAATATTAAATTATCGTAGAACATTCGATGGAATAGATGCTTAAGAGTGAAGAAGAAAAAAATTGAGTGCATTTTGGAAACTAGAATGGTTAGGAAGACAAGGAGCAAAAATGAAAGTGGTTATGTAGCGAAGGAGAAATATATAATAGTGAACGATACCATTTTCTTAAGTAAAGAGAATTTAGAGTCTTTCTAGATAATCGATAGTGTTCTTGCAACAACAAATTTTTTTGATGTCAACGAAAAAAGAAAATTATCAATGAGAAAGTGCTCATGAGTATTTTTTATACCCCAATAAATTGATATAGAGTTATCATGAAATTTTTTAAAAAAAAATAAAAATTATTTAATATTTATTTAGCTTTCTTTTTCTCAATTGTCCCTTTGTGCATCATGAAAAATTTTAAAATTTGAATTTTAAATTATAAGAGGAGTAAATAATGAATTTGAGATAAATTTAATGCACTAAAATAAGGGGGAAATGGAGGTTGAAAAATTTGAGTATGATTTAATCAATAGCATAGAATTTTGATTCACATTCGGTGGATGGTGGCAGGAAGCCCTCCTATGTGAGGAAAGCAAGGAAGAAAATTGAATTGAGTTCATGAAATCACAATGATATTAGAGGCCCTATTTTGCGATCCTTTCTTGCTAGGTCCCAAGACAGGTACTCACATTGACATTCCTTTTGATAATGGAAAAGAGACCATTGATGAAGCGGTCTTCTATCTATGATACTATGAATATGAGTAAAAATGTTAAGGATGTGACTCAGTGAAAATGCCTTCTTTGTGTACTTTTTGTCTAAAGTGAATGCTCTATTGTTCAAAATGGCCCCCCTAGTGTGAAAAATGTTGATAAGATCCTTGCTATTATCTAGGTTTTGGCTAAGGGTATTAAGGATTTAAAGGAAGTCTATGAACTATGTATTAAAACTTTGGAGGACTCCTTTTCTAAAGTTGAGGAAAAATTAAGCTATGTTTTAGCAATTGGCTTCACAACCATAGAAAATATCTCATAAGGCTTCACACATTTGAATGATTAGGATGATGCTATTCAAGGTCTTTCTAAAAGGGCTTCAATTTTCCCTACCGGTAGTACAAAGAATAAATCAAAGAACAATGTGGCAGCACAATTGTGTGTGCCCTTAATAGCATTGTCCACAAGGTCTACTATATTAATTAGGATCTTATTCACAAGAATGAAGATTTAATGAAATATTTGTAGTGTGTTTGAGGTTGTTGTCCCATATTTTATTTTCTTTTGGTTGGTTTTCTCTAGTGGTTGGATAGCGTCTCTTTTATTTTGATTTGATATTTTTTTTTGTAAAGGGTTTCAGGGTCCCTTCGAAACTTGTTTTCCTCTAATCAAAATTGTAGTCATTTTTATTAATATAAGTGGGAAAGTGCCCCAGCCCATTACATATAAAAATTAAACCATTAAGAAAAGGATGATTATAATATATAACAATAGAGTTAATCAAGTGTTAACCAAAGTTAGGACTAGGAAAAATATTTGCATCTCTCTTCATTTTCTACAAACTTGCTCATTTTGTGTCTTTATTCCTTATTTATACTACTACCCAAATAGATTTATCTTTAGCATATAAAGCTTCATGTGAACGGGATGGTAAAACCTCATTAGTATCCCCAAAAAGGTAGGGTAGGATCATAGAGGTACAATAATCTAAAAGAACACCAACAAGTCTTTGGAATAATAACTTTATGAGAAGAAGTGGAAAAAATATCCTTAAGTTTAGTATGGACCTTAGAAACAAATATATTTTTGCCTAAAGAAGTCTAGAAAATAGTAGTAGGACAAATAGATGTAGAAAACTTAATCCCAACATTTTCCAAGTTACTGTTTGAGAAAGATTTAGTTTTTTAGAAAGTAGAAGAAACAACTTAGGAATCCTAAAAATCAACAATAATCAAAGTGTTTAGGTTAGATTCAAAGAGAGCTAAAACAATAGAGGGCTCAAAATACTCTAAATCACAACAATCATCTATTAAATAGCATGTGATTTTTAGAAGAGAATTTTATCACCAAGAAGGAGAGGACTTGTTAGGGCTATGGGGGAAGCTTGAGGCGAGATGTAGCATAGAAAAGGAGCATCTACCCTCAAAATAAATTCCCTCATAATCAATCTATTAGGTCCAAGTATGATCATCCACCTACAAACAAAAATCTCCTAGATGATCTTTAGATTGATCAATATCTATCAAATATAGGGAAAGGAGGTATGGGAAAAATTGTACTAGCATTTGCTAAGGGAATTTTTTAATGCTTGAATAGTGTATAAATAGGCTTGTTCAGTGAATTTTTAGAATTTTGGGGCTTTTGTTCATTTAAAAAATAAAGAGAGAAAGGATTATAAAAAAAGACTAATGAGACTATCACCTAGTAAATAGGGAAGAAGAAGATAAGAGGAGATAGGAAAATAGTGATAGAGAGTTAAATAAGAAATATTAGTTTGGTCCCATTATTTTAAAAGAACATTAAAGATTCACACATGACTACAAATGACTATATTTTTTAGTTTGAGTGAAACAAATTATATATTTTTCAAATTTTCTTCTTCTTGGGTTATGTCCATTTTATGAATGGTTCAATCTATGAGTTTATTTATTTAAAAAGAGAGTTATATTTTATGTATGAACATGTGCTTAGTTATTTATTTCTCTATGTCAAAACCCTTGAAATATAGAATTTTTTCTGTTCACATAGTATTAGACTATATTAGTATGGTATTTTCATGTTTAACTAGTAAAAGTCTCTAATTTGTCAATATTTTTATTATTTGAATCAGAAAAGATTGTAATCTTAAAGTGTTATACTAAATTCTTATAGCTAAAATCTTGTTCATATACTACAAGAATTTAGGTCTTTGCATCACCTACTAGATCAAAATTCAAAAGGTTCTAGGAACCTACAATGATATTGGTTCCATCACTGACCTTTGATCTAATCTAACCAGATGAACCAAATCTAACTTGTTCAAAATTAAATATAAAAAGGATATAATTACATTATTGAAAGACTAGCTGCTACGAAATATTATTTTAATAAGTATAAAATCCTCTACAATTCATTCCCAATAATTCTTTGATATCCATCAATCATTAGGTGATACTTTCCCAACAAATTCATTGAAGGGTAATGATGCAATAAATATCATATACAATCAACATGTAGGAAGTAATTCTAGGGCACTATAAATAACATAAATAAGAGTTTAGTTAAAATATACCAACACTACCTCTAAAGTAAAAAGGAAAGATGAAGGCAATAAAAAGATTGGATAAACATTCTTTACTGTCCCAATAGATAGCAAATTTAAAAGGCCTTAAAATACCATTTTCTTTTTATTCAAGGAAAACTAGTTTGAAAGGGACCAGAAACCATTAATACAACAAAAATAAAAACCAAAAGTTCTAAGCACTAACCATTAACAAAATAATAGTAAAACAAAAGCATAAAAGTACGGAAACCAAGCACCAAAATACTTAGAATTTTTACCAAACTATAATTCATTTTTAAAATCTTATCATTAATACTACAAAAAATATTGATTATATTTTCAATGGGGGTAATCCCCTTGTCTTATCTTCTTAATCTAGTCATCATTCTAGGCATTGTATCCATCTCTTACTCCTTGTTCAAGCCTTCATCCGCAATAGGGGCTTTATCCAAGTTCTTCACCACAACTTTGTCCATGACTTGAACTCTTTGGGTTGATTTCACATTGGAAAGTGAAGAAGGAAAATTACCTATAGACATGACCTGTGGAGCCTCCACCTATTCATTTAAATTCTTAAGGAATTTGGTGGTGATGTTCATTTTAGTTTTTCTAATGACAATAACAATAATCAATTTGTCCTAAATCTCATTCATTGAATTGATTAGCTTTTGATTGTGTTTCTCATGAAATTATTTAAGGTCTTTAATGGCCTTGGATAAAGCTTGAGTACTATTCATGATAGTTATCAAGACTCTAGCTATAGGGGATAGCATAAATCTTTCTTTCAAAGTAATAATTTCTATGAGTATCCACATTAACAAAACATTCTAACTTTCTATCATGTTTAATAATATTAGGGTTCTCTTATACTGAGGAAACCTTCTCGATTGGTGCATCTTTGTCCTTGCCAAAAAATATGTCCACATGGATCCCCGCATCGATATCTTCCATATTCTGAGAAGCAGGTGAAATAGATGTTGAAAAATTAGGAAGATTGAATTTGCATTTTTCCAAACAAGAAGATTGCCTTCCAACCCCAATAGAATCAAACCTAGGGTTATTTTTTCCTTTAACTTTACCTATCATATATTGATTATTTTTCCTTTTCCCCTTGACATCAATATTGGGGTCCAAAGAATCAGGAACAAATCCATCTGGTGGGACATAGTCAGAGTCATTATCATCAGAGAGGAAAATTTTATATTGGCTAGAGGGGGTGGGAGACGAGTGTTTCCTATTGTGCAAATAAATAAACCTATCATCATCAGAATAATCATCCTCCTAGTTAGAGGATGTATGCCCATAGTGAGCCCTAACCTTCTTTTTGAATGTGATGCCTATTTTGGGAGGACTTTTTTATTTATATAAAAATCCCTAGCATTCTCCATAATGAGTAAAATTGAGCCTTCATGAAGAATTGGGAAGTCATGGTTCATGGCACGGGCTTGTAAACTATGGTTCAGAGAAGAAACCAAATAAAATAAAAAATAAATGCACTTATTATGCTTGAAATATTTTAAGATCACAAAGTGGTAATTACAAAGATTACAAAATTTTCTATCAAGGGTAAGATATATCATAATTACCTTTGCAATATCAGCCCACAAATATTTGAGGGAATTTGGATCATATCCCCCAATAGTATTCTTATTGACTTTATCCCTTTCTCTAGGATATAAAAAGATATTGACCACTTCATTAGTGCATTTTATGTCTCTGTAAAACTTCCTTTCTTCTTTGAATGTATTTGACACCTTGGCTATAACTCTTCATTAATTTCTAGCTCAAGACAATAAAATCTCATGATGTCCTCCTTCCATCATTTAAGAAATGCCTTTGTAATAAGAGAATACATGCCATGGATCCTCTACATATGCCCATCAAGACCTCCAATAGATATCTCACTCCAAAACAAAGGCATGTTTTTCCAGTTATGAAAGAAAATGGGATCAAGTAAATTATGATCACCCCTTATGCCACCTATAAAAATAGAACCCATGAAAAAAGAAGGGAACCCACAATTGGAAATGATACTTAAAACCAGTAGAATACCAGGCCAATTTATAATAAAGGAAGACCACATCAAGACACTAATTCACACATATGAAGGCTTTCATTTCCAAGACATCAAGAAATTTAGTATTCTCCACCATCATTTCACAGTATCATTTGAATCTCTATATGGATATTATCATTAATACCCTAATTAATTAGGTTCTGATATTTAACCCCCAAGTTTGCCAACCTATGTACCACATAATTACCTTCATGCAACACATGTGATATTTTACAATCTTCACACATATTAAGCATATGTTTGAAATCTTCTATCACTAATTTAATTGTCTGAATAGGGGTGATTTTTGCATTAAACAATTAACACTATTTAGGGAGTCAATTTCTAAGTAGACCTTCATAAGCTACCTATCTTAAGCCATTTTATTCCCATTATAGGTTGCATGAACCTCAAAAAAGTGGTTTGTCTGAGTACCCAATTGGAGGGCCACTATCGAGATAAACCCCATTATAATCACAAGAAACTCTATCACATCTAACATGTCCAAGATTCCCCTTCATTGCCCCATTATTATTAATTTTCATCCATTTTGGAGGAGGAGTTGACTAGACCAATTCATCCCTTTGACACTTCTATTTTATCAACAAAGAAGAAATGTGCCAATATAATTTCCAACTTTGACAAATAGCCATCTTGTGTATACAAGGATTGAGAGAAGGGCGCTCAGCTTTAATATTACAACAAGAAACAAAAACATTTTCCTTAATATCTAGTTGAGTCTTCATGCCCATAAATTTTACAAAGCAACTAGCCTCCTTAAATATATGATTATTTATTTCCCTCCAAAGGCCCCAGGAAATATAAGGAATCATTAAAGACTAGAGTAGAGATAAGGAATGGTTAGAAGTTTCATATTTCCGCTAAAGCTAACATTCAATAAAATAATCTAGGAAAACATAGGCCAAAGACCATATCTTCAAGAAAAAGGACCAACCTTATCTATTAAAGGATCATATGCACAAGATGTGGAAAGGATCCTCTACATCTTCCAAACATAGATAGCATAGATTTAGGGTCGTCATTCCTCTTTTGCATAGATTATCTATAGTATGAATCTTATTCTAAACTTGAAGCCAAAAGAACATATTGACTTTGGGGATAACCATAAGGTTCCAGACCAAAGCCAAAAATGGGTGGGGATATAGATCTTTGATTTTCATTCTAAAAGAATGAGAAACTAAATAATTTCCATATAGAGAATGAATCTACACCAAAGAATCTATAGAATCCAAGATAGGGATATGGGGTAAGTGCAAGAAGTTGAGTGCCAATTCCGCGGAAGTGTTGTGGGTTTGAAAACTAATGCTAGAAACGAGCACCCATTTTGAAAAAAAGGGGCACCCGTCTTAGGCTCGAACACCCAATCCAAAATTCAAAAAATGGGTACCCATTTTTTTTCAAAACGGGTGCCCGTTTTTTAATTTTTTTTTTTTTTTAAAATTATTTTTTTATGCCGATTTATTACATTTAAGAAACAGGTACACGTTTTTAAATGTGTGCCCATTTTTTAAAATTTGAATTTACCAAACCACCATTTGCATTGGATTTTGATTTGGGATAGGTTTGGTGGGACCAAGCCTATGCTTGGACCTCCAAAATAATGGCTAAGGCATTTGAACACCAGATTTTTGTCTTGCCGTAATTTTTTGAGGGTCTTCCTAATCGAATTTTTTGATGAAATTAAAATAAATTAGAGATCTTACTATCTAGATTTCAAAAATATAAATTTTATAGTGATATGATAAATTTTACTATTTTTACAATATTTATTAATCAAAAGTGGTACCTAAACTTGAAATAGTAAGGTTCACTAAAACTTTAATAACTTTTTTGATTTTAAGTTTTTGAAAAAATGAATTATATGTGACCAATCTAAATAGAATTCTATTCAAAATTAAAAAAAAAATTTCTCAAAAAAGTAAAATTTTCATCAAATTATGGTGGTCGTACACGAGAGGTTTTGAAAATTTACTTTATAGTCAATTAAAAATTAATAAAAAAAAAAATTCAATTAAAAAAAAAGAAAAAATATTCTGACCAATCTTTGATGTATTAGGTACCTTCCCCCAAAAGGATTTAGAAAAAATCATTTATTTACTTCAAAATAGGGTGGTCGTACACATGCGGGGTATGGTCCTGAAATAGACATTTTGAAAAAGAGGTTTTTAAACATGCCTACTAAATATATTTTCTACTATGTGGGTATTTAAATAAATTACATATTTGAAAAATAGACTCTGAGAACTACATTTTCTAATAGTGGACTTTTTTGATATTCAATCTCTAAGTGCCTCAAATTTTGACATCAATTGATAGACAACTTGAAAATCAGGGAAAACACTTCCACTTTTTGCCCAAAAAGTGGACTCAACTTCTTGCTAGCACCCTATGAACCACAAATAAAAGGCTGTAAACAGGTTCAATACCTAGATCCACCTCCCTCAAAATAACCTAGGTGTGGTTTTGAACATTATTTTCCACCTTGTAGACAAACCTCCTAATATAAACTTTCCTATATTGAGTGGCCCAATGAATCAAGGATAGTGGAGCTTCTCGCACCCACCAAACTATTGGCAAGTTGAAATTTAGGGTGTTCATGACTAATTTTGTGTTTTCATTATGGCAACAAAGTCATATAAAGTTTTGACAAGTAAACTTTGAAGATCAAAATTGACTAAGTATAGAAAACAAAATAGTACAGAGATATACAGTTGATCAAAGCACCAGTGCATGTGTGTATGATCAAGTCAGAATATGTGCCTTCATACTTAAGCTTTATGATATGTTATTAAGCTTAGTCTATACACGTATAGTATGGTATGATAGTACAGATAAGTTACAGCAAGTTCAAGTGCCACTAGCAGTTCAGAAAATAGAGCATGAGGCCAACTTCAGATTTTGATTAGCATATGATATTTTATTTTGTAATGGCTATGCACCTATTGTAACATGATTTTAATTATGTCTTTAACACTCATGTAAATATGCTTGAGCCAAATGTTTTGGAAGCATTGTGTATGTTGTTTTTAGTCTGACTAAGGTCTTGTTTTTGGTCGCGTCTATTCAGGCATGTATATATACTTGACATGCAATTTGTATTAAGGAAGGAGAGGAAAATATGTAGAGAAGATATCCAAAAGATCAATATAAGAAAATCAGTATGAAGTAGAAGTCTTCAAGAGATTAAAGAATTAGGAACTGATCAGACAAAAGTTTCATTACAACAGTTCATCTTTTGATATAGTATATATCTATTACTTGAAGGTTGTAGCCTTCAACCTATTGGGTAGTGAGCTCTGGCAGTGAGCCATTCACCTTTAACAAGGTTTTGTAAAGACTCCTAACAGGGTCATTATACTTGCATTGTAAATATTACACCTAACAAGGAAAAGGAACTCTAACAAGTTCATAAGACTAGTACAATAATTTGTGGGTACTAATTCCCTCCAGGGTTTTCCTCTAATCAAGGTTTCCCTATAATCATATCTTGTGTTATATGTTATTGTGTTATGCTTCATTTGTTATCTATTTTATTTAAGTTTCAAGTTGCTGAAATAAAGATAATTGACAACAATTGATTCACCCCCCCTTTAGTGTTTCTAATAATTGGTATCAGAGCTCTAGTCCTCTGAAAGAAAGTTTAACCACTTGAGGAGATCATGGATTCAACAGAAGAGAAACATCTAAAAAATAATCTTGAAGCATCCCTTGATGATCTTGAAAGATCTGAAAAATAAAATATAGAACTTAAAATAAAAGTTGATGGCTCCCAAATGCTTATCAAAAAATTAAGAAAAGATTTGAAAGATTGCTCTACAAATGATTTGGGAAAAATGGTCAAAAAGATGAATGAAGAAAATATGTCTCTAAAGGACAAGATTGAAGATCTGAATGAATAGCTTATAGACAGCCTAACAACTATTGAAGAGAATACCAAAGAAAGTAAACAATTAGATGAAGAACTTATGCAATAAAATATGATCTTGGAGTTGGAAAACATCAAGAAAAAGATAGAATCATAATTGACAAAAGCAAAGAATCATATTGAAAAAGTTCAGACAACTTCTGATCTAATTCAATCACAACTCTATGCACAAAAGATAAGACGAGATACTACTAGTGTTTGATACAGTATAGCACAAAATGAAACCAATACAATACAATAAAGCAAGAAAGTACAAGATAAATCTACAAAAGTAAAGGCTAATGAGAATCTTGCAGAAAATAGAGAAGAATCATCTAAAGATGAACACAAGATAGTTAACCGAACTTGTTATGCCTGTAACAAGCATGGACATTTGGAAAGAGATTGTAAATAGGTAAGACCATTCAATGACTATTGTTATTCTTGTAATAAATATGGTCATAGGGATATACATTATAGAACAAGTCAAAGAAATTAGTCACAACAGAGCCAAAGAAATATGACTCAATACAATCAGAGAAATCAACCTTAGAGAAACTATCAGAATATTACATGTTAGATATGTAATTATAATGGACATGCAATCAAGTAGTGCAGCATGATAAAAAATATCAATAGACCTCCAATCATTTGTCACTCACGTAACAAAGAAGGACATATCTCAAGGTTTTGCAAGTCCAAAACACAAAAATAAGAAAAGCCTCAAGGATCAATGTTTGAAGAATCTGGAGAAGTCAAGTTTATAAAAGCTACAGAAGATTTAGGTAAAATATGGGTTGAAGTAAAGAAAGATGATGATGTTAACAAGGTAGTAGATGCATCCATAGTGGATGCAACTTCTACTTCTGGTTAGATGACTCTCATGGTGTTAGGGGGAGCTATTCTAGCTCTAAATCCCTACACAGCTAGTATCCTCACCTCTGAGTATGCACCTATTGATTCATGTATTTGGTGATGAATTGAGGAAGTACGCATGGAAGCATAGCTTATACTTTGACAAGAACAAAGATTTAAATTCTTAGTGTAAGCAAAATTATGACATCAAACATTAAATGTAGTAATTATTTACAAGTCAGTGAAAGATCTTTTATCCTCACTTTTACATTTGAGATCAAAGCATTCAAAGAGCACAGGAGAATTTAGCATCAAAGAATTAAAATATAATCTTTGGTTGGTTAGCAAGGCAAATCAAATTTGAAATAGAACCCTAGCAGACACGTCATTCAAAAATATCTGTGAAACCCTAATTAAGCAAGTTACAAGTAAGTAATGGATACTACTACAGTGTTTGACATCTCTAAGAAAAAGAGATATGTGTTTAAGAAGCATCCATTCAAGTTTTTTCTAGATGATGTAGAAGGGGAATTCTCCAAGACTCCACTAGGAGTCGTGCATGTTGAAGACATACATTCTTACATTTACTGTAAGAAGGAGTATGTTGGTGACAACAACATAACAATGCTCATGGAATCAATGATGAAACAAGATTACTCATTCAAGGATGAATACACACATCTCACTAATAACCCTATTTTTGAGTATACAAATGCACATGAGTTCTATGAACCAGAATGGGTTAAAATTCTACTTAGTAGGATTCATGATGATCTGTATTGGATTGGTGAAATTCCTGTCTGCTTTAATGTTGACCTCATTCATGAGATGACTGGACTCTCCAAGGTTGGACCTATTCTTCCTACTGGAAAGGATGTAAAGAAACAAGTTGAGCAGGATTTATTATCTAGAAGCGATAGGTGTGGGATGACTGTTAATCCCATTGTGGAAGAAGACATCAAAATTGTCACCATGATACTTGGTTACAAGTTTTATCACGCAAGAAGACTGAATAATGTATCCACAACTATAGTTTTGGCAGCAATAAGGATGGCAAGAGATAACACACAATATAATCTCTGTGAGATATTGCGCACACAACTAATTGAGAACATTAGAGCTATCAAGCATGACAGGAGAAAAATATTCAGATTTGGCCCATTGATTATCTACCTATACTTCCACATTGTTGGTAAAGTATCTAATCTTTACCTAGATAGGATAAAACCTACTATGTCACAAATTTCATTAAAAGCTACATCAGAGAGCAGTGTAAATCAAGACATTTAGGATCAAGATGCAGAAGAGGTTTAGAATATCGGAGAAGATAGTTGAGAAATACAGGGACACCATATGCTTCATGGTGGAAACTGACTATACTTGCATGGAAGCAGTTGAGCCAAGAACAAAATGGATTCACCCACTTGGTTATGAAGTTGAATAACATGTGTTGGAAGGATATGCAAAAGTTCTTTTGTCTACGCCCAAAGATGCAAAAGAGCCAAGATGGGGCACATACAAAGAGAAGAAAAACAAGTTGATTATGTCTTATAGTGCAGATAATAAGAGGAAGGCATCAAGGATTACATCCAACATCCTAAAAGTTCATGGGGTCACACAAGAAGACCTAGATAAAGCTAGGGAAGCTAAGATTGTAAGAGGGCTCAAACAAACACCTATAGAAGTCAAGATAGAGAAACCAGATGATATCCACAAGAAGAAAAAGAAAAAGTCTGATGAAGGTACATCTGCACCCTCAACTACTATTGACTTGGAATGCTCTCCACCTTCAGTACCAAGCAAATTGAATAGAAGGAAGCAAGTTCCCATAGGTCACCCATCTTCAAGGACAACACAGAGCAAAGTAAAGAATACTCAAGCCCCTTCCAAGGTATGATTCAGACCTAGTCTTGAAGTCTTAAGGAACCGAATCATTAATGAAGGAAGACTAGATTCAATTACAAATGTCTATGAAAAGTACCAAGAGATAGACAAATCAGAAATACATTCTATGAGTATTTCTCATATAATAAAGTTTAAAAGGTCTATTTTGGAACTCAAGAAAGTCATTCCTGAGAAAATATGGAATATACTAGACCTATTGAAAAGGAAATAAATTGAAGAAGATATGAGGATTAGAGAAGAAACATTAGACATTCTTCTCCTTGTTTGCTCACAAGATGAGAAGGCAATATTGTTAGATTTGGTAAAACCTCATCTAAGAACCAAAACAATAACTCTTCACATTATGAAAAAAGAATATGAATTGGTTGGTAAAGAGACTGAAAGGGCATTCGAGCAAGTATTTTTGGACAGACACATGTATCCATTAACGGTGCCTACAACTAAAGTGGCTCCAGTTCCTTCCAAACAAGAAAAAGAACCAAAGATTCTTAATGTACCAATAACAGGTCCATATTTTTCAGTGCCCAAAGTTACATCACTCTCTAATTTAGTTAAGGATTTAGATGAAACCATTGTGATAAATGATGTTGAGATCACTATGTCAGCCTTAGAAAATGACTTAAATAAGTTTGAGGAAGCATTTGTAAGTACTGAAGAAGCTGAGAAGGTATGCATTGATAATATTTCTTTGTAGCAAGAACAAGTTCCTATAGGAGAAACAACAGGTCAAGATAAAGAGAGAAAGGATGAATCTAATGAACCACCCTCTACGGAGATCCCAGTGAAAATTGAATATATATGGATAGTCAAAATCCTATATTCACTCCATCTATCAAACCATCAATATCATTGTTGTCAAGCTTGACCCCTTACTCAACAAACCTAGATGCATGGGGAGAAGAAGACTTAATTAAAATCAGCGTATTAGCCATGGAAAAATCCAAAGAGAAACAAGTTATGAGAAACCCTCTCTTTCTAGAATCAGCAAACATTTTGAATAACCTAGTGCCAAAAGAAAATAAATTGGCAAATATTCAGTCAGTTGATGATGTTGATAACATCTTGACTTGCTTCAAAGCAAACTTTACAATTTTAATAGATTCAACTATGAAAACTGTAGAGGAGAAGTACAAAAAGGAAAGATTAGATGAACTGATAAAGAACTTCCAACTAGATCCAAACTCATTGAAGATTGGTCAAACAATTCTAAAAGAGTTAGGAGAAAAAGGTAGGAAGGTGATAGCAAATTGTATGGACAAAGGAAAATTCACTTCTAAGCACATCAAGAAAATTGAAAAAGAAAACATCTTGGTTGAAAACATCAGGAAATCAGTTGAAACATCCTCCCAAGACATCAACATCTGCAACAACATCTATCAAGGGTAGATAGACAAGATTGAAAAAGCCAAGATAGAGATTAACAAGATAAGGACCAGGCAAACCCAACTAAGAATTGCACTTGCACCGTCCTTAGCTATTTTAAATGAGAACATAAAATAGATAGATGAAACCATTGTCACATATGATCAAGGCCCCTGCATAGATCTAATAAAGATGGAGAAGCTCACATATGTATTATGCACCCATCTTCATACTATTGATGCACTCAAGGCATTATGACAATAAGAGATCAAGAATCTTCAGATTGCATACCCAGATGTGTACTCAGAGTAAGTACTTAGGTCTTTCATTTTTGGCACCTTTGTCATTAATTTCAAAGTGGGAGTATTGTATAGAAAGGAGTTCAATATATATAGCCGAAGTTAAGATGTACAATAAACTTATAGTTTTTATTGTTAAGTCAAAGTTCAAGTAACTTGGCCACATTCCTTTGTTGCCATTAATGACAAAGGGGGAGATTGTTGGAAAGTTGAAATTCAAGTTTTTCATGAATAATTTTTTGTTTTCATTATGGCAACAAAGTCATATAAAGTTGTGACAAGTAAACTTTGAAGATCAAAATTGACTAAGTATAGAAAATAGAATAGTACAGAGATATATAGTTGATCAAAGCACCAACGCACGTATGTACGATCGACTCAGACTATGCACCTTCATAATTAAGCTTTATGATATGTTATTAAGATTATTCTATACATGCATGGTACAGTATGACAGTATGAAGAAGTTACAACAAGTTCAAGTGCCACTAGCAGTTCAGAAAATAGAGCATGAGGCCGACTTCAGATTTTGATTAGCGTATAATATTTTATTTTGTAATGGCCATGCACCTATTTTAATATTATTGTAATTATGTCTTTAACACTCATGGAAACACACTTAAGACAATTTTTTTGGAAGCGTTGTGTATGTTGGTTTAGGGCCAACTAAGGTCTTGTTTTAGCTTGCGTCTATTCAGGCATGTATATATGCTTGACATGCAATTTGTATTAAGGAAGGAGCAGAAAATATGTAGAGAATATATCCAAAAGATAAATATAAGAAAATTAGTATGAAGTAGAAGTCTTCAAGAGATTAAATAATCAGCGCATAAAAGGAACTGATCAGACAACAGTGTCATTACATTAGTTCATCTTTTGATATAGTATATATCTATTACTTGAAGGTTGTAGCCTTCATCTTATTGGGTAGTGAGCTCTGGCAGTCAGCCATTCACCTTTAACAAGGTTTTGTAAAGACTCCTAATAGGGTCATTGTACTTGCATTGTAAAGACTGCTCCTAACAGGGCAAAGGAACTCTAACAAGTTCATAAGACTAGTACAATCATTTGTGGGTACTAATTTGCACTGGGTTTTTCCTCTGATCAAGGTTTCCTTGTAATCATATCTTGTGTTATGTGTTATTTTTTATGCTTCATTTGTTATCTATTTGATTTAAGTTTCAAGTTGCTGAAATAAAGATAATTGACAAACACTGATTCCCCCCCTTCTTAGTGTTTATAACACAATCATCCCAAAACTACATGTTTCTTCCATTACAAAGGGACCATATAATCCCCTCATAGAAGAGAGATTTATTCTGTTAAATAAACCTCCATAAAGTTGAGCACATAGTCATAGGCCTATCAATAGTAAAAAAAATCCCTTATATATGTATATTCAGCCAAATACTTACTGTGAACAATTTTGATCCATTCATTATCCGTATTGAGACTTCTCCAATGTTGTTTAGCTAATAAAGCCTGATTTAAATCCTTAATCTAATGAATAGAAAACCCTCCAATATTTTTTGTAATAAAAACTTGATTCTACACTATTAAATTTATCTTATTTTTAGTTTTTGACATTGTCATTAAAACAATCTTTTGAATATTTTATGTTTTAATAAAAAATTTAGGAAGTTGAACAAGCTCATTTCATAAATCAATAGGTTTTGCGAAAAAGCTTTAATCAATTTTAATTTACCATATTGACCTAAGAGAGTCCCTTTCCAACCAACCAATTTAGTGTAATACCCTTAAATAATATTATCCCAAAAAGAATTTGGGACTTTATTAGCACACAAAGGAAGACCCAAGTATGTAGATCAAAGACTATTAATTTTATATCACAAAAAATGAGCAATCCTATGTTGCCTTCTTTACAAAATTTAAGGAAGGCTAATAGTTTGACTAGATTCTTTCTCATACAACTCAATTACCCCCTTCAAAGTCATATCCTCTAAAATATAACTTTCACCCATACGTATTGTATCATCCACAAACTGTTGATGAGAACAAATTATATCAAAAGGATATACACCTTTCACATTACTGATAGAGACCTGCCTTTGAATATATCTTCCCAAAGATTCAACCATATAAATGAAAAGGAAAGGGGAGATAAGGTCCCTTTGACATAGCCCTTATGAACATGAAATAAAAATAGTAGGAGATCCATTTATAAGAAATCTATTTTTATAGTAAAAATACCCTCTATTTGATATTGTACTAGCTAAGAAATCTATTTTTTTTAAAAGTAGCTAAAGAAATAAAATATAATTATGTCTAGAAGAATTATTTCAAATCTTTATAAATTGAGAGAAATCCTCAAAACCATTAATTTTTTTTTTATTAAATAATATCCACTTAAAATGGAAGCCCTTTTGGATTCTAAAACAAGACGAAGGATAATCCTCATATATGGAAAATGAAGGTGTTTAGATAAGATAAAAGAAAGGGTATTCCAAGACTCTAGGTCTTCCCCCATAGGCCTAACAATAAAAGCATTGTAGAAAAAAAATAAGAATCTGCCATAAAATAATAACCCTTAAAATAAAATAAAAAATAATCCTTCAAATTTTTTTTTCAACTAACTAATATTGAAAAATAGCACATCCAAAAGTTAGAGAAGAGTGAGGGAAAAGAGAATTAGGGAATTGATTTCACATAAATAATTTTAAACTATAGTTTAACCACTTGATTTGAAAAACTAGAAAAAACCCTAGATAGCAAGATAAGCACCCTTCTTGATGGCATTATAGATATTATGTACACTTTTATTTTATTTAAAGAAGTATTTTTATTTACCTTAAAAAATTATAATTATTTAACATTTTTTTTTGGTTTATTTATGTAAACACTATTTTTTAATTTAGATTTTCTAAATATCCATCAACTCTCTTTTAATTTTGTTAACATATCCACATCATTATATTATGTCCTTTACTACCAATATTATTATGATTAAAATAATATCCTTTACTCAGATCCACATTTCGCAAAATTAATGGTGTATCTCGGTAGACTAGTGCTCGAATTTCTCTGTAGTTTTTCCTCAGTGATGTCTCTGTAGACATTTTGCTTCTCGGGTTGCTTTGTAGAATGAATGTTGGTGTTCACTGAGAACTTGTTTGTTGGGTTCCTCTTTGAACTTGTTTGTCAGTTGACACTGTTGGGTTCCCTTGTACTTAAAATTTTTGGCGACCTCTTTGAACTGTTGTGTCAGGTTGCACTATAAACCTGTCTTTCGGTGTTCATGAAACCAACAATTCAAAAATGGTTTCCTTTGTATAATAGTGACAAAATATGATCATCAGTATTTATATGTATATATATTAATGTATATGTATATGTATATATATGTATACACACACACACATATATATAGATACATATATATACATACACATATATACATATACATATATATATTGTATGTGTACGTATTGTTCATCATTTACTAATATATATA
>MU228454.1:805048-832957 GCA_018584345.1 Thuja plicata
ATATTCCTCCTTAAGAGGAATCACACATTTGTCACACACACAATATGAATGTGGCATCCATAGGAGAAGGGAGTTACATGCAAAATCCTCCACTCATCTCTACTTAAGAGATGTCTCTCACACACTTGTTTCAATAATCTTCTCCTCTCTCTCAATCTCTCATTGCTCTCATTATTGTATTGAGCTCATTGCTCTCATCCTTTAGGCTTTTTGCCATATTCTTATTCACAAAGGGGTTTTTCTTTGCTTTTCCCCTTACCAAAATCTCTTGGCTCATTGTTGGATTCTTGAAGTGCTTTGTGGTTGATCTTGAAATCTTTCTCTCCTTTGGCTTATGGTAAAATCTTCCAACATTTCATTTTCTTGGATAAATACTTGTTTAATTTTTCATTCTTTTCATTCTTCTTACAAGATATCAGAAAAAAAATTAAATGAAGGTATCTAGGATCAAGCATAATAGACATACATACCTCAGAATCACCGAAATAGGGCCTAATAGGTCCTAAAAGACATCCAATTATGGGTGCTAATTGTTGAGAATTGTTTTTACACAAAGAAACATTTAGGAATAAGTGATGTATACTCCCATCTTAAAAGAATGATGATGTTATTGATAGAGGCATGCCAAGGTGTGCTTGCACAAACACTATCTATGACTCTACTTTCCCTAGTCTTCTCAAGATCCTAAACTCACTTCTAGGACCTCACAATTCTTTTTCTACTAGCCTAAGACTCCACTAACTCAATTCTATGAGTTGGTATCCTTGTGCTTCATCTTAAGGGGTAACTATCATTAAGTGTACTTCAACTCTTCACTCCTCCTTGGATGTCTCCAAGTGCAACTTCACCACATTGCCATCATAAGTGTTGCATGGGGTACATTCATTACTAAAACAACTATTTGTCTCCCCAATGATCCCATTTTAAAAGGGCATTAAGGATTTCTCAATTGAGTTCAAGATTGACTATGGTTTTGGCCTAATAGGCCTAATTGGTCTACTAGCCCTAAACAAAGTGCTTTTCCTAATTATTTATCAAAAATTCCAAATAACCTAGAAAACTAACTTGACATCTAGATACCCTTTTTCAAGACCTTGAAGATTTTGGTGGTCTTAGGTTCCTAAGGCATCCATATATTGGATTCCTTAAATGTAGGGCTAATAGGGCTAATTGGGCTATGTTTATGCAATCCTCTGATTTCTACTTGTAAATATACCTAAATGGATTGGACAATGCCATCTCATTAATAGGTGTCTATAGGAAATCTAACTCCTTGAAATCATTCTTGGTTTTGTGCTTCCATTCTTTCCCATGCAATTGCAGATCAATTGTTCTTTGTCATGCACCTAGCTGGGCACACTGACCTCGCCTAGGGAATGATATCAAAAATAGCAAGATTTCTCTTCTAAGCTCCTCCTTCCACAAAAACAACATCCAATGGCTCCCCTACCATATTCATCTAGGTTGTGATGATTTTCATGATGGAGAACAAAGGGGAGACATAAAACCAAAAATAGTCTAAACTACACCAGTAACTGTGCTATCTACAATTTTTTTTTGAAAACTAATATAATGAACTCAAATCAAATACACTACAGAAAATAAAATTCTTAGAACAAATTATACTACATAGATCCAATACTAACCCTCACTATTCAATCCATAAAATCACACCTAGACTTAATGAAAGTCGACCGTGTCTACAAAACCAAAACTCTTAGCTTCTATTCACATCCAAAATTAGATGTCTAAATATGTCTTACCCTTGATTGTAGACAATTATGGAAACTACCCATAATGATTCTTCGAAAAGAATCCAATTCTCCAATTGTTGTCATGCAACATTAAAAGTTGCTAAAATGTTGTCAAGCAACATTGTGACAACTTTTATATCTTTTTGTAAAGTTATTGTTAAGGGTTTCTAATCAACCTAGAATAATGTAGAAACATCCTAGGAACTATGTTAGGAATAATTCTACCCTTTCCCAAGCCTTAAAGGCTTTAAGACCCATTTCCCCATCTTTAGGCCTAATCTAACACTAATTTCTATCAAAGCATTAAACATCTAGGTTGGATTGAGCCTAGTCTAATCCACCAAGGAAAAAATATGCAAGACCTTCTATGGTAAAAATTAAACACCACTGACTTAGCTAAGGTCAGTACAAGCCAAAATATTAACTAGCTTATAGATTAGCCTAGGTTCTCCTGCACCATCCTCCCCAATGGAAATAATTCAAACCATCCTTAGATTGAGTAAGTTGGAATCCACTCGCAACTTCTTGAATTCATTCTCCTAGATCCAAGTGGCATCTGCATCCCCTTGTCCATGCCATTTAATCAAATGCTCATAATAAGTTCTCTATCTGGGCTTCTTGTAGGCCCTAGAGTCAAGTACCTTCTCTACCTTCTTAGGTGGTGTAGGGGTCAAGTTCAAATATTCTACCTCCTTTATGACCTCTATAAGGCTTTGGTCTAGATCTAGAGTAGGCCCTATAAAGGATCAGATCTACAACATTGAAAATTGGTGACAAGCCAATATCATCAGGTAGTTCAACTTTATATGCATTAGTTCCATATTTGGTCAGAATCATACATGGGCCAATATTTCTAATAGCTAGCTTATGAGGAACTCTTTTATGCAATATTGCCTTGTTTAGATGGATCATTACTAGATTCCCAACTTGGAAATGACCATCCCTTTTTCTTTCATCTGCCTTGTTCTTTATCTTCTTTGTATTATCAGTTAATGTCTTTCTTACTCTCTCATGCACTTCTTGCATAGAATGTGAAAATATTCTACATAGCCACTTCCCTTGGCTCCATCCTTGAGTTCTCTGAGTTTGAATATGCCTCTAGAGTGTAGTCCATAAACTATTTCAAAGGGACTCTTACAAGTAGTCCTGTTTATAGTATTATTATAGGCATATTCTACTTGTCCTAGGAGTTGATCCCAAGTCTAAACATACTCCTTTGTAAGACACCTAAATAAGTTTCCAAGGCTTGTATTCACCACCTTTGTTTGGCCATCTATCTGAGGGTGATATGTAGACCCAAAAGACAGATTAGTTCCTAACTTGTACCACAATGTTTTCCAAAAGTGACTCATAAAATTAGCATCCCTATCATAGACTATACTCAAAGGTAATCCATGTATCCTTACCACTTCCTTGAAGAATAAATGTGTTATGTGACAAGCATCATGCACTTTCTTGCATGAGACAAAATGTTCCATTTTACTGAATCTGTCTACAATAACATAGATGCTATCCATTCCTTATTTGGTCTTTGGCAATCCCACAACAAAATCCATACTCAAGCATTCCCATGGTCTACTAGGAATGGGAAGAGTTTGGTAAAGGCCTGCATTGGAATATGTACCCTTTACTTTATGACACACCACACAACTTTATACATACTTCCTAATGTCCAAATTCATTTTAGTCCAAAAGAAAAACCTCTGCACTAACTCTTGGTCTTATTGACACCATAATTCTCACTAAGTGCACCATTATGTTTCTCTTGAATTAGATTTTCCCTAATTGGCCCTCTAGGAATACATAATTCACTTCCTTTAAACAATAGATCACTTTGCAGAGTATATTCAAAGAATTCACTATGAAAATTATTCTTGTACTCTTGACATACCTTATAGATGTATGCAAAGTCTTCATCTTCTGCATATAGGTATTTTGCAACTCTCAATACACATGCTTTGCAGGTGTATCTTGTGTAGAGTCAGGGCTCTTCTGCCTAAGGAATCTGCTACATTATTTTGTAGTCCCTTCTTGTGCTTAATGTTGAAAGTGTAGGCCCACAGATACTCTACCCACTTCATATATTTATGAATGAGTTTGTCTTGTGAATTCAAGAAACTAAGTGCCTGATTGTCTCAATAGACCACAAATTCTTTTTGAAGCAAGTAATGCCTCCATTTCCTTAGGGCTTGGTCTATAGCATACATTTCTAGGTCATAAGAAGAGTACTTCTTCTTAGCATCACTGATCTTTTCACTATGTAAAGCCACTAGTCTTCCCTCTTGGCTCAAAACAACACCAATAGCCACATTACTAGCATCACATTCAATTGTGGATAACCTCTCAAAACTTGGTCATGTTAGGATTGGTTGAGTGGCAATATTCTTCTTTAGTAATTAAAATCCATGGTTATCTTTCTCATTCCAAAAAAATTTGGTTTTCATCCCTCATTTGATAGTATCTAACATAGGGGCACAAATAAAACTGAATTTCTTAATAAAATTTCTATAGTATTGGGCCAAACCATGAAAACTTGTCACCTCTGTTGCAGTCGTTGGAGTAGGCTAGTTAATAATGGCTTCCACTTTTCCTGGATCCATCTTTAGATTACCTTGAGACAATAAAAACCCAAGGTACACTAGCTCCTGCTTCATGAATTCATATTTTTCCAAATTTATCATTAGCTTCTCTTCATGCAACTTCTTGAAAACAATCTATAGATGTCTGAGATGCTCCTCTTTTGCCTTGCTATAGATTAGTATATCATCTATATATACTACCACACATTTTCCAATGTAGTTTTTTAGGACTTCATTCATGAGTCTCATGAATGTAGATGGGGCATTAGATAGTCCAAATGACATCACAAGCCATTCATATATACCTTCTATAGTTTTTAAGGTTGTCTTCCATTCATCTCCCTCACTGAGTCTAATTTGGTGGTATCCACTCTTTAAGACAATCTTAGTGAAAAATTTTCCTTCTACTAGATAGTCCATTAGGTCTTCTATTCTAGGGATTGGGAACCTATACCTAATGTAAATCCTATTTGTTTCCCTTGAATTAGTACAGAGCCTCCAAGTTCCTCTTGTTTTGGGTTCTAAGATAGTGGGTACAACACAAGGATGAATGCTTTTCCTAATGAGATCTTGGCTTAGGATTTCTTGAGATTGTTTGGAAATTTCCTCATTTTGTGGAGGGGTCATCTTACAGGCTGACTTATTTGGGAGGGTAGCTCTGGGGATAAATTAAATTTAGTGACTAATAAATCTTAGGGGGTAGGGTTGATGGTTTTCCATCACTTACAATGCCTTCATACTTCTGCAACGTCTCCTACACTTCCTTAGGAAACTTTGTCTTCTTGACTGTCTTATTTGCACTTTCTTCCTTTGGCTTCAACACAAGTGTAAATCCTACTCCCTCTCCTTCCTTTAAGGCTTCTATGATCTCCTTTTCACTGACCATAAGAAGATTGGGGCCTGATGACTTCATCTCTCCTTCTTCTAACAGTGACTATATCTTGAAAGTCACATTGTCTTTCTTTAAATAATAAGAATTCTTCGCTCCATCATGCATGGTCAGTCTGTCAAATTTCCATGGCCTTCCAAGTAGTAGGTGACATGTATCCATGGGTAGGATGTCACACAAAACTTTGTGTTTGTATCTCCCAATTGAAAATTCCACCCATGCTAGTTCATTCACAAGGACATGTTGTCCTTTGTTCAACCATGTAACTTTGTATGGGTTGCTATGAGGTATTCTCTTCATCTTAAGTTTTTTGACTACCTCTTCTGACACTACATTGTCAGTAAACATTGAGTCTATGGTGTCTCTACAAAATTTTCCCATCATCTTACATTTCACTCTAAATAGTGACCTTATTTGACTAGGTTCCTCTTTAAATAACTCCTTGATTAATATCCTTCTCATCATCAAGTTCTCTCCTTATTTTGATTCTAGGGGTATCTAAAGGTGTTTACTTCCACCACTAGACTCCTCTTGGACATAATTTACCCTCTTGTCACCTCCATGATAAGTAGAGCCTTTCTCTAGACATCTGTATGTAGGGTGTCCCATTTAGTTACAGTGGTAACATTTAATGTTGGAAAAATAGTTACCTCTTCCTTTGATATTGCCTCTTCCTCTCCAATTACTATTAGAGCCTCTGCCTGTATTGAAGTTACCTCTTCTTGAACTCCCTTCTTGTTATTAAGTAAGTTTGGTCTCTCCTTGAGCCTTTGTCTCTAAACTTCTACCACCATATCCACCTCTTTGTCCTTTATTGTCTCTTCCTCTACCTCTACCTATAGTAGTGCTTGAGTCTTTCTTCTTCCTTAACTTCTCTTTCACCTTAATTGCAATTTTGTGGCATCTTTGAATAGTATCAGGGGTTAAGAGACTCATCTCATATCGAATAGTCCACTTGAGATCATTAAGGTATCTAGCTAACTTCACCTTCTCATCTTCTACAAATCGATACCTCATGCATAACCTTTGGAACTCTTCAGTATAAGAGTTCACATCTAAGTCTTTTTTTCTCAAACCTTGTCTCCTTTTATGTAACTAAATCTCATAATATTCAGGTACATAGGCATCTCTTATTTTTGTTACCATAGCCTTCTATGTGGCAATGGGATTCTTTCCCTCCTTCTCTCTTTCACCCTAGATAAAATTCCACCAAGTGACTGTAGACCCTCTAAGTATTTCCTTAGCTACCTTTACCTTTTGAGCTTCTGTTATGCCATCACACTCAAAGTTATTCTCTAGTCCTTCTATCCAATCTAGGACTATTCCTGGTTCCATGTTTTCACTAAAGATAGGAAATCCTTCCAATGCCATACCACTCAAAGCCTTTAGTGATTTCAAGAATGGATCTTCAATAAGGGTAGGGTCAAATTTAGGGACCTCATCATCTAATGTAGTCTCTTTACTCTTTCCTTCAACCTTATCCTTCCCTTCCTCAGTCTTTTCTTCCACTTGGTCCACTTTGTGTTCCAATTGTGCTAATATCTCTCTAAGAAATTTATTCTCTTCTTAATTATCATTCACCTTATTTTCAAACTATGCATTTGTCACCATTTTAGATGATCCTAATGACTCTTCAGGTTGGAACATTCACCACAAGCCAAATATGATTGGCTCTGATACCAATCTAATAGAGACACTCCAAGGTGTGCTTGCACAAACACTATCTAGGACTCTATTTTCCCTAGTCTTATCAAGAGAATAAACTCACTTCTAGGACCTCACATGTCTTTTCTCTACTAGCCTAAAAATTCACTAACTAAACTCTATGAGTTGGTCTCCTTGTGCTTCACCTTGAGGGGTAACTATCATTAAGTGTACTTCAACTCTTCACTCCTCCTTGGATGTCTCCAAGTGCAACTTCACCACATTTTCATTATAAGTTCTAGAGTGGGTACATTCATCACTAAAACAAATATTTTTCTCCCCAATGATCCCATTTGAATATCTCATTAAGGCTTTCTCAATTGAGTTCAAGATTGACTATGGTTTTGGTCTAATAGGCATAATTGGTCTACTAGCCCTGAACAAAGTGTGTTCCCGATTCTTTCTCAAAACTTCCAAATGACCCAAAAAAATAAATTGAAATTTAGATACCCTTTTTAAATACCTTGAATATTTTTGTGGTCTTACATTCCTAAGGCATCCATACAATGGATTCTTGAAATGTAGGGCTAATAGGGCTAATTGGGATATATTTATGCAGTCCTCTGATTTATACAAATGGAAATATACCTAAACAGATTGGAAAATTTATAATCTCATTACTAGGTGTCTATAGGACCTCTAAATCTCTAAAATCATGCTTGGTTCTATGCTTCCATTCTTTCCCCTGCAATTGCACATCAGTTGTTCTCTATCATGCACCTAGCCAGGCACACTGATCTCGCCTAGCGCATTATCTCAAAAATAGAAAGCTTTCTCTTATAAGATCCTCCTTCCACAAAAAAAACCTCCAATGGATTCCCTACCATATATACCTCTGGGCTGTGATGATTTGCATGGTGGAGAACTATGGGTGAGCCATAAAACCAAAAGTAGTCTAAATTGCACTAGTAACTGTGCTATCTAAAAAAAATAATTTGAAACCTAATCTAATGAACTCAAATCAACTACACTACTGAATATAAAATTATTAGAAAAAATTATAATACATAGATCAAACACTAACCCTCACTATTCAATCCATAAAATCATACTTAAACTTAATGCAAGTCGACTGTGTCTGCAAAACAATAACTCTGAGCTTCTATTCACATTCAAAATTACATTACATAACTCCTTGCCTCGGGAAATGGGATCTTAGATATCTTAATATGCCTTAGCCTTGATTTTAAGCCATTATGGAAACTAACCATAATGATTCTTCAAAAATAATCCAATTCTCCAATTGTTGGCATGCAACATTAAAAGTTGCTAAAATGTTGTCAAGCAACATTGTGACAACTTTTACATCTTTTTGCAAAGTTAATGCTAAGAGTTTCTAATCAACCTAGAATGATGTAGAAACATCCTAGGAACCATATTAGGCATACTTATACCCTTTCCCATGCCTTAAAGGCTTTAAGACCCATTTTCCCATCTTTAAGCCTAATCTAACACTAATTTCTATCAAAGCATTAAATATCTAGGTTGGATTGAGCCTAGTATAACCCACCTAGGAAAAAACATGCAAGAATGAATAAGGTCAATATTAAACACCACTGAATTGGCTAAGGTCAGTACAAGCCAAAATTGAAACTAGCTTATAGATTACCCTAGGTGCTTTGGCACTAGTTATTCCATAGGATCTCTGTGGTCATTATACAATTGCTTGGAGATCTCAATCAAAGATAAATGTTAATATTCACAAGGAGGCCTTTGATAGTATGACTCAAACTTGGGCTGAAACAATAGATCTTTAACACTTTTTATATTTTCCCAATTTTCAATGTATGAGATTTCCTAACAATACAAATCTAATTTTAAAACTTATGATAATTTCCTATCTTCACTCATTTCTAAAAAATATCAAAAGATTGAATGACAAGAATTATAATTAAAATTTCTGGAAATGAAATCTAACAGACATAAAACATCGTTGAATAATGCTTGTGAATTAAATAATGAAAAGTTGGAAACCCAAAGCATTAACTAGATAAACTCACAACTCCATGTTAAGTATATACAATCTTTTGAAGAAATTTTACCCAAATGCAAGATATTTCAAAATATATCAAATCATGAAGTGAGGAGATGTACACACACATGAAAAACAATATTTCCATTTACTCATCACAACAAGATGATACAATAATGATAAAATCCAAACTAATTGATTGCAAATACATTCACAATAAAACACATTTGGCTCTCTAAAATAAATGAACAAGCATGCACATGTTCATTAATTTCCCATATATGTTAGTAGAATCACACCATGAATGAAGCACCAAAAACATATATTTTTATTGCATAACATTCCCAACCTTATTTACATCGTAGTGATCTATTTATATAGTGCTTCAACTTGGAAAATAAGAAACTTGTAGCTAGGGTTTCATCTACACAAAATGATGCAGAGACTTCCATGTGTGGGTTAACTTTCCCCAAAACACACACAAATTTTCCTTAAGGATGGGGATATAAATGAAAGACTCTACACATTAAGACAAACCCTTCAAATAATCCATTTCAAACACTTAGACCAAAACTGGTTTAATCGGCATTTGAATTTTCTGATAATCGGTCAACACCGTTAACACAGTATTTACTATCACTCAGTATGGTCTGCTACTTGGTGTAGCCTTCTAATTAGTATAAAATATATATTTTTTTGAACTTGGAAATAAATACTTTTACCAACATGTTGTTGGAGATTTCATTCTGAACAGTTGATTGATTGTATGTTTGTCATTGATGACAACATATAATACACAACAATAGTTTTGTATGTACTTATCCATATGATGAAATGAAGACTAGTGTGGATAGATACATGTTGTTGACATGTTTATTATGCTATGTTCATACACATAGACTCAGATAAGAAGTTTAAGTAAAGATATGTAATTCTGTTATTGACGGTTATAGTTCTAGAGGATTAACGGTTTAAGGCCGACATATGTAATGTGGTGATCGAGTTGCGCCTATCTTCATGATATGCATGTGTATATTCATGATGAGCTATGAGTTGTTTATATTAATCTAAATGTGCCAAATATATTTCAAGAAGATTAAAAAGTTATGATTAAATTGATGAAGCTGACTTAGTGAAGCGACGCGTCTGTTCAGCATTGACTTGCGTGGTTGTAATTATTCTTGCGCGCTTAGTAGAGCTGACAAGGATGTTAAGAAGAGTTTTCTAACAGGTCCCATGATCTCATAATTGAAGTATGTATTTATACAAGGTCATTTGTGATGGGAAAAGTTGTGAAAGCCAGAGATTGACAAGCAGAGCAGAGTGTTGATACAATAGAACTATATTTATCATATGTTGATAATATAGATGTTTATGTTGAAGCATTCAGAATATAGATTAGATTTTTATATTTCTTTTCAAGAGGATAAAGCATTGGCGCATAAAAGGAACTGATCAGACAAGCAGTTTCACATACAACAGTTCATCTTATTCATATAGTGTGTATCAATTATCCAGAAGGTTGTAGCCTTCACCACTTGGACAATGAGTCCTCCACCCCTAACAGGGTTATTATAAAATACTCCTAATAGGGTCTGACCCTTAATGAGGTCAACTATACAACTGCATTGTATTGTACAACTCCTAATAGGGTTGAAGAATCTTCTAACAAGGATTACTATAAACAATATAGTTCTTTGTGGGTACTAATTCCCACCGGGGTTTTTACCATTTGGTTTCCCCGTAACCAAAATTGATGTGTTGTGTATTGTGTTATCTGAATGTGTACTTACTTTGTATCAATCTGGATTAATAAGTATAAGAAATATTTAAAGTTGCAGATAACTAATTCACCCCCCCTCTTAGTTATCTCTGAAGTATTCTAACACATGCTACCAAAAGTCTTAACTCCCAGATTGAAAAAAAAACTTACTTTGTTAGGAGTGCATTCAGAATAAAGATCAATCCATTAAACTAAACTTATGAATAAGTTCTGACTTGATTCAAACCCATGACTAAACAAAATGAAAACATCTCAATTAAAATATGGATACATTACATAAAGTGTTCGATGGGAATAGAAAATCCCATTCCTTTTACATTCTTCAACCAAAACTTGGTTGTATCCAAACACATGACTATTCACCATTTATATTTGTATCCTCTCTCTCTCTCTCTCTCTCTCTCTCTCATCAGGCTTTTATAAGCAATCCAAATAGTGACACAGTTATAACTAGCTCTTGGGGACCGACCAACTGCTATCGATTACTGGTAGATGCCTTCCTATACTGATGGGTGATTGTCACTTGGTACATACTTTGTACCGACTTGAACAAAACCTATGCCTCTAAACCTATTACATCATTTTGGCATTTGTAATGGATTTGATTACATTTTAGTGGCTCTAATGGCTAAATTACATGGATTAACCGAACTTATACAAACAAATGGATCATTACATGACCTTAGAATTCTTGGATCAAGTGCTCCTACACCATACTACCGACCATGAAAATTTTCCAAGTCTCTTTGGAAATGTGGATGCAATAACTTGCAAAAATTTGTACTGCAAACTGCATCTTCAACTTTGTCTTCACTTTTGTCTTTGCCTCGTTGGATTCTTCTTCTGTATGATACCTTCAGTGTACCATGTCTTGAAACTGAGACTCTAATAAATGGAGTTCATATGGTTGTTTCTCAAGGTGCTGCTCTAGACTCAAGTTCACTCCTCCATGCTTCTCCACAACCAACAACCTTGCCTTTCTCAGGAGTCCTTTCTCTACCTCTCTCCCTAGGTATTTTGGCAACCAACGAAACATATCCTCTAGCCTTGGATCATCTCCTATGATCCACTTGGTAGACCTCCATGTCCAACCATTTCTAGCGAGTAAACATGCACCTGCAACCATGAAACTTCAACAACAATAATCAATAACTAAATCTCTTTCTTAGCCCAGATGTTTTGCTGAGCTCTGATACCAATTGATGCAAACATTTCCATGTGTTTGTTATCTTGCCCCAAAACACACACAAATTTACCTTAAGTCTGGATATCTACATGAAAGACTCCACACCTTAAGACAAATCCTTCAAATAATCCATTTCAAACACTTAGAACAAAACTGGTTTACTTTGCATTTGAATTCTCTAATGCTCGGTCAACACTGTTAACTTGGTACTTACTATCACTCGGTATGGACTTATACTTGGTGTGGCCTGCTACTTGATATAAACTATTTTTTTAAACTCAAAAATAACAAATTTTACCGGTGTGCTACCAAAATTATTAACTCCCAGATTCCAAACAAAACTTACTTTGTTAGGAGTGTATTTAGAATACAGATCAATCCATTAAACTAAACTTATGAATAGGTTCTAACTTCATTCAAACCTGTGACTAAACAAAATGGAAAATTCTCAACTAAAATATGGATACATTACATAAAGTGTTCAATGGGAATAGACAATCCCATTCCTTTTACATTCTTCAAACAAAACTTGGTTGTATCCAAACACATGAATGTTCACCATTTCTGCAGAATCATGGTGATAGTCAAAGGTGTGACTAATTCAACTTTATAATGTCCTCTAACTATGCACTATAAACTCTCTCTCTCTCTCTCTCTCTCTCTCTCTCTCTCTCTCTGATCATCTTCAGGCTTTTATAAGAAATCCAAATAGTTACATACTTATAACTACCTCTCGGTGTCGGACCAATTGTTGTCGATTACCAGTAACTGGATTCTTTGTACCGACAGGTGACTATCGCTCGATACATAATTTGTACTAACTTGAAAAAAACCTATGCTTCTAAACCAATTACATCATTTTGGCATTTTTAATGCATCTCATTACATTTTAGTTTCTCTAATTCCAAATTACATGGACTAACCGACCTTATATAAACAAATGGATCATTACATGTCCTTAGACTTCTTGGATCAAGTGCTCCTGCACCACAAAACATGGTGTAGTAAAATTAAATATTTTGTTTAAGAAACCAAAAATACTCCTAAAATGTAGAGAATTGAATTGTAGTTCCACCATCTCTTCTCCTTGTTTGCATTCGATTTGACCTTCACTTTGATGTTCACACCCAAAATGCCTTGATATAATTGTTCTTCTGATGTGTAACTGGTAGAAGAACTTTTGACATGTAAAAATGACCTCCATGTTGTATACAATTTATTCACAAAATGATTCTATATGAAAAATGGGATTGAAAATGTGTGCCTAGAAATTTCAGGGTTGTGGACCTCCGATAAATGTAACTCTGAAGAAATGACTACATCTAGAAATTTGAAGACCCTAGATTTTCATGGTGGTGGACATCCAAAAAAAACATGACTGAAAATTGGCTAAGTATCAAAAAATGACTAAAGTATACAAATATGACTAAGTATCAAAATGATAGCTATTTTTCTTGAAGAATGTCTCCGTGAGCTTTGCTAAGTCTCTCTATGATTTTCTGGATTTCATCAAAATTGGACAAATCTATGGATTCCAAATGCTTTTTTTCCTTTCAGGGAATGAGGTGAGGTTTGAACAAAACACTTGGATCTCTTCAATGTTCTCCATTATATGGTTCATTTCCTCTTTGAAGTAAAAAAAATATTGTAAATCTTCTTCTGTGTTTATCCTGTCCACAATTTAGAGAAACTGTTGGACAATGTTCTTTGTGGAACACAACCTATGTTTATTATCATCTTCATACAATTCCAAGTCAATTTAATCAAATAATTTCTCTATCTCCTCTAAACCAAACATAACATCATTTTTCCTCTTTTCAACCTTTTCTAGAATTTTTTGATAACCTTTAATGCCGACACTAATGGCAGTGACCCTGTCATTAAAATTAACCATCTATACACCTTCATATAATTTAACCAAGATTTGAAAGTGTTGCTTTCTTATTAACTTCGAATATTGGAGTTCTCGCTACCATTGTTATATATTTTTATCAATTCCTTGGTCTCCTTCCATCAAGTCAATGAGTCATGTTACTTTAATGAGGATTATTCTGAAATGCTTCAAAACAATTTGAATGGTCTTAACTCCAAATTTCTCAAATTTGGATGTCCAATCTGTACATACTTTTACAAAAGGATTTGAAGATTCTAGTGGTGGTCTCTTTTCTAGGGAGGCTTGTAATGTGGCTTTTGGATGATATTTGTTAATCAGAATAATTATTTTTGCTACATATTCCTTAAAAACATGAACCTTCTCTCAGAGCCCTTGCATTCCAGTGTCATCTTTGTCTAAATACTTAAACAAATGATGCAAGCATAAAGAGACCAATTCCTTACCACCTTCATGGGTGGGTTATCCTAAATAAACCTCCTCCATTATGTAATCTTCTATATTTATCTCTTCTATACTTGTACTTGGAGGAGGTACTACAACCTAAGTTTTCCACCTCCCTCGGTCATCTTGTGTCACATATGAAATTCTTTATGCAATCTGGCTAGACTCCCCTAGGTGAAGTGTTCACCCTATTGTGGACATATCAACATCCTCTTCCTTAGTATATATTCTTTTCTATGGTTGGAATTCCTTAGACAACTAGGTGGGATTTTTTGAGTCAGTTAATGGCTCAAATGACATTAATGGATGACATGTTGTTTGAACCTCTTCTTCTTTCTCTTCTTCTCATTGTCCTATCTCTTCTAAGGCATCCCCGATTTCTAAATTTTTAGGAGTTTCTTCGTCTCTCTCTTCTTGTATAGGTATTTTTTTGGGAGTCTTTTTTCTTTTTGGTGATCACTGAGGAGTTTGAGGTTGTTCTTCATGTTTATGTTCTTTCTCCTCACCAATATTTTTCTCTCTTTCCCCACCAAATGATGAGCTAGCCAGTATCTCTACCCACAGTCTTGTTGTTGGTTTCTGATTTTACTTGGATGACCCCAATTCTACCTATACCTGCAAAGCTAGAAGAGGTGGAGAATTTTTAATTTGAGCTTCACCTTGGGTATCCTATACTAATTCATCACCCTTGGGTTCCTTAGTTGTTTTATTGGTATTAATTTATCCTTCTTTGATCCTGGTTTTTTTCTTTGGTGCCACTGTAGAATTAAAATATGGATTGAGAAATTGACTAGGAGGGTCAAAGAATCTGAGGATATTCTCAAAGTATCATAACTTGAATTCATCTTCCCCTAAGTTAGCCTTGGTTCCTATCTTAGCATCTATGCTTATTTCTAAGTCAATTGTCTCCTTCTACACATAGGGTTGAGAAACCTTAACTAATTCTTCTCTTTTGTAAGCTATAGTAGCCTGCCAATTTCTTCTAAATAGGGGGAATCTTCCTCATAAACCTCTTCTTCTTTACTAAATGTCCATAATAGAGGTGATATTGAAGCCGTCTTTCTCTTGTAAATATTCTCTTTAATTTGTGTTTTTACACTTTTGGGTCTTTGAATCTTAAAGGTAGGAACCTTCTTTTGTCTAGAAGTGGATGGTATTTTAGGAGCTTGTGAAGCTGCATCTATCTGTATAGGTTCATCTTCTCTAGGGATTTCTTGTGTAGTAGAATGATATGTAGTATCATCTTTCTCTTTTCTCTTTTCTCTTTTCTAGCCTGTGCTTTTCTACAGGACCATAAGTTGTGGGCCTTGTATGTCTATACACTATTTCTGGCCTAATGGGAGCAATTTCCTCAAATGTAGGGATTTTCACCTTTCTTCCTTTCCATTTCTCCACCTTAGAAGGTGGATTTAGCTGAGGCATCATTAGAATCAAATCCATTTTGAAAGGCTTCTTTATCCAATTTTTGTTACCTCAATCACGTGTCGAGCCTTAAATTCAATGATACCATTCTCATCCATGACAATCTCTGCATTCAAAATGGGTTGATTATATAACTTATCTTTATTAGATAATGGATCTTACACATCTTCAAAATCCTTATCCTACACTGTAGGAGGGATTTGCACCTGTAATGTATTTTTAGCTATCTCTAGAGACATTCTACAATAATTCTCAATCCTTGCCTCATAATCATCAATGCAATTCATCCAGTGATTCTTTATGTGAGGTTCATGTTTTTACAACTTCCCTACAATGTGACTGAATGTTCTAATGGGATCAAACCTAGGCCTTATGAATTTGAATTTCTAAAAAGGGTATTCATCGCATTCCACCCCTATCAACTGATAGAATTTTATATCTTTGTATAGAGTGGGGTCCTATGGAGATATGGAAGTCCTAGAAGTGCTTCTTCTTTTACCTGATAACTTCATATGCATCTGAGAGTTGTCTGCAAATTTCCAATAACATAATTCTATTTGATGGGTAGTGTGGAAAATTATTGGGATTAATTGTACTCCTAGTAATGTGAATATAAGTAAAGGTTTTGAACTGAATATAATAAGCATGTAGGGCCCCAAGCTTGGCCACAAATTTTTCTAAAAGCCTCTTTCCATAATCCCTTTAATGGACCTGATAATTACAAAGATGAAAGTTTGATTTACAATCCTGCATTCTAGACTTTCATCTTTCATCTTCTCCTTCCTTACCAGTTGAGGGTATAAAATATATGGCTAGACATTTTGATCATTTCATGACCCTTTCTTAGTGATCCCTGGATAATTATCTATAGCAGCAAAAATATATACAATATAGGATGTCATGAGAAACTTTGGATCATGCTTCAACTATCTCAGTTGTAGGTCTAAGTTATTAGTTAGTATTGTCCCCCAATCAATTCTAGCCCTTCTCCCTTTGATATTTTATATGATATGAATCATCCACAAATCTAATTGATGTTCTTGGGGAAGGTCATACACCCAGCTTACCATTGTCACTGCAACCTTCATATAATTGTTTAAGTAACCTCTTCTCATATCAGTCCTATCTAGTTTATTCTTTGGAAGTAGTTGGGTGAGATATTCCTTATTGACAATTTTGTAGGCATTCAAAGGGTTACTCTCAAACCAACTAATTCCCTTCTCCTTGGTGATTGGATAGAAATGATCAAATCCCTTCAGCAAATGGATGACATCTTCAGTGATATCTCATCTTAGATCTGATACAATATCTCTTGCTTGGTTCTTTACCACCTTTTCATCTAAGATATAGTGATGGTCCAAAGTCATGATTACTTGTTTGAAGAGAGAATGAAAATTGGATGCACAACTACACTCACTAACCAGACCAAAACCATTGTAGTGAAGTTAGATGATCTTCCTCCTGGATTTCCATAGTACTTAAGAAATGAGTTCCATTCTATGTGCCCAATGGTGGTGTTTTTTATTTCTTCATGTAAGTTTCCCACTATTGTGGGGGTATGGAATCCTTTGAAATGGTATTTCATTTGCAGAGATGCTATCTTTTCCAACATTCTACATGCAAACATTCTTGTCAGCTATCTAATATTGAAAACTTAAGAACTATAAATCTTAACTATTTCTAGAAAAAAACAATAAAACCCTAAAACAACCTATAAAGAAGCACAACAAAAACACGTAAATGATTAGAAACCAATCCCTAGAAATTTCATATTTTTGGACCTTTCGAATCCTAGAATGTCTTTAGACTATGAAATTATGATAGTTTGATAGATGTATTCAATGTGTAGTCATTCTGGTGCTTCGTTGTATCAAAGGTTCATTCATGTTTCAGTGTGCACAACGCTGAAACACCAAACATGTTTTTGAGACTTAGGATCATCGGTGCATCAAAGTAAGGGTAGTCTTTTGGTGTATCAGAGCCAAAAATTCTGACAGCTCCAAAGAATAATAAGGAGCATCGAATCCAATCCCTTAGCCAACTGACATTCATGAGTATGGAGATTTGGACAACTCAAGGTCAACTAACATGATGAGTTGTGACTAAAAACCCTAAATAAAAAAAAACCTAGAAGACAACTTAAAACCAAAAACCCTAAGACCAAAAAATGAAGGAAAGAAAACCCTAACTTTGGAAAATGAGAAACAAGGGAAAAGAAAAACATTTTAACCCAATGTCAAAGGATATGAAGAAAATTGTAAAAACTTGTGATGCTCATGCTTGAAATACTAATGGATGCTAAGGAATTTTCAGTTCAAAAAGTGGATGCGAAGACTGATCACTGAAGGTCAAATCATTGTGCAATTTGCAGGTTAGAGCTCGAAAGGATTTGAATTGAAGAATGAAAGAAATAAAAGAAAAATACCCTTTTATAGGCCGCACACATGGTGATGTCAGAAGAAAGTTCTTTTTGTCCCTGGGAAAGTCTGACAAATAGAAATTTTGTATCCTTGAAGATTGACCTTTTAGCCTTTTAGAGTTGCAAAGGTCATGGGACCTCTGATACTCCAAAAGTCCAAAAATGGATTAAAGCCCAAAAATCTCAAAAAAAGGGGGAAAAAATAAAGACCAAAAAGGAAAAAGGAGGGGATAATACTTACAAGGAAACTAAAGATGATACCCAACTATTGAGAGCTTCCCTATGTGCCCACAATCTGATTCACTGGATAACTGGTCTTGTTTAAGCTTAAAAGAGTCTAATCCACTTAACATGCAAAAAGATGAAAAAAATAAATGGGTCCCCATAAGGCCAAGTAGCCTAAAAGGGGTGTATATTATGTACAACCACACCAAATATCCCAGACAAAAGGAGAAATGATCAAGACATTTCTTTATGAGAAAACAACTTCAAGAAACTCATATTGAAAAAAGATAAACATAAGTACCATTCTTGGAAATATTATTTCACCAAATCTCAAAATTGAAGTCTTTTTTCTATTTATTGTAGTGTGTGCACTTGTATTTTCATTCCTTTGATAATTTGATGAGGACAACTTAAACAAATATCAGCCAAAAACCAACATTCACAATGTTGACAAGGGCTTCCTAAGAAGAGCTCTGCAACTAGTCAGGTGTCCATAGCCCCGAAATTTTTTCCCCTGAGTCCAAATCTAACCTTTATCTAATTTTAGTCGGGCGTCCATAGCCTCGATAGAGATTTCTAGAGTCACCCTTCTCTATCTTTGAATGATATTTGAAGTTAAGGTATTTGTAGGATTCCTTCTTTGAAATTATTTCTTCTTTCTTATTTGGTGGTCGGTCTGGGCCACTTTTTCTTTGAGTATGTTACTTCTTGAATGCCTTCATTTTATTTCTTTTGATAAAACTACGCAGTGCTTAGACTATGCTACATTGGTATAAGATTATGATCACCATAGTGACCATTTCTTTGAATCATTCATTTTTATTTCACATAATTCTCCTTTTATCCTTTCTTTCCTTCCTCTTTTTTTGTCACGTTGTAGATGGAAAATGGGTCTAGAACTGGTGGGTATCTGATTCAACATGGTGTTTCTAGCTCTAACTAACAACCCCCTAAGAAACTAACATTGTTAGAATAACTAAGAGGGGGGTGGGGGTGAATCATTGGCCTAAAAAATATTCCAATAAATCAACCCAAAAACTTAGTACCACAATAATAAGCCTCTAGCTATCTTCAGTACTACAAGATGTATGCCTTCTAATAATCTTAACAAATAACTACTACTTGGAATTAACTGTTAATCCTTTTACTTAATATTTAATGAATAGCAATGTTAGTCCTTACCGAAATATAGTAAATGACTTAGTGATTACAAATAATCCTATTTTAGTAATGTGTAAAGAAAAAAATGAAAGAAATGACTCATAAATACATTTTACACGTGGATTTTTAATGTGGAAACCCTGTTAAGGGAAAAACCACTTGGGACTAGTAACCCAAAATTTTTACTCTTCTGAAGTGAGCTTTGTGAAGAGCCAACCTTGTTAAAGGTTACAAACACACTGTTAGGTGTGACCTTGTTAGAGGATTTAAATAGAATTGTTTGTCACTTGATATCTGGCATCTCTATGCTATCTTTATGACCAAACCCTGTGTAGTTTGTCACTTGATATCTGGCATCTCTATGCTATCTTCATGATCAAACCTTTTGATACTCCTTGGGATGTATCTCAATATAGAAAGGATTGTTAAGTCCTTCTCGGTAAAGAGACTTTATGATCCAATGGCTAAATTGAAACAGTAAATGATCTGTTCACATATACAACTAAACTTTTCATATTTTCAGATCTATTATAAGCTCATAATACCTTTCTGATCAATGTCTCCTTTCAATACCTTTTCTCCACTTCTTTTTTCTTAGTGATGTTTCTCTGTTGCTCGGTGTCCGCAGAATTAGCTTTATTCTTTAGCTTGATTAATCAGGTCTGATTGAAGACTTATTTCTTCATCAGTTTCTCTTCAAAATATTCTTCCCTATTCAATACCCTAATTCACAATGAATTATCTTGTCTCTTTATAGACATGATTTCACCATTTCTAAGTACTTGACATTCTTTTTCTTGGCGTGATCCACAATTATCGCCTTTCTTGCTTTAAAGATTTACTTCAGTTTTATCCTGCAAATTTCTCCTTGACAACTGGAATAAAGCAACTTTAAATATATCGCTTATCTCTGGCTTTAAATTGTTGATGAAAACAATAGTGACAACCAGCTAACTCCTTCTTTAGCTCTTTCCAGCTACTCTTTGTTAGCTTCGGTCAAAACATTAGTTCTCCTTGGGAATCTCCATCGGGGTTGTCTATCAATCATTAATGCTTTGGTTCTGTCTGTCTGTAATTCTTGTCAGGTTTCTTTCTCGGGTATCACTGTGACTTTTCTTTCTGGGTTCTCTATCCATCGGGGTGTACTACCCGTCGGTATTTGTTGTTACTTAGTGAATACTGAACTTTTATGCATTACTGATAGCATAACCTTTATCTCTCTAGTTATTTTAAGTCTTTTGACATTTTGTATATAACCAATCAGATTATATTAAGTTGACATCAATGAAAATACAATACATTAACTGATTTAATGTCTTGCATTAACTTTCTACAGATTAGTAATCATCAACTTAACATCTTCAAACATTCAATCAATTATGGTTCATCGATCTCTCCCTTTGGCATTGATGGAAACACACTACATTGCTACTAATATAATATGAAATATATCACTTTTAGTTCATCAGTCTACCAATCTTATTGTTCTATAACCAATACAAATGTCTGGCTCTCGGTAAGCTCATATAGCTTAGATTTGTTTCCTGTAGACTGCTTTCTTCAATCTTCAATCCCTTCACTAGATAGATGTATTAGCTTCTGATTTTTTCTCTCCCTTTGATGTGGAATCTCTTCTCTGATGTTTCTTTTTCCTTTGACAACATATTTATCTTCTTTAAGTCATCTCTCCCTTTGGATAACTTCTCTCCCTTAGGTGATGGATATTGTATGTATAATATCTTCCTCCTAGGTTATATTCTCTCCATTAGAATGATTCTGGTGGATATTTCATATGGATATAATCTCTCCCTTTTAGATATACTCTCTCCCTTTGATAACAATGCCAAACATCCTTATTTGCATTTTACAAAATATTCCTTGAATTTCATTTCCATCAGTAATGCGATAACTCTAGTTTTCGGTGTAGATGTGTACCTTTCAGTGTACTGGTGTATCTTTGCATTTAATTTCTCTACTTGCATCAACATGAATAATCCTCTGATTATGTGTGGGCTAATGCAGCATCCTAGTTATCTTAGTGACCAATAGATAAGGTTCAGACCCCTAGTCTCTTTCTCAGGTACTCAAATGTATGTTTAGGCAATGGCTTTGTGAATATGTGAGCTAATTGTTCCTTGGATTGAAAATATTATAGTATCATCTCTTTCTCTTGCACTTATTCTCTTAAGTAATGATACTTGATTGCAATATGCTTATTCTTAGCATGCATGACTAGATTCTTTGATATGTTTATTGCACTAGTATTGTCAAAATAAATAATCACTGGTTCTAGAATCTTCATATTCATACCTTCCAAAAAAATTTTGATCCATGCAATGTTAGAGAAGTTTGCAGCAACAACCACATATTTTTCTTATGTAGTAGATTGTGAGATGCGTCCTTTCTTCTTACTTATCCATGTGCCAAGTAGGTCACCCATGAAGAATGCTCATGTTGTGCTCTTTCTACCATCTAAGTTTCTAGCCCAATCAACATCTGTATAGACTTGAAGCTCAAATTTTCCTTCTCTCTTATAGAATAAGCCATAGTCTTCGGTGTTCTTTAGATATCTTAGAATTCTTTTGACAATAGTCATGTGTGATTCTTTGGGATTAGCAGAGAATCTTGCAACTATTCCAACTGCATGTGCTATATCTGGTATGGTATGAACAACATACATTAGTTTTCCAATCATTTCTTTGTTTAAGGTTTGATTTACCTCATTTGATTTGTCTTCTTTAGTCAGCTTGCATCCAGTAGCCATCGGTGTTCCAACTGGCTTGGAATCTTCCATCTTGAATATCTTGAGAACTTCTTTGATGTATTTGGATTGAGTGATGTATATGCCTACATCTTATTGAAGAATCTGTAGACCAAGAAATAATTTGATCTCCACAAACATTGACATCTCAAACTCTTTTCTCATTTCATCAGCAAATGATTTACATAATGTATCATTACCCCCAAATATGATATCATGAACAAATATTTTAGCAATCAGAATGTTATCATCAGTATCTTCTTTTAAATACAAATTGTTATTTTCACTTGTTCTTACAAATCCAATGCTTATGAGATATGAGTGAAGTCTTTCATACCAGTCTCTTGGTGCTTGTTTCAATCCATACAAGGCTTTGTGTAGTCTACAAACCATGTTTCTCTTGTCTAGATCAACAAACCCTTCTAGTTGTTCAATGTATACCTCTTCTTCTAGTATTTCATTAAGGAATGCAGATTTGACATCCATTTGGTATACTTTGAATCCTTTGAATGCAACATAGGCAAGTAGTATTCTAACTCCTTCTAGTCTAGCAATGGGTGAAAAGGTTTCTCCATATTCAATACCTTCTTCTTGTGCATACCCCTTGCACACTAATCTTGCTTTGTTACATGTGACCTCTCCATTCTCATTCTACTTTTTTTTGAATATCTATTTGGTACCGATGAGATTCTTATCATCTGGTCTCGGTACTAATATCCATGTTTGATTCTTCTCAATCTGCTCTATTTCTTCTTTCATAGCATTGACACATTCTTCATTTTCAAGTGCAGTATTAACAAATTTAGGCTCAAAATCACAAATTAAAAATCTATTGTTCAGTGACTTAATTCTTGTTCTCATTCCGGCCCTCTTGTCTCCTATGATCTAGCTCTATGTATTGTGTCTTATGATATACTTGGAAAGTACTAGTTCAGCTCTTTCTTCATCATTCTGATTATTATCTTGACCTTCATTTTTATCTACATCGCCCAGAACATCATTTTGAGAAATTTCCTAATTTTTGGTGTTTGCAGCCTGATGCTTAGGTGCATTGTTCTCTTGCTCGGGAGTGGCACACTGTTGCTCAGGCAAAGTGTTAGGTTCTTCAGTGTAAACAAACCTGTTGTAGTCTTCTAGTTCTTTTATGCTTTCCTCATCTTTTTTCTCTGCATATTCATCTATTCTGATATTTGCACTTTCAATTATTTTGTTAGAGGACTTGTTAAGACATTTATAAGACTTTCTCTTGGTGGAATACCCTAGAAATAATCCTTATTCACTTTTGGAGTTAATCTTTCCATTTATATCTTCTTTCAAAATATAACATTGACTTCTAAAGATTCTGAAGTAATTTACATTGGGTGTGTATCCATACCATAGCCCATAGGGTGTCTTTCTTCAATTGTATTATGTTCAATGTGTAGACAACAGTCTTGAAAAATTCCCTCTAGAATGTTTGAGTGATGCTTTTCTCAATCATCAATGTTCTTGCACAATCAACAATGGATCTACTTCTTTCTGAAATCCCATTTTCCTGTGGTGTTCTTGGTGCAGAAACATGCCTTTTAATTCCATGCTCATTGCAAAAGTTAGTGAACTCATTAGAAACAAATTCTCCTCCTCTATCTAATCTAAAGCATTTTAGTTCCTTACCACTTTGTTTTTCTACCATAGCTTTATACCATTTAAACATCTTGAATGCTTTCAATTTTTCTTTTCAGAACATAACTATCATCATTCTAGAATAATCATCTACAAAGAGAATAAAATACCTATCATCATAGAAACTCTTTGTCCTCATGGGTCCACATAGATTAGTATGGACTAATTATATAATAGAATTATATGTATGGGCTTTTCTCTTTAAACTAGACTTTGTCATTTTACCTTTTTGACAATTCTTACACATGATATGCTCAGGCTTTGACATGCTTGGTAAGCCTCTTACTTTCCTTTTATTTCTTATCTTAATCACATTGTCAAAATTCACATGACATAGTCTCTTATGCCGTAACCATATTTCTTGATTTATATTTATTAAACAAGTGGTGTTAATATCATCAAGATAGAATATGTTACCTTTTGTCTGTTCACCAGTTCTGATCAACCTTCCCAATTCATTTAATATCTTTGCCTTCTTATTCTCAAATGCTACTCGGTGACCTATGTTATTCAACTATGAAATACTCAATAAATTATAGTTAAGTCCTTTTAACCAGTATGCATTTTTACATTTGATCAGGTTATTCAACATTAAGGTTCCTTTAACTTCAATTGGACAAGGTGAGTCATTAACCATTCTTACTAATCCACCATTATAATACTCAAAAGTCTCAAACTTTTCTTTATCTCCTGTCATGTGGTGAGTGCAGCCACTATCTATAATCCAGACATCATTCTTTCTAGCCTTATATATGAGTGCAATTTCAACATACCTTTCTTCTTCGTCTAAATCATCCTTCATAGCCACAAATACCATCTCACTATCTTCATCAGATTCGGTGTCAGTATCTCTAGATTTATTCTCAGCAAGGTAACAAGATTTCTTCCCTTTGTCCTTATAGTCTCGGGTATCTCCTCTGTCAGATTTTCAGTTGTTTCGATAATCTTTGTCATCACCTCTGTCAAAAAATTTTTCATAGGGTCTTTCATTACTTCTGTCATCTTTTCTTCTATTTGGACATCTAGCAGCAAAGTGTCCAATATCTTTACAATTAAAACATACAAGTGGTAATTTACCTTTGTATCTACCTTTGCCTCTCTACAATCTTCTAGACATTAGTGCTTCAATATCATCAAGGTCTTGATCATCACTATCACTTTCCCTATCATTTCTTATAGTGTATTTATGACTTGATTTACTTATCTTTAAAGAAGATTTGAATGCAGACTCAACAGATGGTAAGACATCGTTGTCAAAGTTATTCATCTCAAATGAAATAAGTCTACCAACCAAGTTATTGAGAGTGAAATTGTTGTTTTCTACTGCTCTCATTTCTTGTATAACAGATACTCTAATAGCATAAATAGGCAGTAAGGTTCTTAGGATTTTACTTACTATTGTTTCTTCTTCAAGTACACCTTTGACTCCTCGGATAACACTGACTACCTCTTTTATTTTGTAGCTATACTAAGTGATGTTTTCTCCTTATTTCATTCTTAGGTCAAAATATTTACCTCTTAGGCTCTCTGCCTTAGCTCTTAGTACATTATCATATCCTCCATGTACCATCTTCAATTTGTCCCACATTTTCTTTGCACTGGTGCATGTCTTGATATGTTCAAACTTAGCACTAGAGAGTGAGGAAGCAAGTTCTATCATCATAGAATTGTGCTCATGCTTTTCTCTTAATTTCTCAAGTGTGTGAAGTCCTATAGGAAACACATATTTAGTATCCAAGTATTGAGTAACATCATTTACAATACCTTATAGGTGCATCTTATCTTGCTTTTCCATGATGCAAAGTTGACCTTGTTCAACTTGGGAACATCTCGTTTTCCCATCTTGTGATCTTTTGCTTAGGTCTTGAAACCTTCCTTCTAAGAACACAAGCACTGATACCAATTGATAGAATAACTGAGGGGGGGATTTGTGAATCAATGGCCTCAAAAATATTCCAATAAATCAACCAAAAAACTTAATACCACCATTATAAGCCTCTACTTATCTTCAGTCCTAAAAGATGTATGCCTTGAAATAATCTTTACAAATAACTACTACTCATAATTCACTGTTAATCCTTTTACTTAAGATTTACCGAATAACACTATTAGTCTTTACCGAAATATAGTAAATGAATTAGTGATTATACCGATAATCCTATTTTAGTAATGTGTAAAGAAAAAAATGAAAGCAATGACTCATAAACACATTTGAAACATGAATTTTAATGTGGAAACCCTGTTAAGGGAAAACCCACTTGGGACCCGTAACCCAAAATTTTCACTCTTCTGAAGTGAGCTCGATGAAGCTCCAACCTAGTTAAAGGTTACAAACACACTATTAGGTGTGACCTTGTTAGAAGATTTAAATATAATAGTTTGTCACTTGATATATGGCATCTCTATGCTATTTTTATGACCAAACCCTGTATAGTTTGTCACTTGATATCGAGCATCTCTATGCTATCTTCATGATCAAACCTTTTGATACTCCTTTGGGTGTATCTCAATATATAAAGGATTGTTAATTCCCACTCAGTTAAAATAATTTCTGATCCAATGGTTAAATTGAAATAGTAAATGATTTGTTCACATATACAACTAAACTTTGCAGATTTTTAGATCTATTGTAAGCTCATAATACCTTTCTGATCAATATATCATTTCAATACCTTTTCTCCACTTCTTTCTCCTCAGTGATGTTGTTTGTCTATTGCTCGATGTCCGTAGAATTAGCTCTATTCTTTAGCTTGATTGATCAGGTCTGAATGAAGACTTCTTTCTTCACCAGTTTCTCTTTAGCATCTTCTTCTCTATTCGCCCCCCTAATTGACAATGAATTAGCTTGCCTCTTTATAGACATGATTTCACCATTTCTAAGTCCTTAACTTTCTTGTTATTGGTGTGATCTGCAATTCTCACCTTTCTTTCTTTAAACCTTTACTTCAGTTTTATCCCACAGATTTCTCCTTGCCTGCTGGAATAAAATAGCTTTCAATCTCTCTCTTATCTCTGGGTTTAACTTGTTGATGAAAAAAATATTAACAACCAATTAACTCCTTCTTTAGCTCTTGCCAGCTAGGACTTTTGTCATTTTTGAACTTCAGTTCTTTTTCAGTGTTTAACTCTTTGTTAGCTTTGGTCAACACTTCAATTGTCCTTAGGCATCTCCGTTGGGGTTGTTTGTCCATCGATAATGCTTTGGTTCTATCCATCGGTAATTCTTGTTGGGTTTCTTTCTTGGGTATCACTATGACTTTTCTTTTGGGGTTCTCTGTTCGTCAGGGTGCACTGTCTGTCGGTGTTTGTTGTGACTTAGTGAATACTGAACTTTGATGCATTATTGATAGCATAAACTTTATCTCTCTAGTTATTTGAAGTCTTTTGACATTATGTATAGAACCAATCAGATTATATTAAGATGACATCAATGAAAATACACTACATTAACTGATTTAATGTCTTGGGTAAAAGTACAAACCTGTGTCACACTTTTATAAAGGAAAAGGACCACAACATGCAAACTTTTCAACTTTAATGACATAAAAAGTGGCATTTGTATTTATAATTTGAGTATGATGTAAACTAATTAAATGTGTAAAAATGGATGAAGTTTATGCCTATAATTTTTAAAAAAAATTTTAAAAAAGAATTGACATAGTTTTTTTAATTTTTGAAGTCCATTTTTCAATTGCTGAAAACTATTGAAAATCTGGGGTCTTGTTCCCACCAAACAAGTATATGAAAATAATCTATTTTTCCTCTAATTTAAAAATATGTTATAGATAAAATATATAACTAGTGCAGAAAATAAGAAAGATTTGTTTTCTATGTATATTTTCTCTGTTATAACTGCTCAAAGTTGAACTTTCTAAAATCGACAATTTTCATTGCCCGCCAAATTTCCCCTATCAAATCTACACTATTTAAAAAAAAAATTACATATTCTTGAAGAGGACTCTCTCCTCTAGTGTTAAATATAAATTTTAAATTTTTTTGATATGATTTACTATTTTTTTTATTTATTTGAAGCAACATCTTCTCGAATGTTAAAATA
>MU228454.1:833090-848518 GCA_018584345.1 Thuja plicata
TTCTGAAATAATTTTATTTCTTTGGTAATTGGTATAAAATATGCATTTAATAGACATTTCCAATTGGAAAAGTTTAACCACTTATCTAGCTTAGCTAGAATGAATCTAGCTAGACCATATGTTTGACTAAAATTAATTTTTATTTTGAAATACTCAAATTTAGCTTTGTTGATAAGTGGTCCTGAAACGTGACACAACTTTGTGCTTTTACCCTCTTGCATTAACTTTTTGCAGCTCGGTAATCATCAACTTAACATCTTCAAACATTCAATCAGTTATGGTTCATCAATTTGGAGGATTCTTTCTTTGGAATTATTTCTTCTTTCTTGTTTGGTGGTCGGTTTGGGCCACTTGTTCTTTGAGTATGTTACTTCTTGAATGCCTCCATTTTATTTGTTTTGATAAACCTAGGAAACACTTAGACTATGCTACGTTGGTATAAGATTATGATCACCATAGTGACTATTTCTTTGAATCATTCATTTTTCCTTCACATAGTTCTCCTTTTATCCTTTCTTTCCTTCCTCTTTTTTTTGTCAGGTTGTAGATGGATAATGGTTTTGGGACTGGTGGGTACCTGATTCAACATAGTGGTTCTATCTCTAACTAACAACCCCCTAAGAAACTAACATTTTCAATGTCATATTGTAATCTATTGTATAATTTAGGATGATCACTGTTGAACGTCACCTTGATTGGAAGAAACACATATGACCATTTCTGATCCATGCATATAACTTCTTGCAAGATACATCTTATTTGGAAATTTTGACTAAGAAATACCTCTACCTCTCATCAAGGACTAGTTGGGATGGATAACTTGTTGGGAAAAATGCTAGAAAAACACATTGACCCCCGAAAAATGAAGATTCAAAAGGAAAAGACACAAAACAAAACCAAACAAAGAACAAAACCTAAACTACTATAATACATGGGGTAAAAGAGCACCCATCTTTCACGAGCCAAAATAATGTTTGAGGAATTGAACATTGATTGAAAATGGAACCAACTCCCCATCTAAAGTACTAATTTTTGAAAGTATTTTCACCCAAGATTTATACTATCCGATATGGGCCTATCTAAAGTATTTTGACCCAAGATTTCTACTATCTAATATGGGCCTTATCTGACAAGAGGACAAGGTCTAAAATACTGAAGGTTTTTATAGTGTCTATTTACTCAAACAAGCCCTTGACAATAAAATGATGTTTCGATACATGCTCTAGAGCCATAGTTATTTTCTCTTCTAAATTAAGGAGGTTCATGAGCCAGATCTTGACCCTATCCCCACCCTTGATGTATTTGTCCATTAATCTTAAAAATGGTATCTTGAAGTTCATAGGGAAGATAGGCTACAGACCGTAGACTAATTGGTAGGGAGATATCCCTAAGACATTTTTTATCCTCAGATGGTCTGTCAAGGGAGCATGTTTTAATTGACCATGCCAATCTCTTAGTTTTTTTCGTAGAATGCATTTAATTACTATTGTCAATTTCTTATTTTTGGACTCTATCACACCATTTTCTTGTGCATAATAATTGTAAGAGACTTTGAGAATTACTTGGTCTTCAAAATCCCATTGCGTAAGTCTACCAGAGGAAAATGAGGGTGCATTATCACTTACCAAATAGAAAGGCATGCCAAACCTCACTATAATACATTCCTCTAAAAACTTGGTCAGCACTTTGATAGTAAAATTCTTCAATGCCTAAGCTTCCATCCAGCGTGTGCAATAGTCCATTGTTGCTAGAATATACCTATGACCTATAGACAATGGTGGATTAATGGTATCAAAAAAATCCAAGCCCCATTGGGTGAATAAACATACCTCGTATACTAGCTTTAAAGGCATGGCAAGGTTTCTCTCATGAGTGGCACTTGTTTGACATGTATGACAAGATCTTACATGTTCATTGTGTCTTTGAATAGAGTTGGCCAGTATTATCTTGATCTCACAATCTAGCGAGAAGTATCTTCAGATAATCTATGGCCCTTGCCATATTTATTGTGAAAAGTAGTCAATAATTGTTTTTCTTCCTCCCGATCTAAGAGACTCAGGTACAACCCATCATAGTTGCATTTGTATAATTGCATATTCTTTAGCATATAGGAACTAATTTTAATCCTCTAGGCTCTTCTTTGTCAATCATTCAATCCTTTTGGCCGGGGATTCTAGAGGAGATAATATAACACATCTGGATACAAATTGTCTAAAATAGCTCCTTTATCTATGTTAGTTTGACATACCAATCCTTCTTCCATCTTTGACATCATATGTTTTAGGCCTTGGCCTCTTACTAGTTTCATGGGTTGAATCTCAAGATCAAAATCATGTAGAATTGCCATCCATTTTCCTCTCTTCTTTCCTAGTTCATTTTTCATTAATAAGGACTTTACAGCCGCATCTGGAATAATGCCAAATACTTTACCTCTCTAAATATAATGTCAAAACTTCTTCATGACTTTCACCAAGGTAAATGAATGTTTATCCAAATTTGGGTATATTATCTCTGCATTCTTAAGACGAAAGCTCATGAATGTGATTGGCCTTTCATTCTCACCATCCTTCCATTGAGTAAAGATTCTTGTGCATGAATTTTCATAAGAAAATGAGTATACCTTAAAAGGTGTAGTGTAATCTCGGATAGCTAATACGAGTGCCATGATAATGGCAATTTATATCTCTTCGAAGTATTTTTTTGCTAGAGTCAAACATACAATCTGGGCATCCTTCTTCAACATGTTGTTCAATGGTTTCAATATCTCCACAAAGACACTAATAACATTCCTCACAATTTATCTTTCCAAAAAAACATTTTAATTCTTTTTGGTTGTTTGGTGGTGTCAATTTGAGAATGACCTTAACCCGTTCAAGATCTATTACTATCCCCTCTTGAGAAATGATGTCTCCTAACAATTTTCCTTTTGTGACTCCAAAAATACATTTCTTTGGATTGAGTGAGATCCCATACCTCCTACATATTTTAAGATCCTTCTACAGGTCATCAATATGATCTACTCAATATTTATAAAATGTTGTTGGATCATCCTATACCATGACCTGATTATAGCCTAAATAGTCATCTAGGAACAACATCATTTGGGATCCATTGACCACCCGCAACACTTCATCTAGAGATGGTAGTGAGTAATTATACTTTTGGGAAGCTCAATTCAGGTTCTGAAAATCCACACATAACCTGATCTCCCCACTTTTCTTCCTTAGTGGGACCACATCTGTGTGTTCTATAAGGAGTTGTATCATCCTTTTATTCTTGTCTTCAAATCTAACCTTCCCAATATGTACCTCCCTTGGGTCATCCTCAGTGCCGAGGTTGTATGTTTCACAGTCGTCACCTCCAAGCATTGGCTCCTATTTTGTTTCCACATCAGATTCATATTTGTCAAAAATATTTTCCAACGCCACCATCACCTTGGGTATGGAAGTTATTTTCAAATTTATGATGCCTTGATCATTGGTTTCATCTAATTTGGCTGACCTATCTAGTTCTTCTAATTCTTCATCAATAACTTATTTTTCAAACACACCTACGCACATGATGAACTCAAGGATATGTTGATCATTCTAGAGGACTTGGAAATTTGTACTATTATCCAGATTTATCAGAGCAACAACAAGTTTGAGTGAGAACTTTTTTAATTTGTACTTTCTCATAGGATGTAATGAATTAGTAGACATTGTCATTGGATCTGCAACAAAATTCTTTCACCTTGGGATATCTACTTAATGTTAAATGCTTCAAAATTTTTGGTCAATTCCCATACTCTATTCCAACAAGTGATCATTCTTTTTTCATTGCACAAATACTGGTTGCAAACCTATTTAACAATCAATTGTGAGTCACCTTCTACTACCATAGCCTTTATCTCTTTTTTTATTTTCCAAGAGGAGACCTCAAACTAATGCTTCGTACTCTGTGACATTGTTAGTACATAAAATTTTTAATCTATATGCAGCATAGAAGGACTTACCTCTTGGATTAATTAGTTCAATCTCAGCACCAAATCAGTGTTTACTCTTAGAATCATCAAAACATAGCTTCTATATTTGATGTAGCTTGACTAATTTTGGCTTGGGCTAAAGTCTATCTAAAACTCCTGGTGTCTCAGGTTCCAATTCTTTATTCTTTTCATTGTCTGAAGAAGTTATTTCTTGTTTACCCTTCATTTTTACGTCACCAACACCTAAGGGGTTTTGACCTTTGATATTCAAAGAGGGTTAGGATTCATCCTATGGTGGTAAAAAACCATCATCTCATAAACTCCATTCACTATCCCTACTCCATGTGAGACTTTTTCCTTCTGAATCTGAGTCTTCACCCTCTACTTGAAATTTTGTTTGAGGCATATAATTTGGTGGTGAACTACCTTCACCTGATGAAGCATCATTTGGAGTCTCCAACACAAGACTCTTATCACTCAATCCCATACCTTAAACTTGATTATTAGTCTCGATAGTTCAACTTGACAAGTCATGCATGTGAATTCAGAATGACTCAACTAGTGTAATTGGGAATACCTAGGTAGTAACAATATGTTAGGGTCCACATCATGACCCAAATGCTTCAAGTTTGTTGTCATATTTTTAATGAAGTCTTCATATATTTCTTTGGAAATCCTAAAATCTTGTAATCCTTGTGCAAGACTACCATCAAAACCATCAGTCTCTTTGATTTGGAACATAAGGATATTGTCCAATCGATACACACCCAAATCAAATTGGGTTCAAACATCACCTCATGTGGGGCATTGTAATCTATAATCATCTTCTTGATTTTAGGTTCAACATCAATCTTTATTTTGTTATTTCATATCTTCCATGGTAACCATAGCTCTGTGAAATCAATAGAGATCCAACCTCTTAAACACTTAGTCCATTCTCTATTCAACAACATCCCCTAAGTTTCTAGAATGTCAACAATATTTATGTCAATGTGTTCTTGCACCCTTAGATTGGCTATAAGTTGAATATGTACATCTTTAAACACACCAATAACCCTAACCTTGATTTTCTCTAATTGTATTGCCAATATTTTTGTGGTTTAAGGAACCATTCCTAACTTCTAGAAGATAGAGAGCGACATAAAATTACATGAATCTCCTAAGTCAATCAAGCAGTTCTGCAAATTTTTACCTCACATACATAAACTCATTAGGAACTGGGGTACCTCCAACATATCCTTAAACATTGCAGGGAATGAAACTGAGGTGTTCACATTTGATGTGGGAGCTCACGTGTTGTTATATATTGTACTTTATTTAGAATGGTCTAGGGACTTTAAGAGAACTTCCCTTTAAGAAGGACAACCTTGTAACATGTAAAACATTGAGATATTTTCAATTTTCATTTTAAGCTCTTCAAAAACACTATATTTATCAACTGACCAAGCTGTGTTTTTGTTCATAGTGGGTACAATCAATGGTGATGAAGAAGAAACACTCAGACCCTTTGGTTGTGTAGGATTATTTCTAGCTTGTAGATCTAGTGGTGTTGGTTGCTTCCCTGGGGGAACACCATCTGTCAGAGGTTCTTTCCAATTTCTCAAATTATAAGGGCTTCGATTGTTTTTTTGAAATACATAGACTTCAGAGTATTTAACCTCCCTTTCCCTTTGGAATAGAAATACAAATTATTCTTCTTGTGTATTATTTCTAGAACCTTCCTCTGTCTCAGGTTCATAACAATCAAACAACATTGCATTAAATTGAACATGGGGATCATCAAAACTTTGATGTTGTTTATTATGCATAACATTTTTGTACCCATTGTTATCTTGGTATGCACCTATAGCTTCTACAAAGTTAACATCACCTGATTCATATACATTAGCATTATCAGTGAGTATACTATCATTTTTGGGTAGGATGTTCCAAGGTCTGTTGGGTCTCTACTGGCCGAATCCTTTATCCTGTGTGCTAGTTTTGTAATTGTTATAACTTAGCTTCTAATTTTGAGGATAATAATTCATAGAAATAGTTTATCATTGATAATTCCCTTGGTTTTGAGATGGGTTGAGTTTCATTCTAGGAATCTCGTTGGTCAATTGAGATAAAGTCTTTTTCACATCATCTAACTCAAAGGCTAAGTGATTATCTGGCTATTGAGGAGGTTAAATTTATTTCTCAAAGAAATTTTTCTTATGGGCGTCATAGCCTGGATAGGTTATAGTTGGTGTTGGGACAACGAGTTGTTGAATTGGTATAGGATTGAGAAATGGAGTATGATTTTTCAAGGCATGGTTGATAGATGGGAATGAATTCACAGTGGAAATGTTTCCAAATGATAGAAGGGTACCGAAATTCCTACCAGCTTGTGGATCCATCTGCTATGTGAAATTGATTTGTTTGTTGAATACTTTCTCTAAGTTATCTCTATCTACTGGTGGGAGCCTTCTTAAGAAAATTTCATTCAACAAATCTAAGGCTCTTAGGTACACTTGTATAGCAACAGGTGTGGGTACATCGTAAGCATCTTTAAGATTATGATAAATCTTATGGAAAAGATGATTAAACATGGAAGTAGGATTATTTGGTTCTTTTTTGGCTGAGATAAACTAGTGGAGGAGGTTAGTGGGATCCACATAGATTATAAATTGATTTATAAATTTGGTCTCAAATTCACCATAGGAAAATTTAGATACCACTTGTATTCAAACTCACCATGAGTATATTGGAATAGGTGAAAGACCAAATCTTGATTCACAAGTTCTTTTTGGTTACATATTTTTTTAAAGGAATGAATGTGCTCTTACACTATCTTGGATTAGACATACACAAACTTGTTACAAACTTCTTAGGATTATTAGGAACTTGTGTAATTGACAAGCTATGTTCAATGGGGAACTCTGAGCATTAGAAAAGAAAGCCATTTTGATAGGTGGTGGAAAATTCTAATTTGATTAATGAATGTGGTAATAACTAGGGCAGAAATATGTGATTGTTGGCCAAGTGGGTTTTTTCAACCAGCTGGGTGGTGAGGAGGAATTCATTTTGATTTTTCCTTATCACTGTGAGGTTTGTGATATTCAGTAAGCTCAAGGAAGTCACCCCATTTCAGAGATGATATAAGCACTCGCTCAAACCTCTATGGTGTCAAAGATATGATATTCTCCATCCTATTTTTTGTAGGCCCTCCTTCTAGTGCCACTTATGTAGAGCATTGTTTTTACCAAAAATAACAATTAGGAATAAACAAAAAAAATTCCCCTCTTGAAATAATAACAAATTTATTACCAAGGTTCTCCATGGTCATGGTACAATTGCTTGGGTAACTCAATCAAAGATAAATATGAATGTACACAAGAAGGCCTTTTTTGGTATGATTCAAACTTAGGCTAAAATAATAGATCTTTAACACTTTTTATATTTTCCCATTTTTCAATGTATGCAATTTCCTAACAATATAATTCTAATTTTATAACTTATGATGATTTCCTATCTTAACTAATTTCCAAAAAATCTTAAAAGCTTGTGGAACAACAATTATAAGCAATTTTTCTAGAAATTAAACCTAACAAATATAAACTATTATTGAATCATGATTGCAAATTAAATGATGCAAATATGGAAAACCACAAAGATTGAACTAGATAAACTCAAAATTCCATGTTAAGAAGATGCAATCTTTTGAAGAAATTTTACCTAGATGCAAGATATTTAAAAATTTATTAAATCACGAAGCCACCAGATGTATGCACACTAGAAAAATTTATCCTTAAGCTAATAGAACAAATCCTTTTAATAATTTTTCACAGTAAGATGAGACTATAATGGTAAAATCCAAACTAATTGATCACAAATACATTCACAATAAAATAAATTTGGCTCTCTGAAATAAATGAACAAGCATACACATATACATTAATTTTGTATAGATAGTAGAAGAATTACACCATGAATGAGTAACCAATAGCATATAGATTTATTGCAAAAAATTCCCGACCTTAATTACATCATAGTGATCTGTTTATATAGTGCTTCAACTTCAAAAATAATAATCCCATAGCTATGGTTTCATCTACACAAAAAATGGCATATTAAAATTAAATATGTTTTTTAAGAAAGCAAAACTACTCCTAAACTAATTTCTAACTAGTTTTCATGGATTCCCATCTTCGTGTACATCAAATACATGAAAAATCAGACTAGAATTAGCCCCTAAAATGTAGAGAATCGAACTCCATTTCCACCATCTCTTCTCTTTGTTTACTCATGGTTTGATCTCCACTTTTATATTCACGTCCAAAATGCAAGGATCTAACTACTCTTTTGATGTGTAACTAATAAAAGACCCCCTAAAATGTAAAAATGACCTCCATCTTGCATGCAATCTACCCGCAAATTGATTCTATATGAAAAATGTGATTGGAAAATTTGTGCCCAAAAATTTTGGGGTTGTGGACCTTTGAAAAATGTAACTTTGAAAAATGACTAAGTATGCAAATTGGATGACCCTAGATTTTCAACATGGTGGACCTCCAAAAAATGCATGACTAAAAAATGGCTAAGAATAAAAAAATGACTGAAGTCTACAAAAATCACTAAGTATCAAAATGACATTGAGTTTTCTGGAAGAATGTCTAGGTGAGCTTTGCAAAGTCTCTCTATGATTTCCCGAACTTCATCAAAATTGGGAAACTTTATGGATTCCAAATGCTTTTGTTTCCTTTCTTGGAATGAGGTGATATTTTAACCGAACACTTGGATCTCTTCTATGTGCTCCATTATCTACTTCATAATAATATGTTCTCCATTATCTACTTCATGTCCTTTTTGAAGTAAAACATTTTTTGCAAATCCTCTAGTGGGTTTACCCTGACCACAATTCCAATAAACTATTTGACAATGTTGTTTTTGGAATATAATTTTTTTTTATTATCATCTTCATACAATTCCAAGTCAATTCCATCAAATGATTTCTCTATCTCCTCTACCCACATCATAACATCATTTCTCCTATTTTCAAAATTTTCCAGGAATTTTTGATAGCCTTTAATGGTGACATTAATGGCAGTGACCTACTCATCAAAATTATCCAACTCTACACCTTCATATAATTTCACCAAGATTTTAAAGCGTTGCTTTCTTATTACCTTAAAATACCATAGTGCTCATTTCTATTCTTCTATCTTATTATCAATTCCTTTCTCTCCATACATCTCGTCAATGAGTCATGTCACTTTAATGAGGATTATTCTAAAATTCTTCAAAACAATTTGAATGGTCTCAATTCTAAATTTCCCAAATTTGGACCTCCAATCTATATATACTTTAGTAAAAGGATTTGATTATTTTGGTAGTGCTCTCTTTTCTAGGGTGGCTTGTAATGTGGCCTTTAGATGATCTTGGTGAGTTGGACTAAATACCATTATTACATATTCCTTCAAATCATGAACGTACTCACCGAGCCCTTGCATTTAAGTCTCATCTTGGTCTAAATACTTAAACAATTGATGCAAACCCAAAGTAGTCCATGCATTACCACCTTCATTGGTGGGTTCTTCTAAATTAACCTCCTCCATTATGTAGTCTTCTTGAGTTATCTATGCTATACTTGTACTAGGATAAGGTACTACAACCTGATCCTTTCACCTCCCTCGGTCATCTTGTGTGATGTATGACATTCTTTGTGGAATTTGGCAAGAATCCCCCTAGTGGAATGTTTTCCCCAATGTGGACATATCGACATACACTTCCTCAATATATGTTCTTTTCTTAGGTTGGACTTCCTTAGCCAACCATGTTGGCTTGGTGGAGGTAGTTTATGGTTCATATAGCATTAATGGACCACATGTTGTTTGAACCTCTTATTATTTTTCTTCCTCTCCCTGTCATGTGTGTTCGAAGGCCTCCCTAATTTATGAATTTTTAAGAGTTTCTTCCTCCCTCTCTTCTTCTCTAGGTACTTTTTTGTGAGCCTTTTCTATATTTGATGACAACTGGTGAGTTTGAAGTTTTTCTTTCTGTTCATGTGCTTTCTCCTCACTATGAGTTTTCTCCCATTGCCCACCAGATGATGAGCTAGCCAGTAAATTTTCACATATTCCTACTGTTGGTTTCTATTTTTTCTTGGATGACCCCAAATCTACCTTTACGTACAAAGGTGGTGGAGGTCAAGGAGTTGTAATTTGAGGTTCTCCTTGGGTAACATGTACTAATTCATCAACCTTGGGTTCCTTAGTTATTCTGTTGGTATCAATTTCTCCATCTTCGAGCCCATTTTATTTCTTTGGTAATACTATAGGATTAAAATCCAGATTGACAAATTCACTAGGAGGGTTAAATAATATAGGGATATTCTAAAATTATGATAAATATAATTATTCTAACCCTAAGTTACCCTTGGTTCTACTCTCAGCCTATGTGCTTGATTCTAAGTCAATTGTCTCCTTCTATACTTTGGGTTGAAAAACCTCAACTCATTTTCTATTTTGGAAGTTGCACTAGCATGTCGAGTTCTTCTAACTAGGGAGACGTCTTCATCATATAAATCTTCTTCTTTAGGAAATGTCCTTAATAGTGGTGATTTTGAAGTCGTCTTTCTCTTGTAAATATTCTCTTTAATTTGTGATTCTTGACCTTTGGGTCTCTGAATCTTAAAGGTAGGAACCTTATTTTATCTAGAAGTGATGGTGATATAGGAGCCTTTGAAGGTGCATCTGTCTGTGTATGCTCATCTTCTCTAGGGATTTCTTGTGCAGCATAATGAGGCATAATGTCATCTTTCTCTTCCTCTTTTTCATCCTCTACTTTTCTAAAGGACCATAAGGTTTGCATGTCTGTACATTATTTCTAGCCTAATGGGAGAATTTTCCTTAAATGTAGAGATATCCACCTTTCTTCCTTTCCCTTTCTCTACCTTAGAAGGAAGTTCTAGTTGAGGCTCCATTGGAATTGGATCCATTTTGAAAGGATTCTTTATCCATTTTGTTGTTACCTCAATCACATGTCGAGACTTTAATTCCATGGTATCATTCTCATCCTGTCAATCTCTATGTTCAAAATGGGTTGATTATATACCTTATCATTATAATAAAATAGATCCAACACATCTCCGGAACCCTTATCCCACACATTAGGAGGGATTTTCAAATGTGATATATATTTATCTAGCTCTAGAGACATTCTATAGTAATCCCAGATCCTTACCTCATAATGATTAGTGCAATTCATCCAGTGATCCTCTATGTGAGGCTCATGCTTGTACAAATTCTCTGTGATGCGGCCTAATATTCCAATGGGATCAAACCTGGGCCATATCAATTTGAATTCCTTCAAAGGGCATTCATCGCATTCTAGCCCTATTTACTTACAAACTTTTAAATCCTATAGAGAGTGGGCTCCTATGGAGATAAGGAAGTCCCAACAATGTTTCTTCTTTAACCTAATAAATTCATATGCATTCAAGAGCTGTGTACCAATTTTGAGTAACTTAGTTTTGTTCGATGGGTAGTGAGGCAAATTCTTGGGATTGATGGTACTCCCAAAAACCCAGATATAAGTAAAGTTTTTAAACTGAATATAATAATCCCCTAGGGATTGAACCTCTTCCACAAATTCTTTTGAAAGCCTCTTGGCATAATCCCCTTCAATGGACCTAATATTAGCAAAAAGGAAATTGTCATTTACATTCCTATATTATGGATTCTTATGTTTTAGCTTTCCCTTCCTTACCTGTTGAGGGTATACCATATATGGACATGGATTTTTATCATTGAATGACACTTTCTTAGTGAGATTTGGATAATTATATCTAGCAGTGAGGAGATATACATTAAAATTTGTCTTGGAAAACCTAGGATCATGCTTCACTTTTCTCAGATGTAGGTCTAAGTTATCACTTAGTATTGTCACCCAATAAATTATGGGCACTCTATCTTTGATATTTTCTATAATATGAATCATCCATGGCTCTAACTGATATGCTTGGGGAAGGCCATATACCTGTCATAACATTGTCACTAAATCCTTTGTATCATCATTTAGGCAACCTCTTCTCATATCAATCCTATCCAGATTATTCTTTGGAAGCTCCTGGATGAGATATTCCTTATTAACAATTTTGTAGGCATCCCAAGTCTTACTCTCAAACCACCTCATTTCCCTCTCCTTTTTGATTGGATAAAAATGATCCATTCCCTTCTACAAATGGAAGACATCTTCAATGATATCTGGTCTTAGATATAATACAATATCTCTCACTTTGTAGTGATGGGCCAAAGTCATGATTAAGTCTGAAGAGAGAATGGAAAATGGATGCATAGTGACACTCACTAACCCCACCAAAAATATTATAGTGAATTTATATGATATTCCTCTTTGATTTCCATAGTACCTCAATAATGGGTCTCATTCTATATCCCCAATGTACCTAGAAAGAAAGATGAAAATCCAGTTAAATGATCAGAAACTAGTCCCTGGAAATTTTAGAGCTTCAAACCTTTCAAATCCTACAGTATCTTCAAATGGTAAAAGTATGATAGTTCGATGCATGTGTTCAACACAAATTTAGTTTGGTGTTGCGGTGTATTGGAGGTCCATTGATGTTTTTGACACTTAGGATCATCGGTGCATCAGAGTTAGGGTGGTCTTTTGGTGTATCAAAGTCTGAATCTTTTACAGCTTTGAAGAGTGATTAGGAGCATCAAATCGAAGCCCTTGGCCAACTTACATTCATGATTATTGGGATTTGGTCAAATAGAGATCGAGTCATAGTAGGAGTTGCAACTTAAAACCCTAAAGGAAAAAAAACCATAGAATACAACCTAAGACAAAAAACCCCAAAACCTAAAAATGAAGGAAAGAAAACCATAACTTCAAAAAAGCAAAACAAACTAAGAGAAACCCTAAGGAAGAAGAGAAACAAGGGTAAATAATTGTTTTTTAGCCCGACCTTGAAGGATATGAAGAAAAAATGTCAAAATCTATGATGGTCAAGGTTGAAATAATCAATCGAGGCTAAAGAAGTTTCAGAGGAGAGTAAAGTGGATGTGAAGACTGATCACTCAAGGTCACATCGATGTGCAATTTGCAGGTCAAAGCTTTAAAGGATTTGAATCACAAAATGAAAGACATTTTTTCTCCCTTTTATAGGTTGAACATGTGGTGACGTGAGAAGTAAGTTCAATGTGTCTGACTAGGAAAGTCTAAGAAAAAATAAACTTTGTTGTCATTGAAGATCAACATTTCGACCTTTCAGAGTTGCAGAGGTCATTGGACCTCCAATACTCCAAAAGTCCTAAAATTTATTAATGCCAAAAAAAATCAAACAAATGGGGAAAAACAAAAGATGAAAAAGGAAAAAGGAGGCAAAAATACTGACAAGGAAACCAAAGATGATACCCAAATATTGGTAGCCTCTCTAGGGGCCCACAATCTGACTCACCAGATACTAGGTCATGTTTAACCTTAAAAGACTCTAATCCACTCAAAAGGCCAACAGACCAAAAAACATATGGGGGTCCCCATTGGGCCAAGTAGCCTAATAAAATGAGCATGTGTCATGGAACTACAACACTAACTTTTTAGGATAATAAATTTAGCCCCTGCTTTAGCGGAAGTATGAGACAAACTCATGCTCATGGTAAAGTTGATAGAATTCATAACAATGATCATATCAAGGTCAAGGAGACAAATAAACATCAAGCCCCAAAGTGACTCAATTCTTCATCAAATCCAAAACCAAAATAAGATAAAGATTAATCGAAGAAAAAAAGTGAAAGAGAGAGATGGGTGTGATTACTAGGCCAATAATAGCTTGTTGTATTATGGGCCTCACAAAAGAAAGTGTTGTGAAAATATGGAATTGAAAGTTCTAGCGAATTGTGTTGTGTTATTTAATAAATCAAACAGGATCAAGCCTTAAGGTAAGGTTTTTTTGTTAAGGGATCCAACAATAAAATGATCAAGCCTAAGGAAAGCATTATATCCTTAAGGATTCAAGGAGAACGATTGTTCATTAAGGAAAGTTTGTTTCCATTAAGGGATCAATAGAAAATTATAGGGAAAGAATTTCCTCTTGTTTATCCACATGAAATCATTTTGTGTGTCTAAAGGTGTATAATAATGAGCGAAGTGTATGCCCCCATGTTAAAGCAATTGAAAAAATCTTAAAAAGAGAAATAGTTTTCACGAAGCATACTTGCAGCCACAAGAAATATTTCCATTGTGAGATGCCACCAAGTAGGAACAAATCAATGGAAATAAGAACATGACAATAGAGAGACCACAAAAGGGATCTACTGAGTTTGGGGTCAGTAGGTCATATGTGATGCAGGAGCATCCTGGGTGTAAGGGCAATCTTGCATCAGCCAAAAATATTTCTGTTTTCTTTTTAATAAGGGCTACCTTGTGCAAAGCTGCTATTTATGAAAACTTGCTATTTTTAGTAAGTTGGTCATACGATCTTGGAATGTTCTGATTTTGCATGTGGAGGTTCATCTCAATCATATCAGCCTGCCAGTAAAGTTTCATGGCTAGATCAGGTCTATTTTTGAAGATATTGAAAAATTTCGGTATTGAAAATAGGGTACAGAAACTTCGAGCTCAGTTTTGAAGGCTTTAGAGGCCCCGGATGAGGTCGAAACTTGGGTTGAACGAAGCTTGCTTTATTTAAATGTTGTAGAGTGCTTCGTGGCATTTTCGAAATGGGGTTATAATAGTCAATCGGGTCAAGTGGTGATGACTTATGGTCTCCGGAAGTTGGGCCACTTGAAATAACAGAAAATAATTTTCCTTCAAAATTTTTGTTCGGGTTTCAAAAGTTATTTTGAGCCGACTTTGATGTACTAAAATGAAACTAAAATAATTCTAAGTTTGGTCGGCCCTAAGGGCTAAATTTCTGGAACCTTCTCGGGTGGCGGAAATTGCCTATATAAAGAAGGCCCGTAGTGTTGTCTTAGGCAGTTTGGGACAGTTCTGGGTAGATTTGGGTAATAATTCGAGGCTTTGTCCTACAGAATATTGTAACGGGAATGCCCATGTGGCTTTGCATATTGTAATTCTGAAAGTTTGTAATTCCGCATTTGTTGAGATAGTAAGAAGTCCATTTTCTGTTCTTGCAGATTGTTGTTGCTTCTATGTTTTTGTTATGTGTTTGTGGTATTAAGGGGAGCGCCCTTCATCAAGTGGTATCAGAGCAGGAGTTCCTGAGTGTGTAAGCAGATCGCCGACTGTGAGGCAGTTTGCACCAGAACAGTGGGTCAGGGTTTTTGTTTAAACAGATCGCCGACTATGAGGCAGTTTGCACCAAGACCGTGGTTAGGGTTTCAGTGTGCATCGCGAGAATGCCTCCACGAAGGGAACGTGGCGGAAGAGCTGGTGTTGTGACACCTGAGGTTAGAGAGCTCCAGAGACAAGTGCGAGCATTGCAAGAAGAGATTCACAGAGGAATGAATCTTAATGTTAG
>MU228454.1:869305-881967 GCA_018584345.1 Thuja plicata
CAAATCTTATTATCAAACTACTGTCGTGGCATTTTGCATTCTCCTGCTTTTCTGCTTCTCATTCGCTCCGTTTCAATTCTCATGCACGACTGACATTACTGTATAACAAATTTATTTAATTATTTATCTTGACATGGTTATCTAATTATCATATCTATATTTTAAAAATTTATGTCATGTATTCAAAGATGCACGATTGACATTACTGTATAACAAATTTATTTAATTATTTATCATGACATGGTTATCTAATTATCATATCTATATTTTAAAAATTTATGTCGTGTATTCAAAGATATCATTTTAAAATAAGTAATGCGAATGTCCACCCACAAGTAGGATGAGGAAGCTCATGATCTCTAGAAGAAGCTAAAACAGAATGACATAAGGAAATAGATGAGATATATTAGATGTTAAAATGCTCATATCATAATATTAGGAGCTATGGATTAAACAAGTGCCACGTAGTGCCCTGTACTTACAAAAACTTGCATACTTAGTATGTCAGGCCTAATCTATATAAACATTGCAAACCTATAGGAAGTCTATACATCTCTGCCCCATCAAAAAGGAAGAGATAATTAAACAACTTTAATAAATTTACCATTTAAGGGACTATCTGTATATGTCCTATAAACCAAATATATATGTAAATGTATATATATGATTAATAGATTATAATGATATTAAAAATTTATAATATATTAGTATTTATTTTTATATATCATACAATAATATAAAATTATATAGTATTTTTATTAATATAATATTAAAAATAATATATCCATGTATTTAGATATCATATATGCTTTGGCAAAAAAATACATTTTTTCAGGTGGCCACTTTTTAGCTCCTTATGATCTTGCACATAACGAGATCTCAAATGCACATTTCATACCTACAATACAGTGTATGTTCATGCTCAACGTGGTATCCTACATCACCAATACCACTCTCTTGTTTTATAAAGAATTTATGAAGGATTCATCTTACTAATTGAAAATTGAATGCACTCAAATTCCACCACATTGGTGGGATCACCAAATTTGATTTCATAACAATCTTACACATTTCATAACAATCTTACACACAACTCATGGAACCATCATAAAAATCAGATTTCAAACCAAACAAAGGACTCTTAAATTTATGATAAGAAAAATACTCATACATTTGTTCTTCTTTCAATCGAATTTTACTATACACATTCATTTTGAGTTCAAACATTGTTTGTTCCTCACTTGTTTCAGCATCTTGCAAACTAAACACATCTCCATTATCAACATTCCACTAAAGAGAATAAAAGATAAAAGAAATCCATCGGGTTAATACATAGGCAAGATTGGTTGCATGAAGGAACACATTGCAAGATAAATATGCATTGATAGCATTGTAAACCAAGGAAAAATACAAATTAAAAGCTTTCGTCTATTTTAAAAATGAAAATAATAGTTAAGTGGAAATAATATTTAGAAAACTTTTATGAAAAGCACATAGTAGAAAAGCATTACAATTAAATGGAATAAACCCTTGATTAAAAGTGGTGTAATTCCTTTCAAAGGAAACAATTTACATTAGCAAAACTTACACTTATAATGATCCATATAGATATAACATATAATATCATGCGAAAGCAAATCAATCAGCTAAAATAGAAAGAGGATTTGTCGGAACAGAATTGCCACACCTACACTCTGGGATAGGGCCCTTCTGGAACTTTCTTTCAAAACACAGAGGTGAAGCCGTCCAAAATTAACTATAGTAGCCTTCAAGACATCATGAAAGCTAGCATGGTGGTCCTAAGATGAGGCGGATGTAGTTTGAGTGGGCATTACTTCACTATATATTACTTGGGTATGCAGCATGTTCACAAACTCTGGGAATGGTGGGATATTAGGTAAGGTGGTTATCAAAGGTTGCTACTATGAAGGAGAGATAAACACCTAGACCCGCTTGGTGCTAGGACCGATGGTCACTCCTTGTGAAGGGGGAAGCAGAAGAAGAAACAACAGCAGACATAGGCTAAAAAAATGAACTTTTAACCCTAGCAATGGCCTCATAAGCCAAATCAATTAAAAATTTAAAATAAATAAATAAATAAAATAAATCCATTGGCTTAATAGATAGGCAAGATTAGTTGCTAGACGGAACAAATTGCAAGCTAAATATTAGCATTGATAACATTGAAAACTAAGGAAAAATACAAACAAAAAGCTATTCTTTGTTTAAAAAATGAAATAATAGTTGAGTTGAAATATTATTTAGAAATTTTTTATAAAAAGTAGATAATTTCACACAGTAGAAAGAATTACAATTGAATGAAGTAAACCCTTGATAAAAGTGGTGATATTTCTTTCAAAAGAAATAATTTACATTAACAAAACACACACTTAAAATCATCCATATAGATACAACATATAATGTCATGCAAAACCAAATCAATTGGCTAAAATAGAAAGAGGATCTGTCAGAGAAGATTTGTGACACCTAAACATAGAGGTGAAGCCCTACAAAATTAACTATAGTAGCCTTCAAGGCATCAAGAAAGCTAGCTCTGTAGTCCTAAGATAAGGTGGATGTAGGTTGAGTGGACATCACTACACTAGATATTACTTGGGTATACAACATGTTCACCAGCTCTAGGAATGGCAGGATATGTGGTAAGGTGGTGATAAAAGGTGGGTCCTACAAAGGAGAAATAAACATGGCAATGGCTATCCAGCCATATAATTTGATATGTTGGATGTATCCATTAACATGGACATAATATCACGTGTCAGATTTGTGTAGAGAAACATTAATGTCATGCACTTTTTAATCTAGGGAATGGTGTGCAGAAGGTAAAAGAAGGATGTTGTGGAGGATTTTTATTTCAAATTTTAAACTTTTCATGCTTACATTATTTTGTAAGAAATTATTTATTATAATTTATTTATTTTTTATTTATTGTTTATTATTTTTAACCAATTATAATAGTTATATTAATAGAATTTTTTAATTTGATAAATCTCTATTGTTTTGTATGAATAATGAATAGAAATTACATAAGAAATTATTATTTTACTTTAAACAATAATTAATTTCTTTTTATTTTTTTATCTATTATTTTTACTAATTTCAAAGGTCATTAAAAAATAAGAAAAATAATCTAATAACGGATAATTATATATTACTTTGGCTTTTTTGTAAATATTAGCCAAATTATCAGAATTTAATGAGATAAGATAGGATAAGATAATATGAATTTATTAATGTCCAACAAGACACCACCAAGGGTCTAAGGGACTGGAAAAGTACACCAAAAGGAACAGCGAACCAACGGACTGCCAAACAGTGGCCGGGGAAGCAACCAAGAGAAAAAAAGAAAGAAGAGAACACGAAATAGAAAGCAAGAAGAACAGACACAAGAGATGCACTAAGGATCATTTCCAGGTAGAAAGAAATCCAACACTGAAGGATAATGATCCAGATGAGCAGGAACCCTGGGTCGTCTCTGTGAGCTGGTAGAGATGTGTCGTTGATCGGTAAAGGTGCTTCCCGATCTCATAGATCTAGAGTGACCAGTGATGGAGGCAATGTGAGGCCGCTTCACTCCCCATAAAGGAGATGAGAGTGAGAAGAAGATTGTAATGAACTGATCAAATATCTATCTGTGGGGGAAAAGAAGTTTTAGAGTATGCTCGCAGAGCTGTACAGTCTCATGGAGATAAAGTGCCAGTCATCTCTAATCAGTGTAGCTGAAGAAAGCAGTCAAGGAACTGTACCCTCTGAATAAGCAATAGAATCTCCCTCTGATCTCATAGTAAGTAGGACAACAGAAGATGAAGTGTGTCTCAGTCTCAATCTCAGCCATGGTGCATAACCTGCAAATCTGATCATCTCTATTAATGTGATGGTTTTTCTGGGCCCAAAGGCGGTGAGATCCAACCCTGAAAGATCCCAACATGATGTGAAGGACATGGTACAAATCCAGAGATTAGTATCTAGGACGAACAATAATCCCATCCTGAATGTCTAGAAAGTGCTCAGCATAAAAAGCCATCCTTGGGCACAGACCCCCACACGGGTTGATCCAGGTCATGGTGATATACTACCTTTATATGTCAAGTCTGACATGTCTATTAAACTCTTGTTTGGAAGGGAGAAGGTGAACCAAAGCGTCAAGCGAGAAATGATAGGGGGAGGTGATCAATGTCAGTCCCGATGGAACCTAAAAGGGAAGAGGCCTAGGGATGCCAACAATAGGCTCTGGTGGAGGGGTCTGACTTGGCAAGCACCACTGAAGAGAAATAGGCCAGGTAAGAGTATCTTTTGCAACCATCATTAAAGTCTGTAAAATAATGGAAGCGGTGAATAAACCAAACCAGATCAAAGATTGCCCCCAATTTAAAGGGATGAGCCCCAAACTCAGCCATAATGATGCTATGAGAGGTGGACTGATGACATCTGATGATACGCCAGAGGAAGATAGTCTAAACATGCTCAATAGAGGCCCTATTAGAATCCAAAAGGGATGGCCCCAAAACAATAGAGCCATAAAGTACCATAGGTCTAACCAAGGAATCCAAGAGGGACAACTTGGACACGGTATCCTGAAAATGATGTCTGAAACACTGTCTCTCCAACATGGCAAGGGAACCCATCCCTCTACTGATCCTGGGTAGAATGGCGGGCCTCAAGCTGAAGTAAGGCTGGAGAACTTGACCCCAAGGTAGGTGTATGAAGAATTAATCTCAATCTCCAGTCCCTTATAGTAGAAATGAAGATGTGAGGTTTTTAGGCAGTTGAAGATCATCACCCGTGTCTTATCGAGATTCACGACCAGCTATCTCCAATCACAAAATGACGCAAAGATATCGAGAAGTCTCAAGAGACTTTTCGGTGAGGAGGCAAGGAGAATCACATTATCAGTGAAGAGGAGAATGGAGATAAGAACCTGGTGCACATAGAAACCATCACTCAAAAGTGAGGAATCTCTAAGAAAATCCTCCATCTCATCAATGTAGATACCCTCAAGAGTCCTGAATCTACCCTCAACAAGCTCGTAAAGTCTCATAATAGTTGTTAAAAGAGTATCAAAAATCCTGATATCTCTAAGTCTATGGAAGAGGGCCTATTGACGGGACTTTGTGACCGACTCCACCAACAGAGATAAGATGTCACCAGGTACCGGGTTACCAGCCAACTCCACCTATAGAGGTTTACTAGAGAATGAATTCTCCTAGCCTCCAAGAACCTGGTATTCAGGTCTCGACGTTGCAGGGGAGCTAAGTTGGGTAGGTGACTATTGTTTGAGGGGATAGCTAGTTTTTACTGATCAAATCTAGGATTTCAAAAGGGGGTGGGGTTTCCTGCAAGCATCTTAGATTTACCTAAGAAATTACAAAAGATAGACTAGAGTTAGAGTAAGCTTCTACTTATGGTCATGCAATACATATTCAAACATCAACAATGTTCCCATGCAAGAAAACTACACTAATTATGAGATACAAAAGGAATTAGTGATTCATATATATTTAGTAGTAAATGGAAGTAAGATCATATAATTAAACTACAAAACATCAGAGCAAATGACATAGGAAAACATACAACACAAAAGATATTCGCTAACTTTGGAGATCAGAGAAACACATAACACATGGCCACAAGTTGTTCTTCTTTCTTTCATTATTTTGAAATGGTTCCACCATCACTGGCGAGTACATTCATGGCTCCAAGGGAGCATTAAGCTACAAACTAAAAGTAAACTTCTAACTTCTATTTGCTATCACTATTGGACAGAGAAATCATCAATTTTGCCAACCCTTGTTAAGGCATTGGTCTTATTATTTATAGACAAACTTGACCTAATCTACATGTACACTTGGTGAATAAAATAAAATATCCATATCCGGTACTACCTGCACCACTTACAATCATCTCGGGATGCACATTGTTCTGACAAGACAAAAGAAGAAGAAAGGGGATAAATCAAGAAGAATCGGCCTAGAGAAGAGGGTCATGGTACTTTATAGAAGAAAATTTCTTATTCTGGTAACTTAGGCCATATGCCTCATCAATGCTAATTGCGGCTCCCTGTCTTCAAGGTATTTTAGGTAGTAAATGTGGGAGCGGTGCCTCAGGGGATTAAGAAGACACCTATCAGAACCATCCCATCCATCGAACCCATCCCTTTCCAGATCACCTGCACCCTGACCCTTATTAATTGCTGACAATAATTAGTCAGCTCTTGGGAACCTTGATGCAGATTGCTAAAAAGGAATACAAAACTGGGACCCAAAATTTTGGAGTCTGGGAGCTTACGCTCAAAGAATAACAAATATTCAAAACTTTGCCCTGCTAGAAGAAATATCGGGAGACCGGAAGACTTTACTGTTCTTTATATTTTTGGAATATCTCCAAAATCTAGAGAATTCCCTCCTCATCTATTTCTTTTACACAATCCCAGTGATCCCTGGCTGCCTCCAACTGATCAGCCAAATCTATGGCACCCTCTTTGAATTCTAAGGCAATCTTTGCCACATCATGGGCTCAGAGCACCATGCGGGTAAGTCGCGACATCTTTCCTCGATCAAAATCTCCTGGGGTTCAAAATCTTGCCTCCATTACATCATCAAACTTACTTACAACAAAATCCACTAGAGCACATGTCTCGGTGCTAAAGGGATCGACTGCCGAAACCCTTGTAACAAATTTTGCATATGAAGTTAAAAAAAATTAATTGCTGGGACATTACCCTTTAGGGCCGCTACGAGTTTCTTTCTTGTCTCAACTTTGAGACCAAGTCTGGAGTGTCAGGTCTGGACATACCCAAAATCTTCATCCCCCAAAATTATGATCTCTGCGATGGCCTCTTCCCCAAATTTCATTATTTCCTCTAGTTTTCTCCTCCACTCTTCATATTTTTCCATCTCCCCTTCCCACTAGACAACGACATTGTTTACTTGGCCCAAGATGTTACGGGCTTGGTGGAGGTCTAGGAGTGTGGCTATCAGGAAATGCCTTACGACTCCTGCCTGCTCAGTCACCCAATCGTCTACTGCCCGCGCTTTTTTCTTCATTGTTCTCAGTGCGTCTATGCTACCCTATGGAAGTAGTGTCCTAGATTTGGAGGCCTCTGGAGGAATCATAGTCAATGGCTGCGTCAGTTCTATAGGAAGCCCGAGGAGATTGTCATTTGTCTCTTTTTCCTCTTTTACCTTCTGGGCCTGCTTATCATACCGGGCCTCAATTGACCGACTAGATTCTCTCAATAGGTTTAATTCCCCCTATTTGTCTCTCCTCCCCAGAGGTACCTTTGTTATAGTGCACTCTTCAACTCCTACTACTACCTCTTCTCTGTCTAGAGGAGGTGTCTCCACTACTGGAATGATATTTCCTCCTGGACCAGTACGAATGGTATGGAGGGTCTGAGCCTTCTTAGGCTTATGAGCCTCTTCGTTGTGGGCCATCATCTCTGCATGAGAGAGAGAGAGAGAGGAACTCTAGCTTCTACCGGGGCCTTTCTCTTTCTCGATTCCACTAGCCATTGTGGCGGCAGGGGTGATCTTATTTCTAGGTCCTGGACACTTGGGCCCTCTTCAGGGGTGGGTTGTGCTTCCTTGACATCTATAGTCTCTATGGAATCCTTTTCTTTTTCCTCAGGGTTTCTTGGGTCTCCTACTTTAGTGGTTTCTATATTCATATCTTCAGGGTTCTCCCCCAAAATTTGTTGCTGTAGAATTTATTTGGTGTTCTTTGCTAGGACATTCTCCTCCAAGGGCCTATTTTCTGGAGGGGAAAAGGTGTTTGACCTGGATCTAAATATTGCGCTACGAAAACCACCTTTCCAAATGTTGTATTATGGGCTAACTGATCACCCTAGATGTCTGGGGGCATTTGAAGCATGACGACTTGGGGTGTGGTTATTCCCAAAGGTCCAGTTTCCTTAGCCATAGTTGATTGTTCATCTTGTATCTACCTTTCTATCTTGGTCCCCGAGACTGGTGTTTCTTTTGCACCTATTGTGCTTTCCTGTTCTTGCTCCCAGATCTCTTCTTCTGAGGAAATTTCCTTTTCTTGTGTTTCCCCCTCCCCAGGGACATTCTCTACCTCTTGCATGGCAATCTCTGCTACCGCCCTCTCCACATCTTCCTATAGATTTACAAGGTCATCGGTCTGGAAGATGTCATCAAAACCATCATGGGGAGGGGAAGCCTCTGGATGATCTTTTGCCTTGGGGGAGGAAGGAATAAGCTCCATAAGAATATTTCTCGATGGTTCGGGGCTTACATCTGTGCTCGGTAGAGGATTATCTATTCTTGGTTTCTTCCTCCTTGTTTGCAGCGGGACCCTGACATCCAGAATAGATGCACTCTAATATTCTATCTCAATTTTTTGGTTCATGAGTGTTTCCAGTGAAGGGGAGCCTATGGGGAGGGCAGATCCCACCAGAGCCACTGTGAGACCGAGGGAAAGTCTGGCACTCATTATTTTTCCTAGCTATCAAGATGAATCAAGTTGGGCATGAATTTGTTCTATTATGGGGGCTATAATTGAGGACAAGACCATGGTTCCCCTTATCTCTGCTCTTCCTTGACATTCTGTAACCTGAAGTGGATCTCTGAAAACCTGAACCATCTCGACGAGCGCTCTTTTTGCAAACCTATGAAAAATATTCATGACTCCTCTTTAATACATCCTTAGTGATATCCTCTATTGTAAAAAATTTTGGGGTGTCCCAATCCACCATTTGGAGAGCCATTTTTCCAATCCCCTTTGATTTGTATTTTGGGTCCTCCACAGACCTGGTATCTGAGAAGTCCTTTGGGAAGGTCCAGAGATCTATGCGCTTCATCATTCCTTTGGTGATCCTCTCATAATGTCAACTTCAGACATCGAAATCGTCTTGGTAGTCTGCACAAAAATGCTCAATGTGAAGCTCATGAGGCATTGACACCCAGGGTAAGGCTGCATTTATCTTTCCTAGTGGATCAAAATTGACCCGCACCAAGTAGAAATTTGCTATCCCTAGACTCTTTAATTAATTTTTGGCCTCTTTGGCCACTGCAAGAATGCAAGTATAATTCCTGCAAGTGATCAAGAAGGGGATGGTGGTAACCTTCTTGACCCCATAAAATGTATGGACCTCCAAATTTTTTCTGTAGTACTCCAAAATAATCCTATCCCCGCAATGTTTGGGTAATAGGTAGGGCTTGCCGGAGAATCTGATCACCTGAATGTATGAATCTTTCTGAAATTTAAAAAAATAGTGGTCGTAAGAACTCACCAAGGCCATGGCTTCCTTTGAAAGTTGGTAGATGGCATCCTGAGTGGGTTTCAAAATTTTGTAGTAAACAAAAGTATCATTTAACCGACAAAAATGGGGGAAGCTGGATTCCCATTGAATATGGGGAAAATGATACCATGGTGTACTCTTGGCGGGCCCTATACCAAGGATGCCAACTGTCTGTAAACCCTGGATTCCAGGTCTCTGTTATGCCAATGCCCACAAAATATATGAAGTCATGTCAAAATTTGATGTTTTTCTGACCTTGTTTAGTTGGAAGTCCACATTATTGGAAACAATAGTTTCCCAATTGAAATTAAGCCCATTGGTGGTGATGTTGTACGAAAAGTAGTTCATCCAGGTTGAAAAATCCTAGGCATGTGATTCCCCGAAGACATGGCATAGGAAGATGATCTCCGCCTGTACGTTTTCCTTGAAATCTCTGAGGGGGATCACCGACTTCATCTTCTTGTAATCTTTCTTTGGCATCTTCAGCTAGTGGGTGTTGAGGTGCTGCCGAGTAGCTTGTTGAATTTTTTTGAACTCCTATAATGTTCCAGCTTGGGAGATGACAATAAAATTGGCGAACTGGGGGATTCCTAGCCCGAAAGCAAAAGTGGCAGTGTCAAGGGACACTAGGGGTGTTGGGTAGCCCATTGGAAGGGAAGCAACAAGTATAATGGTCTGGATAGTTGTGTTGTAATGTTCTGCCAGAGTGAGAATCAGCTCCATAGACTGCACAGAGCAAGGGAAGTAGGTGGCTTTGATTATGCCAAAGGCGGCCACATTCTTGGCCATCTTGTCTCCGACAGAATGCTGAGTGAACATTTTTCTGACCTGGCCCTACAATTTAGCCCGTGGTCCAACCTCTGTGCCAGTGATCAGTTGTAGTTTGGGATCCACCTTGGACCCAATGATGACACCCTCCCTCAGATATTTTGTAGTCAGCGAGATCTTTTCTAGTTCCTTCTTGACCCTTGTCTTAGTTTCCACCCTTGTTGAGTTAGATGAGAGTTGTGGACTTCTGGGAGGGGAAGATACCTCAGACATGTTGCTTGATGAGTTGTTGGTAGCCTGCAAGACTGAACAACCATTAATATAAGATAATAAAATATAATGAGTTCTATATTTCAGAGATTTCATCACCATTTCGCACCTGTCCTCAAAAGACGTTAGTTGACATCAAATCTCAAAAATGCAATAAACAAAAATAACTTACTTGGAATTTGATCAACACCCAGGGGTCCCAGGGATTTTGGTTCATGCAACAAAGGAGATGAAGGATGGGGGATTACGTGGAGCCTGAAGTCTAGAAAACTAATCATTATTGAAATGACCTGACAATTATCATATTGGGCTGACGTGGGTTGTCACATGGTCATGCAATAAATGGAGTAATGACATTAACTACGATAGTTGTCTTAACACGTAAGGAATGAATGCCACTTGGGCTGGTTTTAAATGCCCGTGCATGGGGAATTAATCCCGCATTGAATGCTGAAGTAATGGAGGAGAGAGAAATGCCACAACTCAAACAGGTGAGGTGACAAGGTTGAGTTCAGCGAACACCAGATGAGCAAGCTCATAATTTGGTTAAACAACACAAAGGGCACGGCGAGCTCGCCACTGGATGGGTAGGAATCGAAGGAATGGATGAACTGACCATGAATTTATAGATGAATTATACAGAAACTACACCTTATGAAGAATATTAATAGGAAGCTGGGGAACAGAATTTACAAATGCAAACAAACTGCAACTATCTTACCAGCCGCTACGTACACAAACCAAAAAGAAAGAGAAGGGCCAGAAGCGGACCTTCCTAAAACCAAGAATGCGAAAGGAAGGGCATGATAAGTTCTCTACAAAGGAACAACTCTTCAAAACCATGAATGCACTAAGAACACAATAGGATAGCTTGAACATGCACAAGTCTAAACTTGAGCTCACTGTCCAGCACTTCGAAGCAAATCACACGTAGCTCATTGTTAAACACACAATTTGCTCTTGATTCGCTCTGAGGTTAATTTGTTTGCGATAAGTGTAACAATGACAAGTGAAGCTCAATTTATATCCCTTAGGTTAAAACACACCATTCCCTTCTGCAAATCCCAAGAAAAAGGCAAACCAACAAACTTTGGGCGCCAACATCCCTTACTACCACACGCTCCAACTAAAGAGGAAGTAACGAGATGAGGATCCAAAGGTCGAGAATTTGGCTGGCACAAAGGAACAAAACACTTCGGGATAGGGTGCAGAAGTGAGGAAAACCAAAAGGAAATGACAACAAAGGCCCCACAGAGGCAAAGGTCAGAGAAAACAAAGGAAGACCAAAAAGAAACAAAGGAAGAACCAAAAGCAAAAAGGGGGACCCAACATTTTTCCAACAAAATGCAGGGACGGGTATACAGGGCATAACAGGGCCACCCGAGGAATGATATCGAACACCTTAGGAAATTTAATGAAGCAGCAATAGAATTTCGCAGAACGATGGCGAGCCTCCTCAATAATCGCCTACAAAGTCAGGACCATGTAGGAAACGTCTAAACAACAAACTAAAACATATTTTTTACCTGTGTCTGCTACTACTTCTACTTTTGCTTCCAGCTCTGCTCCATCTCTTGTCACAGGCTCATCAACCCCTTACCTTGCAGCTACCTTTGTCACGCTCCTCCTACACGGTATTGGCTAAGTAGCCAACTAAAATGTAAAATATATAAAGGGAGTTGAAAAAAATACTAAGTTTCCTCCCTTGGTCTTAGTTTTCTATTTAGACATTTCTAAAAAGATGCACTTTTCACCCTAGCAATGGCCTCACGAGGCAAAACCCTTTCTGATTGATGATGTTTGTGCACATGTCCAGGCTGATTTCGACATAAATGTCAGTCATTCTAAGAAGCTTGTTGGGGTATAGTACCATCCTACTTAATGAGCGTGGCCAGTGATGCTACCACTGGCAAAGGAGATGACATAGGCATTGGTCACTGAGTCACGGGTGCCCTTCCTCTCTTTTCCCTATGGGTAGTGGGAGGCAATAATTTACCATCAATAATCCTTCATGAATGCCGATTTCAGGCAATAAGGGCCCGTCTGGTGCCAGGCATTAACCTGGAATAAGCATTAGTTAATGTTAGAATAATTTAATTCTCTGTTTGGGGCATTTTTTGAATTCTGGAATTAGAAAACTAATCCCCATTTTAGGGCCAATGCTTGCATTAGTTAATTCTAAAAAAAAGCTGGAATTCATTTCTTATTCGAGAATAAGCTATTTATGGGTTCAAATTTTTTGTTTTTTATTAATGTTTTTTTAAAAAAAAATTTCAGATCTTTTTTTTAATCCTTTTTTTAATGTGGGTATGTATATATATACACATGTGTGTATATATATGTGTGT
>MU228455.1:0-19639 GCA_018584345.1 Thuja plicata
CAAGAAATCGCCATGAACAAGATACTTACTAGTTGAATAAAAGGAATCTATGACCTATCAAAGACCAAAGAGAAGATCTTGAACCCTCCTTTAGTGCACTAAGGATGTTGCGGCCATCGTTAGACGCAAAGCTAAAGACAACGCCATGCTTGATGATGACCAGCTGCCTGTGGAAAATCAGTGTCTCAAGTAATAAATGATAAAGTTCTGGAAAAATTTAGCGTTCTGCACAAAGATATCAAACAAATTTGATCCTCTCTTTTGGGCACTTCCTCCAAACGCTCTACAAACATCAATCCAGCTTCTAGAAATCGAAAACCCCAACCAAAGCGACGCCAGGACATAGCCTAGGGGGCCGCACTTGTTTCGCTCTGCAAGTGGCGGTAATAGGAAGTGGTAAAATGAAGTTTATTTTTCTTTTTTTTTACTTTTATGCACGTGTTGGTCAAAATTTCGACCAACACGGGCATAAAAGTAAAAAAAAGAAAAGTTAACTTTTATAATGCAACCAAATAAAACAATTTTGCTAGTTGGTTGAAAAGTTTGGTCGAAATTTGGGGTCAAATCTATTAGTGTTGGAAGCCCTTGATAGAGGTTCCCTTGGTGGCTCTATAAATAGGGGGATTATTAAGCTTATTCCTAAAGAGGGTGAAAAGACTCTCATCAAGAACTAGAGACCTATCACCCTCCTCAAAGTCTCTTATAAGATTCTTGCTAAAATTTTGGCCCTTAAGCTTGAAGGTATTCTTCCCAAATTTGTTAGTTCTACTCAGACTTGTTTTATCAAGGGTAGATATATTCTGGAGAACTTGGTCACCAGCTGGGAAGCTATAGACTAGGCTAAGCATTCTAATCAAGAATCATCCATGTTTCTTTTAGACTTTGAGAAAGCTTATGACTATGTTGAGTGGAAATTTCTTCTCATGATGCTCGAAGCCTTTGGTTTCCCTATTTCTTTCTGTAATATGGTCATGGTGGTCCTTAAGGATGCCTCTGCTCAGCTTGATGTTAATGGTTCCTTGTTTTCTCCCTTTTCTCTGGGCAGATCCATCAGATAGGGATGTCCCCTTCCTACTACTCTATTTGTGATTGCCTCCAATGCCCTTTCTTACATCCTCAAAGATAACTCCCTCTCCCCTTGTGTCAAAGGTATCTCTTTGCTAGATAACTCTGATCTTATACACTGCCAATTTGCGGATGACACCGCCTTATAATTTGAAATTAATGAGTCCAATTTTGAAAATCTGATGAATAAACTTAATTTATTTTTCTTCATGTCTGGTGCCCGACTGTCTCAATCCAAGTCGATTCTCCTTAGCTGGAAGGATAATCCTCTTGACTAGATCGGTAATTATGGCTTCCTATGAGAAGGTCCCCACAAAATCGTTAGATATCTGGGCATCCCCTTTTCTATGGAGCCTTCCCTTAAAGAGATGTGCCTTTGGATAAAAGAGAAGATTAGAAGAAAAATCACCAAGTGGCATAATAAATCCCTTTCTCAAGACAGTAGGGTTCAATTTTGTCAAAAAATTCTCTCATCCTATAACATTTACTATTCTTCTACCTGGATGTTTAGCAATTACCAGGTTATAGAGATTCAGAAGAGCATTAGAGACTACATCTGGTCTGATGGTAAAGGGAATAATAAAATCCACTCTATCAAATGGGATTGGTGCCACACTGATAAGACCCTCGGAGGCTTAGGGCTTAAGGATCTTAGACTCCAAAGTATTTCTCTTGTTGCCAAATGGATATTTCATTCTTTAGAGGGATCTGAACCATGGAAAGATCTGGTGAGGATCAACATACAATGTGGCTTCCCTAAAAATGCCAAGACTTGGAAGAATCTCCCTCTTGGGGACCTTATAGAAGGGAACTTCCTTGTCACCGTTCAAGGATTTGTTGTTTTTCATTCCATCTGGAAAGCATGGGAGCATGTGAGGATTTTTCTCCCTCTTGGGCCTTCCATGATTCAGACCTCCTCCACGATGAACGATCCATTTGGTGGAACCTCTCTATCACTGGTAAATCTCTTGCTCTTTCTCAAGGTTGTTCAGCCAGATCTTGGGCGGGGTTGGGAATCTCTCAACTCATAAGTCCAATTTAAAATGATAATATTATTAGTTGGGAGGGTCTTAGCTCTGAATTCAACATCCCTCATTCTCAAAAGAAGACATACAACATGATTGTGAAAGCTTGCAATTCTATTCCTAGTACCTGTCATGTGGATTCTCATAGATTCTGTAAAATGAGATGGCCAGATGGCACTTTGGTGACTAAAATTAAAGCCAAAAATATCTACAATATTCTTTCCTATAACAATACGATCATCTCGCATATCAACAAGTTTTGGTATTCTGATTTGGATGATAATGCTTGGAAGAAGCTTCTTAACAAGCTTTGGAAAAGTTCCATTGATCCCAAAATAAAATGTTTCAAATGGCAACTTCTTCTGGACAGACTTCCGTTGAGGAAAGACAATAACAGTGCTGAATTATGTTATGTTTGCAAATTACCATGTACCTACAGGCATATCTTGTTTGACTGTATTATTGCTAAAGAAATCTAGTTGTTATTTGGCATTTCGTACCCTAATTTGGTGAACATTTTTGAAATCATCACTAGTTATATCCCTGAATTACAAAAGGACTCTAATATTTTCTGGTTTATTTTATCTTCTAACATTATGTGGCAAATTTGGAAAATTAGGAATGAAAGCAAGTATCAAAACATTCCCAGAACCCTTACTGAGTCTTTCAGGAGACTCACTTTTTTCAAAATTTCCTCGTAGGTTATGATCAACATGATGATTGATAGAGATAAGCTGAAAAGGTTCCTGGAAGTGGGGCATGCTATGATGTTTGTGTTTGAAATGAAGGATGGCTACGACTGGAGAAGGACCATTGTTAACCATGCTGCCTTTGAAGAAGCTATCAACAAGCTGAACCAAGAACTTAAAAAAGACAAGAAGAGAGCCTCGGATGAAAAAATTCTGATGCTGGATCAGTTACAGAATAGGATGAGCACGGTCTGGATGGAAGGTCCCCAAGGCTGGACTTCCTGGGCTCGCTCCTACCCGGACCTTCTACACTAGTTGTCCTTCTTCATTAGTTTTTCTCTCTGTTGTACTTCTCCATGTCATACTGTTGTGCCTTAATTTGATGTTTAACTCAGCCATGTTGTATACTGGTTGTTGCTATTTTGTTTGTCCCCTTTGAAGTTTGGTTGATCCTGGTGTGAGGTAGTGCCTCTTGAATCTCTTTTGTTGATACTCCTCTGAACTCACTCTTGTTTTTTATCTCACTATGCTTAATATAATAAAATATAAAGTATTAAATAAATACAAGAAGAAAACAAGTGTGAGAAGAAAATAAGTGCCAATAAATTGAAGCTTTATATAATTTGTGGCAAGAATAAAGATAAAATTCTTTTTTTTTGAAATAAGTAAAATTTTTAAAAAAAATCATCTAAAATACATTTATAATTAAATATATTTAATTAATTAAATTACAATAATTATTTATAGCATATATATTAAAAATATAATATGGTAGATTAAGCACGAATTTGACGATACTTAGTGTAAATTGCAAATTCTTAAATAATATATAATATAGTAAATATTTTAGAATACATAATAGTTATATATTATAATATTATTCAAATATATTGTCATTTAACTTTGTAATGAAAATTGCATGTTGATAGTAATAAAATATAAATAGTTTATTATGATTGGTGCAAAACAAATTAAATAATTGTGAGGTCAATACAAATATAATAGTATATTGCCTAAAACAAGTACAATAATTCCTCACAAACTAATGAAAGTAGAGAAAATAAAATTCCTCTGATTAGATGTTTGCTTGGAACATTGTAAATATGGCTCAATTACCTCCGGGCCTATCTCATCAGTTAGATCATTTAGTGGATCTTGATAGGGTTGTTTGACACCTTCTGACTGTAGTTCTTCCTGCTTAAATAATTTTTCACCCCTCTTTTATTTTAAGAGAAAATAAAATTGGGTCCCACCAAATATTAATAGAATAATAATAAAAGTTTACAAGAATATTGAATCTGATCCAAATAATATCTCACGCCGTGGGAATTAGAATACAATCTTTGTTTGCCTTCCATTATAATATTTAGGCACGGTTTATAGAATCACAACGTATTGAGGCCTCTGATTTGGTAATACTCTTATGCAATCTTCATGTTCTGATATGATGAATATTGTAGGCACTAATGATACACACACACACATATATAAAATATGCCTTTTGGGACGGGGGCAGACACTATACTATTGCAAAAGGTACTAAATAAATTTATTTTTAAATTATTGAAACAATAACATAGCATAAATTTGGTAATAGTTAAAACAGTTTAAAAAATAACTTTCTTGATAGATATGGTTACTAGATTTATACAAATAATTATTTTAATGCACATATCAAATTATTCGTCCTAATACTTTAACTTAGATATATATTCCTATGGACTAACCGCTTGCACCTCTTTTGCTGCGAGTGCTAGTTGTTAAAGGCATTAGATTTTTAGATCTTAATGAATGGTATTCCATGAATTATGTTACTCATCACTGTTCTATAATAATCTTAAGCCAACACTTGCAAACTAGTTTAACTACTTGCACATCTTTTCATGTATTTGTTTACCGAGGTAAGATGCAACTTTTGTTTTATGTCATATTGAACACAATATAAAGAGTATATTATATTATCATGTGTACTATCATCTATGTGAGTCAGAGGAGATATCATTGCGTATAAATAACTAAGTTCAGACATTAACTACCTAACCTTGTTAGGATGACCTGGTGGTATCTTGGCTTTAAGAAGTTACTATCATTTAGATGTCAAGTTTAATAATGAAAACTTGATTGATTACATCCTTTTAGGTAACACTAATCATTGGATCTGCTAAGCACTCTTTGTCTATACTAGTGACCCACTCAGATGATGATATGCATGTGAGAAAGTATAGCTCTTTACAAGTGACCACCAAATTAATAAAGTTCTTATATTTTCACACTACATGTGTAAGTTGGTGACATCATGGATAGTTAGCTACTCCCCTACAATATTGGTTACAGAGATGGACGAACATTACAAGCTTTATCCTTCTATAGTATAGTTGGTCATTAATTTTTAGTGAGGTTTTGTTAAGTATTTTACTTCCTCCTAAAGTTTTGTAGCCAACCCCTCATGGCCTACTTCATTCTCACAAGAGAATCATCAAATTATTTGTTAGCTCTTTCATGGCAATAATGGTGTCGATGACCCTTACTCTGCTTCAAATTATTATATCTATTATATTCAAAGCCATATTTTCTTTTAATCAAACATCACCCCTTGAAAATATTGGACATTTATTTTACTAGCACTTGTACGAAAAGAAGGTGCAATGGGTACGCTGATAGTCATAATACGATGAGAAGAATGGAAACCCAAATATTAATGAAAGAAAATATTTTTCAGGATGTGACATATACAAAATGTTAGACTAAGTGATTGCAACATATTTATTGTGGGTTGTCGAGATGCATCTGTCGTTCTTGATGTTGTGCTCATGAAGATAGTTATTTTTGAGAGTTTTTAATTTATGTGCTGGATTTATTTAGAAATTTTAATAAAAAAATTTATTTAAATCAAAATAATTCAATTGGAATGAGTGTAGCTGATGTTTACTACATTTTTTGAGTTCTCATATATGACTTCTACCTGTGAGATGCAAACCTATAAACCACTAATTTATTAGCTTCTTGTAGCTAAGTGTTGCTTACATATAATGTGAAATTTAAATATTTTAATTCTATAAGTCTTTGTAGATACTCTAGCTTCCCACATATAGATGTCAATATATATGATATTCTTATCAAATTTCATCAAACATATGATTTGGGAAAAAGATGACAAAACCCTAATTTTGGTTAATTTGTCTCTCTTCCAAACATCTATAATGTTTTAGCAATTAAAAAGATATAGCTCTCCATTATAACTATTGGTCACACCGTCATTTCCTACGCTTTCCAAGATATACCTCTAGACAATTTGTAATGTTAAAAAAATAAACAAGAGAGAAGCCATTAAAATGTTCTTTAATTTTTATGCAAGCTATTAAACACCTTTTCAATAAGGAAAGCTTTAGTCTTTAATTGAGAAGTACACATTCACAAAATTTATTTCAATAAGAGATATCATTCCCATAATTTCAATAAGCATAGTAAAATGAAAATCTCCACTTTGCAAGCACATTTGAATAAAAATGACAAAAAATTTCTATTTCACCATTGCTTGAAATATGACCCGCGAAATAGCGAAAATGACAATTTTCAGTTGCCTTCAAGGAAACTGCTCATTCTTCCATCTTAAAAATTTCCTTACTCCTGACTCTTAGATAACTTTAAGCCTCAAGATGCAAAAATTTAGAGTGAACCATCATAAATATTCTTTAGTTTCTCATTAAAATCTATTTGTACTTTTTCCATATTTACCATGCACATTGCTAATGTCATTGTTTTTATCAACACCACACAAAATAAATTTTCTTCCATTTCTATTTTCAGTTATATTATGAATAAAATGGTTGTGAAAAAATTCCAATCCAATCTAATTTATCAAGCAAAATTAGAGTGGAATCACCATCTTTCTGGACTAGAGTTTGTAACTTTATACATAGATCATATCAATTTCCCCAAACTTTTCTTCTTCTTGGTGATAAATATGTATAAATTATACCCAAAATTAGGATCCACTCAAGAATAGATCAACATGTTACATATTTACGAACTAAGGCTATCTAAATATATATTAATAAACAAGAAGTGGAAAGACAACTCTACAAAACACAGGAACATGGCCAACCAGAGAAACACATCGAATTGGAATGAAAAAGATAAAGATTGGTTGTATAATTTTAATTCAAAAGATCAAGATAAAATTAGTAGGTGTTTAGTCAAAACTCTTTTAAAGACTAATATTTTATTGCTAAAAAAGTAAAGAGTAATGAAAGAAAATAAATAAGAAAAGTTTTTGTCAACAACATCACCTACAAGAAAATCTAGTAAGAGATTACATTTTTTTTTTTTATTAATATACTTGTTATGGTCATGAATCATTTTTTGTATTAGGTTTTCTTTTCATGTCGCAAAAGGAAGATTGGATTTGAAATTGGTATAAGCAGTATAATGATAGCATATGCTTCTCATTACATGTGATAACCACCCATATTAACTCAAAAAGGCTATCCATGTGCAAATTACAATCCAGTATATTTAACAACATGGATTTTGCAATAGAACCCATGAGCACTAATGTTGGGAATCATTCATACACAAGAGTACATCCTAATGTATGAGCACCATAGATAAATGCAAATTAGAGGCTTGTTGTTATGACCAAGATATTCCTCCTCAAGAATTTCTAATCTCTCACGAGGCATCAAATCAAAGATCTTATGGTTCATAATATATTCAACACAATATTATTTTTCTTTTTATTTCTCCCTATAAACCACTTATTTTATCACTTGGGGTAAGTTGGGTTGAATTCAAGAACTTTCATTTCATTATTAGGGAAGCTTGTTATTGCATAGACCATCTGTAAGAGAACCTTAGCATTTGGTTCAAGGGACTAATAAAAGAAAAAAAAAAATTTCAAAAGAACCCATTTTAAAAGCATTTACTAGAAGAAAACTACAAAAAAAGAGAAACTCCTTCCCACGCCACTCTGCCTCTCCCACTTGTTGTAAAATGCTATCGACCATTGAATAGAAGAGAAAGATGGTTGAACAATTTGTGAGGCATTATAAGTACCATGATGATTAATCCTTCTTCAATACATTAGATGTGCAATCTAATGACATGCAAAAATTGATACCATTTTTTGATGTATAGAAGAGAGATAACTCTATAAGAATAACTCATATAGGATTTTCTACCTTAAACTATAGTTTAATAAATTTCACTATATTTCTTGAAAAATACAATGGAATTTTCTACCTATGAGAAATGATGAATACCAAAATAATGAGATATTTTCCTTAATCCATTGCATGGATTTAACAAAAAAAAATCTTATTACAAGTGAATTAAAAATATATATAAATATTAAATAAAAATAGAATAAATGTGTTCATAGGAAAACATGTAGCCACAAATCCCTATAAGTATGCTCTATACATTCCTAATTTTGAGATAATAACTAAAAAAATGAGCTCCATGAAGATGACGAATAAGAGCTTATAACTTTTAGCAACGTAAAATTTTACCACGGGATCATTTGGGTTTCCTTGTAGCCTCTTTTGGTCATAATCATTAGAAAGAAAATGAATCTCTTAAAATATTTCATCCTCATCTTTGTTGGTTGTCTATGCAAAGACACATACAAAATATTGAAGCATATCAAGAATGCAATCCATTTGTCAAACATCACAATGGAATAATAGATCCTCCAATGTTGAAGTTGTAGGAGATTTCAGATCCCAAATAATAACTAGATAAAGATTTGAAATTGTTTTTGCTCATGACTTATTATTGTCACTCTCTAAAAATATCTTGGACATTGTTAGCTTACCTTCTGGATAGCTATCTTGATTAATTTTTGGTTTCTCATGCCTCTCTTGGTCATAATAAATAGAAATCTAAGGAATGTCTTCAATGATTTTGAACATCCTCATGTTTTTCATATCTCTATGTAAAGATGCATACAAAATATTGAAGAATTTCAAGTATGTGATCCATTTGTAAATATTACAAGGGAATGATAAACCTTTGAATGTAAGATCTACTAAATATTTCATATCCCAAATAATAACTAAGTACAAATTATACCTATGACTCTAATTCTCCCCATTTGAAATCCTCTTACACATTTTTAGCTTGCCTTCTAGATAGCTAGTTTTTTTTCTTCCTCAAGCCTCTTTCCTTTTTAAATCTGGGGACAAAATAAAAGGAAAAACAAGAAAAACCTACTCCGTCTCCCTTGTTGCATTCTTATTAAATAAAAAGGAGGACTGGAGCATATTCCCATTCTCATAATTTGGAAATTTTAAAGGTGGGAGTAAGTGATTACTCCTTTAGTTCAAGCATTACAAAAGGAGGTTAGCACATAATAAATTATTTTATCAACTCATAAATACATTAGGGCTTGTTTGGGGGTTGGAATTAGACTGGAATTGGCATTATCTAATTCTAAATAAAGTCAAATTCCATGTTTGGTTCCATGTTTAAAAATAGAATTGGAATTACTTTATATGATTTACTCTTAGTAGAATAACCAAGAAAAATTCCTTCATAACTTCTAGCATCAAACTTTCCTATCTCATCGTCTCTCTTGATATAACATTTACTACCAAATATTCTGAAATATTTCACAGTAGGTGTATGATCAAACCATAATTATGTTCCTTCTCTTATCTGAATTCTATTCAAGGTGTACATAATAGTACCAACAACTTCTCTCTAATGAACATGTGATACATTGCCTTCCAATAGCATAGTCCTTACAGCATCTAATATGGTTATATTTCTTCACTCTGCAATTCCATTCTGTTATGGTGTCCTAGGTGCATATGTTTGTCTGAATATTCCATTCTCTTCATAGTATGAATTAAATAAATCTGATGTAAAATCACCACCTCAGTCTAATCTCAAACACTTTATCTAAAGGCCAGATTCATTCTCAACTTTTGCTTTAAATAACTTGAACTTGTCAAATTCTTCAGACTTCTCTCTCAAATGTGTAACCTACATAATCTTAGAAAAATCATCAACAAAAAGTATAAAGTAGCTCTCATCATAGTATGATCTAGTTCTTGTAGGACCACATAGATTTGTATGCACCAGATCCAAATTATCTTTTGCTGAATAAGCTTTGATTTTAAAAGTGCTTCTAGTTTTCTTCCCATAACACACTCTCTATACATAGTGTTCTAGATGGCTTTACAATTTTAGTTAGATCTCTTACTTCTTTTTTCATACTCACCTTTACAATGTTATCAAAGTTAACATGACAAAATATTTTGTGCCATAACCAACTGTCATCAAACTTCACAATAAAACAAGAAGCTTCAGATGTATTTAATTCAAATACATTACCTCTAGATTTAGCACCGGATGCGATCAAGTCTCCTGATTTAGTTCTGATAGAGCATTTCCCATCAATGAATTTTAATTGATAACCCTTGTCCACTAATTGTCCAACACTCAATAGATTATGCATGAGGAAAAATCCTTAGTATCCTGTGTTGAAAGAAATTTGAATGGGTTGTAGACAATGGTTGTTCACATCATACGACAAGAGATAAAAATAAGTTTGTGAGTTTGAAAAGACATGATGGTGGTGTTGTCAGATTTGGTGATAATACTCCTAGTTGTCTGTAATCTTTCATTGATATTCAGATATTGCTAGGATTTTTGTGACATTTTCTCTATCCCTAGGCTTTCTTGTCTGAATTTCTCTTACTAAATTAGAATATATTGAATGATTTTTCAGAGAAATATTGGAGTTCCTGAGCCCTCTTTCTTTATGCAATATTGTGTACTACTGTGGATGGTCTGATTTAGATGAGTTTGTGGATATTCTTCAGTCCCCTTTCATTTTGTCTCATTCCTATGCCTGATTGTAGAAGTGGATGTTTGTTTGTAGGTCATAGCCCATGTCTATATATAGTGAATATGCTATTGTTTGTGAAATCACTTCTTTCCCTGAATAGCCTCTGTTTATCTCAGACCTCTCTATGAAATATTTATCCAAGCCTATCTAGAAGGTTGTGTTCCATTAGATCCAAGGTTTTATGCTGAGATTAGTCAATGTGTTATGATTCAAGTCACTATCGGTGTATCACCTAGTAGGATAATCTTCTTTCAGTTATTTCCCTTTCATGCATTCCTTCTATCCCTTTTCCCTCAAGAATTTACTTTTATGTTAGGAAGAAAATTTGGGTGACATATCAAGAGGAACCAGCCTAGAACCTGGAGGTCTTGTCTCGGCTAGAAAAAGGCCCCACAACCTTGAGACAATTCCCATGTTACACTAGATTACCAAGACTACGAGAGCTTGGGTAAGGGTGCAAATCTAGGTGTCTAACAATTCTGGCACGCCCACTGGGAGTCCGTAAATTTTTTTATCTTGCAAGTCATGCTATCACTAATATGCTGATGACATGATTCAGGCCTAGAAGAGGTCATTCTACTGCATATCTGGCAACTCCAAAGGTCTACTGGTTTCAAAGATCAAAGTGTTGGTATGCTCCAAGTTTTTACATATTCTAAAAATTCTAGCTAAATATATGAGTAAACATGTCAAGTTACTATGGACAGTTAGGTTACTCTCCTTTTTATTATGATAATAGTATTTGGGGGGCTAGTCATCAGCCATACCAAAGCCCTCCAAGGCCTAATTTTACCCCAAGCTTCCATACTATGCAAGGCCACCAATATATCCAACATGCCCCAAATGATTATGCTCTTGTGAGAGATTATGAGCAAGCCCTTTAAAGAGAAAACCCATGGGCACTAAAGGCACAACAAGAGATGCTAATGCACAGGTAGTTGGCTCACCATGCTTACCTCCCACAAGCCCCCCCCTTTCTCATCCCATTTGGCAGTAGCCTCAGGTCTCATATTTTATGAGAGAACAAGAAAAGATAAAGGCTAAAATGCTTGAAATGATCAAGCAAATATCAAAGATAAAGAATTCGCAGTAAGATATGGAAACTCAAGGCTATTTTCAAGGGTCAACCCCCTATCATGAAGAAATGACCTTGCAATCATATATCCTTGAGATTGGGATGCTTCATGGGAAGCAATTTGAAGAGGAGCTCAATTGCCAAGCTGAAATTATGTCAGCAAAATTGAAAGCTCAAATTGCTTAAAGGGAAGCCCTTGGCCCTAGGGTTCCAAATTGGAGGTATCATCTTCTCCCACACCCTATGCATGAGGAACCCACAAGGAATTCATTTCCAAGCTTCAAGTATCTTCTTAAAACATAGAAGCCAACAAAGCACTTGCAGCCGCCTCTTGAGCATCAACAGCCTCAAGAAGTGGTTGCAACAAGGGTGGCCACAAAGGAGTAGCACCAAGGTGGTGCGGGCTTTGACTTACCAAGACTCAGGGTAGAGATGACTTCTATGTCTTTCCTTAAGCCCCTTCAACTACATATTCTAAGATTCAAGGCAAAGGCTCTTGTCCAAGAACCTATAATTGAAAATAAGTCCTCTAATCTGTAGGGGCAGTTTGTCTAGGGAAATGATTCATCCCAAGAGACCTCTATTGTCTCTTAGGGTGATTAACTTTTATGGAAATGGCCATCTTTTCCTCCTCGTTGTCAAATACCAAGCCTTTGCAAAGGTACTAGCTTAGTATTGGGGTAGGAGCTTGTGGTAGATGAGCTCCTCTGTGATGATGCGGAAGAGATGAGGTTAGAAACTTCAGAGCTTAGTAAAGACTGTGATGAATTTGGACAAAAAACTAAGAAGGTGGAAATGGATATTCAAGGTGATATCTTGGTGAACCTATTTGAGGAGCTGCCCGTCTTTTTTGGTGAGGAAGCAAGGACTATGTCATTTCTTATGACAACAAATCAATCAGGGCAAAGGGTGCAACATTAGCAGATGGTGGATATCAAAGAAGATGATACAACCTTGGTGGATGAGCTACCTAATTTTGTTGAGCAGGACAATGAATTTATTTTCATAACTACCCCTGCAAATTTGCAGGAGCAAGAGGAGAACATAGACAAAGGCTTTGAAGAGTATGATTTTCAGAGATCATAGAGATTTTTTTTGTGAAGGGCTGAATGATGAACCCCTATTCCTTAGAGTGGGAGATTAGAGTTGTGTGCTTGCTGGAGAAGATCCATTTTTGGATTGCTCTCTTTCAAGGAATCTGCCACTTAAGCAAAATTTGGAGCCAATTTCAGATCTTCGGGATCTTAATAACTTTGATGAGCTTTTGTCTGGCTCGAGGGAAGAAGATGACATTTTTTTGACCGTTAAGGAGGAGATGGCATGGCTTTCCATAGTAAAAGAGGACAACCATGAAGAAAAGGAAGATGCCAGCAAGAATATTTCTACCTTTAAAATATCAAGGGGCTGCCCTATCAGATACCTAGCCCAACTGGAGTTTGTTGAGGTACCTTCACATGATCAGATTGAGGTAAGTGAATCTAATCTTATTTTTGCAGAGGCAACTTATTATTGTTTGACAAATCTATACATGCCTCATATACTTGTAATTGTCCTTATGCATGTACTGCAAAGTATTCTAATCAGAAAAGGTAGCTACTTTAACAATCCAGTGAATGGTTTTGTTTAACCAAGTTTATTTCACTGGTTAGCTTAGGGTAGATTAGATTTCCTGCTTTCTTTCAAATCTTTCTAGTCTAAATTCCCAGCTTTTCAAGAAGTGCCCGTGCACATAATTTTTTCTCTAGATCTATTTTTTTTTGTCAAAAGAAGGTTTTGTTCGCAAAAAATGACTCCATGCCCAATGGAATGTTTCAGAGGCTACTGGTTTTCTATGTTTAGTAGGAAAACATCCAGCAAAAATCGCCCAAATGTTATCCAATTTTTCATGACCATTCAAATTTGGACAGGTGGGGTTAAATGAGGCTCCCACAAGGGATGACTATTTTTCATGACCCTTAAAATTTGGAAGGGATGACTATTATAATTTTAAAAAGTGACCGTTGTAATGAAAACCATAGCTATCTTATGTTTTGTCATTACCTTTTTTGGTCACTTAAAATGTTGAGTTTCACATGCACCTTTTATCCCATTGGTCAGTCACAGTATCACTTCATGTTCTATGTTTACTCTTTTACTTCACGTGATTAAGCGACTAATACCTCAGTCGGGTTATCGCTTGATTAAACCTAAGTTAGCATATCCTCATGAGATCTCATGAATCTTTATACATCCTAAACCATGGTCAAACTTTAGTCTGTGACAGGTTAGCATTTTCCCTTTGGTCGCCAAGTCTCAATATAAATTAGGGTTTACCCCAAATATCATGAGATTAAATTGGGGCTGTCAGATGAAAGAATGAAGGGATCAATGGTGGTTGGATAATCACCAGATCTCAGTCAAAGGTCAAAAATATCTCTCAATTACGTGACTAAAGGGATAGTCACATAGTCTCTTGACTCAAAAGTAAAGAATGTCTGATGTGGAAATACAGTTGGCGCATTGTTAGAGCTGATCAAGCGAATAGAAACCAGTGCAAGATTTACAAGTGGCAACATGGACCCGAGCCTTCATGGTCAGTCAGGGAGTCGCCAGTCAAGGTGTGAATATTCCAAATGTTCATGCGATAAGGAGATTGCCTTAGTCGCTAGCTCTCAAAGACAAGGGGTATATTCCATAATGATCGGGAGATCTAGCAATTTCCATTCGATCAAAGCCAAGATCTACGATAGTTGCGAGGTCGCTGGATATAAGTTGTAGTTAATGAAAACTCAAGAGACCTAGTGACTTAGAAGGCAAAGATAACTATGGTCGATTGGCGTTTAAAGATAGGGACACAGCGCGGGCTAAGCAAGTAAAAATAAATAAAAAAATAAAAAAACAAGGAAAGGTGATCCGATGATTCTCATTTAAAAGGAAACAAGCTCTTAACCTCGGCTACCCAATAAAAGAAAAGGATGGTGCCACATGACCGTTTTTTATATTTTAAATTCAAAATATCTTTGCAGATCATATTTAAGCAGTAATGGCAGCCGACTGGCAGAGGTTAGATGGATAAGGGGTGACCTTTCAGGAGGAGTAAGGGTTAAGTCAGCTTTTTCAAAGGGGCGATCTGATTTCTGGCAATATTCTCTACAAATAGTAAAGGCCATATTGACCCAAACAGGGGTTCCTAATCAGATTCACCACCTTTTTTTAGAGATTTTCATTATAACGAAGCTAATTTTCAAAGATGAATATGATCTTTGATAGATAATCTCAGAGTTTCTTCTGACAGATGGGACAGTTAGGGTTTCTATTTTTCAAAGTAGACATATTGTAATGGAACCCTAACCATTTTTGGGACTCCAAGCCTGCATGCTGGGGAGTATATATATTAGTTTTGGGAGATTTTAGAGCTCAGAGTTTTCCTTAATTAGAAGTTACCCATGGCATTTTTTCTGCTCTCTGACTTTTACAGTCTGTAATCTTTCATTGATATTCAGATATTGTAAGGCTTTTGTGACATTATCTTTGTCCCTGGGCTTTCTTTTTTGAATTTCTCTTACTGAATTAGAATATATTGAATGATTTTTCAGAGAAATATTGGAGTTCCTAAGCACTCTTTCTTTTTGCAGTATTGTGTACTACTGTGGATGATTTGATTTAGATGAGTTTGTGTATATTCTTCAGTCCCCTATTATTTTGTCTCATTCCTGTGCCTGATTGCAGAAGTGGATGTTTGTTTGTAGGTCATAGTCCATGTCTATATATAGTGAATACACTATTGTTTGTGAAATCACTTCTTTCCCTGAATAGCCTTTGTTTATTTCAGACCTCTCTATGAAATATTTATGCAAGCCTATCTAGAAGGTTGTGTTCCATTAGATCCAAGGTTTCATGCTGAGATTACTCAATGTTTTATGATTCAAGTCACTATCGGTGTATCACCTAGTAGGATAATTTGTTTTCAGTTATTTCTCTTTCATGCATTCCTTCTATCCCTTTTCCCTCAAGAATTTACTTTTATGTTAGGAAGCAAATTTGGGTGACATTCAAGAGGAACCAGCCTAGAACCTGGAGGTCTTGTCTTGGTTAGCAAAAGGTCCCACAACCTTGAGACAATTCCCATGTTACACTAACTTACCAAGACTATGAGAGCTTGGGTAAGGGTGAAAATCTAGGTGTCTAACAGTTACATGAAAAAAATTTCAGAGGTAATTTTCCTTCAAATTTTCCCTTACCTCTCTTTTCTCTTCTAGCAATCAGTGCCACAACTTCATCTAGCTTTATTTCATCTTCATGTATATGTTCTCATTCATCGGCATAGGGTCCAAGTTCTTCCTTGAGGTCACTACTACTGGTGCTTGCATTTCTAGATAAGGTTTTTTTGTTCTTGTGCATGCTTTCCTTGAATGCTGACTCAACCTTAGCTAAAGAATCTCCCAATTCTATGGCCTCAAAACAAGTTATCTTTCTGATCAACATCTCTTTAGTAAAGTAGCTGAGACTCCTAAGACACCGAGGTATGTAAAGAATAACCATCCCAAAGATCAAATTATTGGTGATGTAAGTAAGGGCATGATGACTAGGTCTAAAGTTAGAGAATAAATTTGTTTGATTTCTCAAGTCAAACCGAAAACTACGGATGAAGCATGTAGAGATGAATCTTGGACTAAAGCTATGGAAGAAGAAATTGAATAGATAAAGAAGAATAATACTTGGGAATTGGGTCCAAGACCTAAGAACAAAAATGTGACTAGTACTAAATGGGTTTTCAGAAATAAGATGGATGAGGAAGGAACAGTGGTGAGAAACAAGGATAGACTGGTATGTAAAGGATATTCACAACAAGGAGGCATAGACTATGAAGAAACATTTTCTCCTATTTCTAGATTGGAAGCTGTGAGATTATTTCTTGCTTATGCGGCACATAAAGACTTTAAGGTTTATCAGATGGATGTGAAGTCAGCATTCTTGAATGGTGATCTGGAACAAGAAGTTTACATTGAGCAACCTGATGGTTTTCCTTTGATAGATGATGAAAACATGGTCTGTAAACTGAAGAAAGCACTGTCTAGACTAAAACAAGTACCGAGGGCATCGTATGCAAGGATGGAAAAGTACTTACTTTGTCTTGGTTTCAGAAAAGGTAATGCAGATAGTAATTTGTATTTAAGAACCGGTGAAGATAGAATCTTGATTATAGAAGTTTTTCTTGATGATATCATTTTTGGAGGAAATGACAAGATGAGTAAGAAGTTCTCTAAAGAAATGGAAAATGAATTTGAGATGTCAATTATTGGTGAAATGAAATTTTTTCTTGGTTTGAAAATTAATCAAAGTAAGAATGGAATTTTTATATCTCAGACCAAGTATCTTAAGGAAATTTTGAAGAAATTTGGAATGGAAGATTGTAAACCTATTGGAACACCTATGGTGACTGGACACAAACTAACTAGCAATGATCAAACTCAAAGTGTTGTTCAGACAAAGTATAGATCTATGATTGGTGGGCTACAATATCTAACTCATAATAGACCAGATATTACTAATATAGTTGGAATTGTGGCTAGCTATCAAGAAAATCCTACAGAAACACATTTTGCTGCTATGAAAAGAATTTTTAGATATTTGAAAGGGACAATAGAATATGGATTGTGGTATGAAAAATCAGATGATTTTACCCTCTAGGATTTTATTGATGCTGATTGGGAAGGTAATGTGGATGACAGAAAGAGTACAAGTGATGGTGCATTTTTCCTTGGGGAAAGGCTGGTTTCTTGGTTGAGCAAGAAGTAGAACTGTATTTCTCAATCTACTACTAAGTCAAAATATGTTGTTGTTGCAATAAATTGCACACAAGTTGTTTGGATAAAACAAATGTTGAAAGACATTGGAATAGTTTTTGAATAACCATTGATTATCCACTGTGACAACACTAGCATAGTAAACATGTCGAAGAATCATGTAATGCATTCAAAGACAAAGCACATTTCCATGAAGTATCATTCTTGAGGGAGAAAGTAGCAGAAAAAGAAATTAAACTAGAATACATTAGTACAAAGGAGCAGATAACAAATATATTTACTAAACATTTGCCAAAAGATGCTTTTGAATATCTCATAAGTGTGCTTGGGGTGATGGCCCCTCCAAGTTGTAATTAATTGATGCAAATATGCTTCATTCTAGTGGATTTCAGAGCTATATCATTCTCTGGACTTGATGTATGGATCTACTCCTCAGAAGGAGTGATCGCAGGAAAACTAGAGTCAAATTGGACATGAAGATTTGAAAAAGCTACACCTTACAAAAGAATATAGATGTGTTATGGAACCCTTTGCCATTGCTGCCAAAGGGGGGAAGAATCTATGTGAAAATACCTACTATTTTGGGGAGATTTGTGTTCAGGATATTGAGAAGATTGTATTGAGAGAGAGTACTTTTGGATTGATTTATTTTCCCATATGTTTCCATCAACTCCAAAGGGGGATATTGTTGGATGATATCATTTTTTGGTACTGATCATAATGTTGATATTCATGTTTTGTCACTAATATTTATGTGGAGAGGACAGACTGGTTACTTAACTGATAGAAGTGTACGGACACTGTATAAATGATTTAGAACGATCGAAGTTGGATATATGAAGAAGGATGTGTGTTGACCTTATTCCTAAGGTTTCTTGGCTTTATGTTACATATTACAGATGTTACAATTGATTTGGTGACGACTGATTTTTGGACTGTAACAGTAATACTGGACAGAGAAGGTCTCTGTATTTTGGGTATATATTTCTAGTGAATATAGTTCAGATGAAGCGAGCTTAATAGTGGACAACTGAAATATGTTAGAATAATAGTTTGAGTTTGATTGTTGTATGATTACTAGTGATGTCAGTTGTGGCGTATATTCTGAAGAAGACCTATCTGGTGGCTGACTTCAGATCTGTAGCGTGTAAAATGAATTGTGAGCATGGATTCTAGATCTAGAAGTATATGTGATGGATTGCATTTGATGTTTAATTGTTTTAGGTACCATGTGTATCCTAGCAAGGGGTTATATATTTATTTGAATATTGGAAAACCTTAATTGGCCAACCTAATCAATTATTTCTATTTTAGGAAAGGTTAATTGGCCGACCTAAAGAATTGTTGTAAGAGGGTATATATGTGAGATCTTTTATTTTGGAAATATGTGGTAGAGATTGGAAAGGTAGAGAATTGTGGAAGTTGCGAGGCTTGCTGAATGTTGGATGTAAAGCAGAGCTCAGTATTATACTTCATTGGAACTGACCAAGCAAAGACAGTTGCTATTAGATAGTTTACTGAATTGTATATTTTCTATATACACTTGTTCAGATTGTGAATCCTATAATTTTATAGTAAGCTCCTAACATGGCTAAATCTTTTAACAGGGATAATATACTATTAGTACATCAATTGTGGGTACTAATTCCCACTGGGGTTTTACCTTTAACAGGGTTTCCTCGACAATAAGTATTGTGTTATGGTGTTGGCATTTACTATATTATCATTTGCATTGTAGTTTTGGTTTATAAAGTTTAAAGTTTAAATAATCTATATTACAACTAATTCAACCCCCTCTTAGTTGTCTTTTGGACTCTTATTCCTAACATTAGTATGATCTTATCTCATGTGAAAGTATAGAAGAAAGAAAAATGTGTAGATTAGAGTTGATAAAGTAATATTGTGTTTCTGGATGGAAGACAAATATCATGCCTACGAGTACAAACTGTATAAAAACAAAAGGGATATCAAAGGCTAACAAAAATTACAATTCTTTAACATAGAGGAAGCTAGCATGATGGCCATCTTACTAGTAGATCAAATAACACCTCAGTTTATATATACATATACATATATATATATATATATATATATATGTATGTATATATATATATATGTAGATATATATATATATGTGTATATAT
>MU228455.1:29445-44096 GCA_018584345.1 Thuja plicata
ATATATGTATATATATATATACATACCTATATATATATGTATATATATATATATATAGACATATATATATACATATATATATATAGACATATATATACATATATATCTATATATATATATAGATAGATATGTATACACACACACACACAGATATATATATATATATATATCTGCCACAAACTTGGCAAAATTTTATGGGATCTAGCCTCGACATTCATTAAATCAAGTAAAGAGGTAGCCAAAGGCTCAATTATCCTCTGAGACTCAAATAGGGGATATGATAAGAGGCTATGGATATGACCCTAGATCTCAAACACTTTCCATGTGGTCCTTAGCTCCAAGAACACAAAAGCCTTCTTTGATGAATGTGGAAGAAAAGATGGACGGGGAAAACATTATATGGACAGTACAAAACACATCAGACTTAGAAGTCTCTAAAGTTGTCACCCATTTTGCCCATTTAAATGAAGCCAAAATAGAGAAACTATCACAAATATATGGAAGGATTTTTTATGAAACAATTGCCTTGGCCAAAGACAGGACGAAGGGCCTCATGAAAATACAAGTACTGGAGGATTAATTGAAGGATATAAAGGCAAAGTTGGAAGAAGCATCCAAGGCTCTTCCTCCTCATGTTCAATAATTTTAAGTTATTGTCACTTTTGTCACTGGGGAACCTGATAAGTCAACTAAAGTATCTGACAAGGATAGGAATGAAGTTGCTCTCTCTTCCTTGATCAATATTTTGCAACATAGAATTGAGGTAATAAAAGGAAATATAGATGTAGTACATAAGGCATACAACAAATTGCATGATATTGACAAGGATGTAAAGGATGCAATAGCAACCTCAGATCAAATTTTCAGTGTGTAGTATGGCATGGGATCTTTATTTGTAAGACTAGAAGCACTACAACCCCATAGGTCAGATCTTCCTGAGATATTAAATTAAGTTGGGGAAATGATAGAGTAAATTTGCGCATCCTTGTCCTTTTTTAAGGGAAAGGAAAATCAGGTACAATTGAAATTGAATATGTTTGGTCCTGACTTCAGCAAATACATCCCTCCTATACATAATGAGAATGATGAAGTGAAAGGTGTTGAGGAGTGGAGAAATGAGTTTGACGCACTCCTGCAAGAGAAGGAATCTTTCCTAATAGAGGACAGTGTTTTAAATATGGATGTATAATAAATCCCTGGATGATATTTTTAAGGCTGAAACAAATTTTGCCAAGTTTGTGGTAGATACCAGAGTAGCGCTACTGCTGCTGGTTCTGCCATGCCTTCGTCATTTTCTTTGAAAACTCTTGCAAAAAAATTCTATTCCAATCCAATTTATAGAGTTGAATTAGAGCTAGTGGAATCTGCCTCTATTTGGATGACAATTTCTAACATTAGTGTTTGGACGGGAGTTCCAAAGATTTTTCATTTTTTTTATCATTAAGGGGTCGAAGCCGGGATTTGTATTACTATATAAATAGTAAAACAAAAGGAAACATACGGAAGAGTTACTGGTTCATAACCCAATCCTACCAAGAGAATTGTGAACCCAGAAAAGACCACCTAGGCTCAAACCAGAGAAAAGTATTGCAGTAGGTTGAAATTCAGTGATAGAATAACCTAGCAAAATTCAAAATGAAAAAAGAAAAATTTATATATCCCCAAATGGACTTATCTCGTGAGGTCACACAAAGGGAGAAGTGTTGTCATTTTCAGTGGTTTCTCTAGAATCAGATTTGGACCTGTCCCCCAAGGCTAGAGAGCTGCTATCCAGAGACTTTTCATTGTTCTTTGAAGATTTAACCTAAAAATCCAAACTAAGGCTATTTAAATATATATTAAAAAATTACCCAAATTACAAAAAATCTAGAAATGATCAACACATTGTATACATCCAAAAAAATTGGCATAGTTACATTATTTACTGTTCAGTTACCCAACTCTCATTTACATTGTATACAATTGTACTTATCGATGAATGAACAAACATTCATCCAACACCTTTTCTGTGACTTTTTGATAATCTAAATTACATTAAAGTTTTCTTATAATTTTAAACTATTTCTCATGCCAAATTTTCAACAAGAAAAGTTATAAACACAATATCTAGTGCTAAGAGCTCTAGTTAAAACAATGGACCCTCTTTCTCAATGCTAGAAACAAATAATTATTATTTCATAAAAGCTTTTGGAAAAGCTTAACAAAATTGTATGCACAAGCTATACCATTGGATCTTGATGAGTTATATTCATCTAATTATGTTACTCATCATTGTTCTAAAGTAAACTTAAGCCAAAACTTAGTAATCTAGTTTAACTACTTGCACATCTTCGCATGCATTTGTTTACAGAGGTAAGATGCAACTTTTTTTTATCTCATATATCATGTGTATTCTATATAAGGAGTATTCTATACTATCATGTGTACTATCATCTATGTGAGTCAAAGGTCATCTATGTGAGTCAGAGGAGATATCATTGTGTAGAAATAAATAAGTTTAGTCCCTAACTACCTAACATGTTTAATAATGAAAACTTGATTGATGTGTTAAGCACTCTCGGTCGATACTTGATAATGAGATAGATGCACATTACTAGCACCATACTTCTATAGTATAGTTGGTCATTAATTTTCAGTGAGGTTTTGATTAGTAGTTTCCAGCCTAGTTCATTCTCACAAGAGAATCATCAAATTATTTGTTAGCTCTTTCATGGCAATAATGGTGTTGATTACCCTTACTCTGCTTCAAATTCTGATATCTATTATATTCAAAGCTAAATTTTCTCTTAATTAAACATCAGCTTTTGAATACATTGGACATTTATTTTACTAGCACTTGCACCAAAAGAAGGTTCAATGGGAACATATTTGTGGTGGCTTGTCAAGATGCGTCTGTCATTTTTTTAAGATGCATTTGTCATTTTTTAGCTTTTTGTGGTACCTGCACATGGAAAGGTAGGATGTTTTTAATTTATATGTTGTATTTATTTAGAAATTTTATAACCAAATTCATTTAAATCAAAATAATTCAATTGTGGAATCAATGTAGCTGACGGTTACTAATTTTTTTTAAGTTCTCATATACGACATCTTCCTGTGAGATGCAAACCTATAAACCAATAATTTATTAGCCTCATGTAGCTACTCCATCTTCTCACCAATAGTTGTCAATATATATGAAATTATTATCAAGTCGTATCAAATATATGATTATGGAAAAAGATGATAAAACCCTAATTTTTGTTAATTTTTCTCTCTTCCAAACATCTTTAATGTTTTAGCAATTAAAAAGATATAGCTCTACATTATAACTATTGGTCTCACTCTCATTACCTATACTTGCCAAAATATACCTCTATACAATCTCTAATATTAAAAAATAAAGAAGAGAGAAGCCATTAAAATGTTCTTTAATTTTTATCCAAGCTATTAAACACCTTGTCAATAAGGAGAGCTTGAGTATTTAATTGAGAAGTACACATTCAAAAATTTTATTTCAAAAAGAGATATCATTCCCATAATTTCAATAAGCATATGAAAATGAACTAATAACTTTCAATTATTACGGTTTGCAACTACATTAAATCCCTGAAATTGTATTAAAAGGCATATTTTCAACAATTATTCAAAATTTATAATTATATTGTTATGATAAACGTAAAGGTAAGGTGTAAGGTTACATTCATGCTACTAATGGAAATATTTATACAAAATAGATTGTCTAAGCCTATGCACAGAGCTGACAATGATAAAAAAAGATTTTTCTTCAAGCTCAAAAGAATGCTCTGATTATTCAACTTTCAGCACAAAACTGCTGCATTTGGCAAGACATTGACCACAACACAACAATGTCACAAAGTTATTTATGTTATAATAATTAGGGCAATTGATATGATAAATGTAAAGGTAAGGTGTAAGGTTACCTCCATGCTACTAATGGAAATATTGATACAAAATATATTGCCTAAGCCTACACAAAGCTGAGAATTATAAAACATGATTTTTCTTCAAGCTCAAAAGAATGCTCTGAATATTCAATTTTCAGCACAAAATTGCTGCATTTGGAAAGACATTGACCCTTGCAATTTTCCACTCTTTTTTGAATTAATGTAATATGAGGGGAATGTTGGCATATTTCATTAATTACTCAATTAGTTTTTTTAGTTTTTAAAACTTCATATGTAAGAACTTATCACAATTGGTAGTTATCTTCTTCTACATCACCTATTTGAAGGTGCATTATTTGAATAAAAACACCAATCGATCAATCCTTTTCTCTTATTCTCTAATGTTGGTCATCTCGTTGAATAACTTTCCTTAAAAATATAATATTATTATTTTTGTACTCAGTAAAATCACTTCAGAGACTCTAGAAGATTTTGATTTCACCCCTTCTAGTAGAAGAAAAGAGGAAAGAATATTCAAAACAAGATCTTAAATTCTCAGTAAAGCATTATATTCATGAATTAATAAGAAGTAATGAGATATAAAAAAAAAAGAAAAGAAATAATACATGTTTTTATTGTAAGAAAAAGGTTCACATAGCATGGGTTTGTAGGAATAGATATAAAGATGCTCTTAAGGGAAAGCTCAAAGAATAATATGATGGATGTAATGTTTCTTGTGTTGAAGATGTAGATTCAATAGATGATGAGTATTTTTATTCATGATCCTTGTGGTGGTTCTCTTAAATTTTACTTGTTACTTTGAGCCTTCATTTTGGAGGCGTGTGGCATCAGAGGATGGAGAAATTTCCATTCAATATCAAGTAAGCTTCTCACTTTGAGATGGTGATCTATATGAGAAGCATGTTTGGTCTTTTAGATTTATGTTTTCTATTTTGTTTTCCTTTCTAATGCTAACAAATTTGAAGAATGCATGTCTTGTGAAGACTCATTTTGGAGATAGGTTTGGGGTTCGGTGTTGAGCTTAATATTGATTTTTTTCCAAAGAAATTCAGAGTATATAATCAATAATTATACACATTTACAGTCACTAAACAAGGATATAATTCATTTGAGAGTTTAGGACTGAGAGATTAAGAACGAAATCCACTGATACACTTTTATGAGGGTCAAGGGATAGCTTCATGAAGCCTAACATGGTTTAGTATATTCAAAATAATCTTCTATTAAAATATGTATTCTTTATAATGAGAATATGTTTTTATGTAATCTTTAAGGGAGGGTGAAAGACTAGGGTGAATTCGATGTTACTAGGATCAATGTATTAAAAGAGATTATTGGCATAGTTATATTAATGTAGCTATGGTGGAACTGATGTTCAATTACCCAACTATCATTTATATTATATTAAATTGTATCTAATTATCGATGAATGAACAAACATTCATCCAACACCTTTTTCTCTAACTTTTTTATAACCTAAATTACATTTAAGTTTTCTTATAATTTTAAACTAGATAGCATGCGAAATTTTCAAAAAGAAAATTTATAAACACAATATCTAATGCTAAGAGCTCGAGTCAAAATAATGGACCTTCTTTCTCAATGCTTGAAACAAATAATAATTATTTCATAAAAGCTTTTGGAAAAGTTTAACCAAATTGTATGCATAGGTTGTACCATTGAATTTCAAAAGAATTAAAAAATAAAATATAATTTATAAAGGAATTAGATCTTGATGAATTCTATTCCACAAATTATTTTACTCATCATTGTTCTATAGTAAACTTAAGGCAAAATTTGCAATCTAGTTTAACTACTTGCACATCTTTGCATGTATTTGTTTATAGAGGTAATATGCAATTTTTTATCACATATTGAATAATATATGAAGAGTATTATTTACTATCATGTGTACTATCATCTATGTGATTCAAAGGAGATATCATTGCATAGAAATAACTATGTTCAGTCCCTAACTACCTAACATTGTTATCATGATTATGTGGTCCCTTGGCTTAAAGAAGTTAGTATCATTTATATTTCAAGTTTAATAATGAAAAATTGATAGATTAACTCCTTTTAGGTAACACTAGGGTCATTGGATGTGTTACGAACTCTCAGTCTATACTAGTGACCCATTCAGATGATGATATGCATGTGAGAAAGCATAGCTCTTTACAAGTGGCAACAAAAGTAATAAAGTTCTTATATTTTCACACTACATGTCTAAGTTGGTGACATCATGGATAGTTATCTACTCCCCTACAATGTTGGTTAGTAATTTTCAGTGAGGTTTTGATAAGTATTTTCCTTCCTCGTAAGGTTTTCCAGCCAACCCCTCATGATCTAGTTCATTCTCATGAGAGAATCATCAAATTAGTTTTTAGCCCTTTCATGGAGTTAATAGTGATGATGACCCTTGTTGAGCATTATTTTTACAAAAGTCAATTTCTAGGAATTCAAGATTCGATTTCCTCTCTTGAAAGAATAACGAAGTTATTCCCAAGGTTCTCCATGGTCATGGTACAATCGCTTGGCAAACTCAGTTGAAGATAAATGTTAATGTTCACGAGGAGGCCTTTTCTGGTACTTTCAAGACTTTAAGATTCAAAATAACTTTAGTACTTCTTTTATATTTTCAATTTATCAATGTTTATAAATTACCAATGATGTAAAATCTACTCTAAATCCTAGAATGAGTGTATACTCTATCCATATTTTCAAAAAAGATCAAAAGGTTTGGGTAACAATAATTAAGAAAAATTACTAAAAATGAGATCCTAATGGACGTAAACCTTTCCTGAACCTTCCTTGCAAATCAAATGGTAGAAAGATGGAAACCTCACAGAATATAAATCATACCAAGTCACGATTCTATACCTAGTAGATACAATCATTTAAAGAAAATTTTATCCAGATGCAAGATTTTCAAAACCTATCAAATCATGAAGCCACAACATGCGCACACACACAAGACAAATTTATCTTTAAAACAATATAATTATCCTTCCCAATCATTCGTCACAGCAAGATTGATCAACAACAACAAACTCCAATCTAATAAATCGTATATCCAGAAATAATAAACGTAGTTGGCTATTTGAAAGAAATGAACAAGTAAACACAAATTAATTAATTTCCCATATCTAGCAGAAGAAATCACACTGTGAATGAAGAACCAATTGCATATATTTTACTGCATAAAAGATCCAAAAATTTTACGTTAAAATCTTATGCAATATATAACGCTTTGGTTTACAAAACTTTGAACCCCAAAACTGGGGCTCCATCTATGCTAAACAGCGAAATAAATCTAGAACTAAAGCTTATTGAAGAAAAAATACTACTAAACTAGATACTAACAAGATCACATGGATTCTTGATCCTTTTATGTTCAGTTTGCCCCAGAAATTAGGGCCAAACGCGCCCAAAGGAAATGAAATCTGAACTGGAGTTCTGTCATTTCGAACTAGAGTCTTGATTTTAATCTTGGATTTCTTCTTTGAATTCTTCATCCTAACTTCTATTTGCATGGGCAACTGATAAACATCTTCTAATCAAGCCAAAATGAACCCTAGTCCATAGGTAATCTGATAAAAAAAATTCCTCTTAATACAAATCTTCTTCACGTCAAGATGGACTAGAAATTCAGACCCTGACCTTTGCTCTGAAAAAACAAGAGGCTAAAAAAACTAAGTATGGATAAACTCTTCTTGGGCTCCCCAAAATTTTGGACTTTCTGAGGCCGAAAGGCTGAATTTTGGGGCCTCAAAAAATGGCTAAGTGTCAAAACTCCTTTTTGCAAAATCTGACTATGTCCCCAAAATGGACAATTAGTTGGGAGTATATCTTGACGAGCACAAAGCCTTGGTACTCTCTTTCTTGTACCTCATCGTAATCTACCTCTTGCACATTACTAAGGAACTACTCTTGCTTTTCCCTGAAAGTAGTCAACTCAGAAGTAAAGAATTTGATTTCTTCTTTGTTCTCATACATTATTTTCATATCCAGCTTGAATATGAAGAGTTTATGGAGATCCTCCTTTGTGTTAAACCCTCCATTAATTCCCTTGAACTGCATTACAATTCTCTTTACCAGACACAAGACTTGTTTCTCGTTATCCTCATATAACTCCAAATCTATACATCTGAAGAAATATTCTATTTTGTCCTACCATATCATGACTCCCTCATGTCTATGGAAAAAAAAAATTATGCACTTTTCATAGACCTTTATTGTCTTTGTTATCCTTTTAGTCCATGTTCCAAAATTATCCAATTCTGCACCCTCATATAATTTGACCAAAATTTGGAAGCGTTGCTTCCTTATTATCTTTAGGTCCTTGAACACTTTCTCCCACATGTTTAATTGGAAATCCAATCCTTTCTTATCTTCCATCATATCCACCTACTTGGTTGCCTCCTTGAGAATGGTCCTAAAATGTATCAAAATTTCTTGAATGATTCCTTCTCCCAATTGCTCAAAATCTACCTTCTAGTCTATACACACTTGAACAAAAGAATGTGTTACTCCTGATGATAATTCCAGGGTGGACTTTTCCAAGAAATATTGTATTGAGGCTTCTGGGAAACTTGAGTCAATGGGACTTACTATTTTTAGAATGAATCTCTTCAGTGCTTCATTCTTCTCATTCAATGTTTTATCTTTTCCTCATCTTTGTCCATGAAACCTTATGCATGTTTCATCTCTAAAGCTGCCAATGTTGTGCTTCCTTCTCTTGTAGGTTCCCCTAAATCAACCTCATCAAAGGTATAATCCTTAGGAACTATCTTCATCTATCTACCACTAGTTGTGGGTATTGCCACGTGTGCCTTCCACTGGCCCCTATTGTCTTAAGTGACATAGGACATGGTCCTTGGAGGTACACTAGGTTCATCTTGGTGAAAGTATTGGATTAAAAATGACATATTTGTGTCCTCTTCTTCATTATAAACCCTCTTTCTAGGTTGTACCTCTTTAGTAAACCATTTAACTTTAGTAAAGGTCATGACTGGCTCATACGGAGCAATGCTCAAGACTGAGGTTGTCCCTTTTGTACCCTAGACTTCTATCTCCTCTTCGGCTTCTCATTACTTCTCTAATGCTTCTCAAACCTCTGAACTATATTCTTCATATAACTCTTCTTCTATGATTCTATGCTTCTCTCTAGTAGTGGTAACTGGCTCCTCATATTCCCAGGTGGAGGAGTACTTTCTTCCCTTTTAGGTCCTCTCTTATATTGGGATTTCTCCATATCTTCCAAAGGACTTGTCAATATTTCAGCTCAAAGACCTATTATCGGCTTTTTCTTTGTCTAGAAAGATGGTGTTGTCCGTATAAACAAAGGTATTTGGGAAGTTGGGCCTGAAGAGGATATGAGAACAAAAGGTGGAGGAGTGGGAGATTTAGTTGGAAATGAAGGTGGAGGACTGGGAGTAGGTTTTGGAAATGAAGGCGGAGGAGTGGGAGTAGGACTTGTACATGAAGGCAGAGGAGTGGGAGACTGACCATGTTCTCCATTCGAACCTCTCTCAATCTCCTTATATTCAAGTGTTTCCCCAAGCGGCTCTCTTTGAGATATCTGTGACGTATGGATATTTGGAAAGCCTTAAATTGCTTGTACTTATACTTCTTTGTCTATGGTTAAAGACTCTATGGTGGATGAGAGCATCTCGGTGTTTCTTTCTTTGCTTGAATCCACTTCTAGGAGTTGTGTACATTTACCATGGCGATAGTGAATTGAGAAAAAGGGGGAGTGCGAGTAACTTGTGGGATCAATGGTACCCGCCTCTCCACATTAAATTTTTCATTATGATCAAATGAGTCCACCCTTTGATCCTTGAACCCTATGAGATTATAAAAGTTGGGTATGAAGAATTTGTTAGGGCCAAGGGATTCCTGGGGATTTCCTTGTTCTTCTTGTGCCCCTATCTCTGCATGAGTCTTGACATCCTCTTAGAGATCTTTCTCCTTTAGGGTATTTGTCCTTAATCGTGTCCTCTTCACTAAAGGTACATTCTCTTCTACTCCTTCTTCCTCTTCAAATTCTTGCAAAGTTTCTAACCATGGAGATACAGAGGATCTCTTCCTTTTGTATACTTTTTTCCTTTCTCATGAGGTACACTTGGGTTTTGTGGCCTCTACAGTAGGAAGTTTTCTTTGAGTTGCTTGTGATTCATCTAAAGGTGGGGATATGCTCCCAGTCATCCTTGTCTTTCATGGCTTATGTTTTGGATTGGGGTCATATACAACAGGGCCCTCATGTATGGAAACTATTTCTGATCTTTGTGGCATTGATTTATTTTACTAGAGCATCAATGTTCTTTCTCCTTGATTCTTATCCCCTTTTATTGGTGGTTTCAAATACCGCTAATTTGGCATGGGGTCCATTTAGAATGGCCTTTTGATCCAATTTTTAATAGCCTTAACTACTTTCTTAGCCTTGAACTCAATGCTATCATTTTCAGCCTTGCCTACTTCAGCATTTAAGATAGGTCTTGTATATACCTTATCTTCATTATATAGTGGGTCTAGTATATATTCCATCTCCTTTTCCCATATCTTGGGTGGAATGCTTATCTCTAGGATAACTTGTGTTAAATCAAGGGATATTTTTCAATAATCTCAAATCTTGACCTCATAATCGTCCATATAGTTTATCCAGTGGTCCTCTAGGTGAGGCTCATGAACGTAATCCCTTCCCATGATGTGGTTGTAGGTACTAACGGGGTCAAACCTGGTCCTTATGATCTCAAGGGACTATAACGGGAATTCATCCCATTCAAATGCAAGGGACTTGCAAAAGGAAGATTGGTTTTGAAATTGGTATAACCATTATAATTATAGCACATGTTTTTCATTAAATTTGATAACCACCCATCTTAACTCAAAAAGGATATCCATGTACAAATTTATAATCCAGTATATTCAACAACATGGCTTTTTCAATAGAACCCATGATCACTCACCTTGGGAATCATTCATACACAACCCTACATCCTAATCTATGAGCACCATAGATAAACTCAAATTAGAGGCTTGTTGTGTTGACCAAGATATTCCTCCTCACGAATTTCTAATCTCTCATGAGGCATAAAATAAAAGATCTAATGGTTCATAATATATTCAACACAATATTATTTTTCCTTTTTATTTCCCCCTATAAACCACATATTTTATCACTTGGGGTAAGCTGGGTTGAATTTAAGAACTTCCATTTCATGATTAGGGGAGCTTTTTATTGCATAGACCACCCATAAGAGAACCTTAGCATTTGGTTGAAGGTACTAATAAAAGAAAGAAACGTTTCAAAAGAACCCATTGTAAAAACATCAACTAGTAGAAAACCAAAAGAAAAGAGAAACTCCTGCCCACTCCACTCTGCCTCCCCCACCTGTTATAAAATGCTATCGACCATTGAATAGAAGAGAAGGATGGTTGAAGATCTAATGATTCCTACCATATAAAACAAAAGACCTAATGATTCCTACCATATAAAACATTACTAAATAATAATAATAATATAATGTTTCCATATGTCCCAAGCATAATAGATTATTTATTTAGAGAAAAGTTCAAGTGCTTCTCATTTCTCTATCCTATTGCAGCGATTAACAAAAAAATCCCACTCCTGGACCACAATATGTTGGAATTATATTGAGATAATTTGTACTGAGAGGGGAGGGGTGAATCAGTACCTCTAAAACTCTTCTTGGTTAGCCCATTAACCCTTAGTCATCAGTTTGTAATTTAACTTATCTATCTGTTCATCTTTCTTTATGCATATGAAATCATATCAACATTCTTTTTGATATGTAACAATAATAGAAACATTCATGAAATTAGATAACACATGACACAAGATATGATATCGCAAAAAACTTCTATTAAGTAAAAACTATGGTGGGGATTGTTACCCACAAAACTTCACTATCTGCAGATAAGAAGAGATGATTAAGGCTTACAATTTGGTCACTTCTGATGACCTACCCTGTTAGGAGTATTATAGTAGAGACCTGTTAAGATCTACTTCATTTGAAGCTTTCAACAACACTGTTTAGTGTGCACTCTGTTAAGAGATTTACAAAGGACGGTTAAGTCCACCTTCTACAAAAGGATTTTTGATGTGATGCACTTGTTAGAATGCAACTACATAGGTCTTTGATCTGATGGAATATGCAATCTTCAATTGCTTGATAAAAAATCCTCTAAAGCTCCAAAAATACTATTAATCATCCTTCCATGATTGAGTATTACCTTTATCTGCTTGTCGGTAGCCTCTGTGTGTTCTTGATAACTGATGTATTATGTTTCTGATCTTTGCATGAATTCTACCTTCTGCTCCTTAGATGCTCTTTGTGGCTATCAATTATAAAGAATTCATGTGATCACACTTGAGTATGAACATCTATTTATACTAGCTTAGGTTCAATTCTTGATTCATGCATTCGCAAGTTAACTCTAGATTCAAGATATACAACTTGATCTTGATCTCTAGTTAGATATGCTTTAGATCCACTAGGATGCTTTAAAGCATTTACATAAAGCTTGCGTGACCATAAAAAACAAAAAAAAATTCTACAAAATAGAATAACTTTGCTTTATCCGCCGTGTATAAATCAGATCCACAATTTGCGGCTTTTCATACTGTCGGTTCTGACGGTCAGTGTTCTTGGTCGTCGATGTTCCTTTCTTTGAACATGTCATCGGGTATGCTTGTCTGTTCCTGTCGGGTTGTTCTGGAAACTGTGTCACCGGTGATGCTTGTCTTTGCCAGTGATGCTTGTCAATTTTATACTTAGATTTTTCTCAAAAATCTTTGTTCTGTCGGGTATGCTTACATTTTACCGATGCTGCTTGTGGTTCGCCGGTGATGCTTGTTGTCTTCCGGTAATGCTTGTTGTCTGTGTTTTTTCTCTGAGTATACTAATGGAAAAATTATGACATCAATCTCCCCCTTTGCAACATACTGAGGGTATTAGTATGTACACCTATGTATACTTCTACCTTAGTCATTTGAATGACTCCCCCTATGTATGTGCCGGTAAGTGTAAGTATATATATATATCCTTTATCTTTTTCTTTTTGTTATCTGATATATGTATTGTCTGGATATTGTATTGTACATAACTATATACATTGCCTTTCCTCCTTTTTTTGATTCTAAGGACAAAGGTACTTACAACTTCCCAAAAAGGTGGGAATGTGAGGACTTGACTTCCTCCATCATCTTCTCCCATTTTTCTTTCAGCATTTCTAGAGCCATGTGCTCTAGTGAAATCCCTACATGAATATCATAGATGTTGTCTACTACAGACATCTCCGGGGTTGCTATTAGATTTCTAGCTTCTGAAATATGTTGCTAAAGTATTGTGAGATTTGGTAAGATATGAGCTTGGAGTTCTGTGATCTCACCTCTGAATTGGGTCTCAGCATCCAATATTTCCTGCCTTAGCCTATTTGCTTCAATGAATGTGTCATGATGTTCCTTTATGCTGTCAGCATGTGAGGTTAGTCTTTGTGCACTCTTAGTGACATTTGAATCAATTTCTACTAGTTTGTCACTATTTTCTTTTCCATATTTCTCTAGTGTGCACATTTTCTGAACTAAGGTGATTGCTTCAGCAATCATTGACTCTAATTCATCACTGAGTTCTGAGAGTTTTACCTTGTTCAGTGTCACTTCTTGGCTGGTTTTATCAATTAACTTGAATTGATATTTCTTTTCTGCTTGCTCTTCCATTGCTTGATCTGCCTCTATCCCTTGCTCTATAATAGCGTCGGTGAGAATAGCAATTTGTTCCTTGACTGAAGTATTTTCATCAATTTTCATTTCAGGAACCAGTTGGTGGAGTATCTCTTTAGCCTTGTCAAGTGCCATGTTTTCTCTATGTGTTTGGATCATCTTCTTCTGTATGGCTTTCCTCTCACAGAGCACTCCAAACTCTTGAAGTTTTTCACTTTCCAAAGTGAATATGTCCCAGTTTGGAACTTCAATGACTTCATCAAGTGTCATAGCCAATATATCCTTCTTTACTATTTTCTTCTTCTTCTTCTTTGGCTGGTTGGCAGAGGTAGATTGATGTAATACCATTTGTAAGGCTTGAGACTGGGTTGACTTAGTTGGTGAGTGTTTAGAGGATGAGGCATGCTTTTGTACCTATTCTGTATTCACCGGCCAGTTTGGTGAAGATGTCTCCTCACGTTCCTTGGGTGTTTCAATAGATGAGTCTTCCTTTTGTTTTAATTCCTCATTTCTCTTTACTTTCTCATTCTTTTCTTGCTCTACAACCTTCTTTGAGGTATCCTCTGTAGTTTTCTCTGCCTCTTGTTGTTGTTCCTTTGATGTATCTTTCTGCTCATCGGTGTCATCCTTCATTTCTGTGTTGGTATCCTTTGGAGTATTGGATGCACCTTGATTTTCATCTGTACCCATATCCTTGGGTATATCATCATCTTTGTTGGATGATTTGTCCTGGCTAGACTGCATATCGATAGCATCTATCAATATATTCATATTTGTAGGCGTATTGACAGTTGTAGTGTCAATAGCTTTGTCCTATTCGTCGGTATTAACCCTTGTAGCAGTGATATCTTCATCTTTGTGCATATCTGTCGCAGGGTCTTTTCCTGTAATGGTGTCGACAATGTTGTCTAACCATGAATCATCATTTATATCTATATCTAAGTTACCTTTAATTGTGAGGTCCTCTTTGGCAACTTCTTCATCCTCCAAGTTAATGT
>MU228455.1:48690-60246 GCA_018584345.1 Thuja plicata
GCTTACAATTTGGTCACTTCTGATGACCTACCCTGTTAGGAGTATTATAGTAGAGACCTGTTAAGATCTACTTCATTTGAAGCTTTCAACAACACTGTTAAGTGTGCACTCTGTTAAGAGATTTACAGATGTACTTGTTAGAATGCAACTACATAGGTCTTTGATCTGATGGAATATACAATCTTCAATTGCTTGATAACAGATCCTCTAAAGCTCCAAAAATACTATTAATCATCCTTCCATGATTGAGTATTACCTTTATCTACTCGTCGGTAGCCTCTATGTGTTCTTGATAACTGATGTATTCTATTTTTGATCTTTGCATGAATTCTGCCTTCTACTCCTTAGATGCTCTTCATGGATATCAATTATAAAGAATTCATGTGCTCACAATTGAGTATGAACATCTATTTATACTAGCTTAGGTTCAATTCTTGATTCATGCATTCGCAAGTTAACTCTAGATTCAAGATATACAACTTGATCTTGATCTATAGTTAGATATGATTTAGATCCATTAGGATTCTTTAAAGCATTTACATAAAGCTTGCATGACCATAAAAAAAAAACAATTCTACAAAATAGAATAACTTTGCTTTATCCGCCGTGTATAAATCAGATCCACAATTTGTGGCTTTTCTGACTGTCAGTTCTAATGGTCGATGTTCTTGGTCGTCGATGTTCCTTTCTTTGAACATGTCGTCGGGTATGCTTGTATGTTCCTGTCGGGTTGTTTTGGAAACTGTGTCGCAGGTGATGCTTGTCTTCACCAGTGATGCTTGTCTTCACCAGTGATGCTTGTCAATTTTATACTTAGATTTTTCTCAAACATCTTTGTTCTGTTGGGTATGCTTGCATTTTACCGGTGCTGCTTGTGGTTCACCGGTGATGCTTGATGTCTGCAGGTAGTGCTTGATGTCTGTGTTTTTTCTCTGAGTATACTAATGGCAAAATAATTTCATCACAATATCTGATACTGCAGCAATTCATCGAACCGGTACAATCCATATAGCCTGTGCAGTGACCAGGACCATAACAGGGATCTGGCAGCGCTACTCCTGCTGCTTCTGCCATGCCCACTACCAACTCCATTATTAACACTAGACATAACAATTTCATTGCCTTTGCCATTTTATTTTAAAACTATTATCAAGAAATTCTAATCCAATCCAATTTATAGAGTTGAATTAGAGTGGAATCGACCTCTCTTTGGCCTGCAGTTTCTAACATTAGTGTTTGAGACTGGAATTCCAATGATTTTTCATTGTTGTTCAAAGATTTAATTGAGAAATATTTTGTGAATTTTATCTACAATCTAGAAATTATCAACACATTATATACATCCAAACTAAGGCTATTTAAATATAGATTAAAAAATTACCCAAATTACAAAATCCTAGAAATAATCAACATATTGTATACAACCAAACAAATTGGCATAGTTACACTAATGTACTTATGGTGCAACTGATATTCAGTTATGCAACTCTTGTTTACATTGTATAAAATTGTATCTAGTACTTATCGATGAATGAACAAACATTCATCCAACACCTTTTCTCTAACTCTTTTATAACCTAAATACATTATTATTTTCATATAATTTTAAACTAGATTTGAAAAGCATCAAAAATAAAAATAAAAAATAAATTTTCATATAATTTCAAACTAGATTTCAAAAGTATCAAAAATAAAAATAAAAAATAAATTTTCATATAATTTTAAGCTAGATTTTTTTTATAAATAGTGCCTTTTCAATTAATAAAATATCAAAGTTACATATCCACAAAAAAGGGGTTGGGGGATATAGAAATCACCCCGCAAAGTTCACACGGAAAAGCTGGAAACATAATACAACTATTCATAAAAAAAAAAAGGTATAAAGCCATTAAGCAGCAAGAGCAGTGGCAGAAGGAGGAGGATCTTTATCATCAGAAACCCACACATCATTGGGGTTAACAGGAGGGTCGGGGAGCGACCATCCATCATCTTCAGCTTCTTCTTTATCTTTCTCTTCCGCCCTGGGCGAAGAAATGGCTAAAGCCAGGCAGGGAAACTTGGAAGAGGTGGTAGGATGCCAATCAGAGCCACGACGAGAACCAAGAGCATCAGGAGGGGTAGACTGAGTCAAATCTGGAGACCACCCAGAAGTACAGCGAGGCGGAGAAGCCGAGCGGCACCGCCAACCATCGCCGCCACCTCTCAGAGAGTGGTGGCGGGGTGCCTGAGACCGCGGGGTGCGTGAGCGGCGCGCTGAGGAGCTGCACCCACGGCAGTGACCTCTAGGAGGAGTACCTTCAGCAAAAATGGCATCAGGAGGAACCCTGGCAACAGTGCAGGGAGCATTGCCCCAATGATTGAGTAGCTCCTGCAAGTGAGCCACTTCTAGAGCCACTTTATTGGCTTGAACTTGAATCTGCATCATAACATTATTACATATGCAAGCCTTGTTATACAGAGCAACATTCGTATCAAGAAAGTTGTGAGAAAAAATAACAGCATTCCTATCTTTCCATAAAGTGAACAAAATCTCCATCCTGAAAGTATGCCAAATCTGGGTAAACTTGGAGGGAAGTCTATGAGAATCTCCTAAGACAATCATGTGCTAGGAAAAAGGCTCAAGCCGAAAGGGTTTGAAGAAATCGTGAATCCACTGCCAATACTGTTGAGCTCTCCTACAAAACCAGAAGATGTGCAAGAAAGACTCAGGGTGACCACAGAAAGGACATCGAGGGTCATGAACACCTAGATGTTTGATCCTAGGGCCAACTGGGAGCCCTTGAAAAAAAATACACCAAGCAAAAAGAGCCATCTTGGGCTCTGTAATGGCAGCCTAGATGGTTTGAAAGTGAGAGCTCCAGTAAGAAGTGGAAGAATGAAGATGCCATCTCTGATTAAGGGTATCCACCATCGGAAGATGGGGGGACAACCACCTATAACCTAGCCTTGGTTTGTAATTGCTGAAAGGCATGGCAGGATACCATTTCCAATCCTTCCACCAGGGCCTAACAACCTGAATACCAATCTTATGAAGCAAGTTGGCAGAAATCGCAGAAACCAAAAGATCAAAAGTTTGGCGATCAGAGCGAGCCAAATGATACTGAACCTGCATATCCTCCCAGGAACGGAGACCCATAGATGCTCTAGAGAAAGGGTGTCTGGATGCCACGTTTGAAAAAACGCAGAGCACTAGATTTCAAAAGCATCAAAAATAAAAAATAAAAAATAAAAAATATAATGCCTTTCAAAAGCATCAAAAAAATATATAAAAATATAATTGGTAAAAGAATTAGATCTTGATGAATGCTATTCCACTAATTATGTTACTCGTCAGTGTTCTACAGTAAACTTAAGCCAAAACTTAGCAATCTAGTTTAACTACTTGCACATCTTCGCATGTATTTGTTTACAGAGGTAAGATGCAACTTTTTTATCTCATATTGAACAATATATGAAGAGTATATTTCTATACTATCATGTGTACTATCATCTATGTGAGTCAGAGGAGATATCATTACTTAGAAATAAGTAAGTTCAGTCCCTAACTACCTAACATTGTTAGCATGACCGGGTCATCCCTTGGCTTTAAGAAATTACTATCATTTAGATGTCAAGTTTAATAATAGAAAATTGATTGATTACCTCCTTGTCACACTAGCCATTGGATGTGTTAAGCACTCTCGGTCTATACTAGGTACCCATTCAGATGATGATATGCATGTGAGAAAGCATAGATCTTTACAAAACTTCTTATATCTTCACACTACATGTGTATTTTGGTGACATCATGGATACAAATGTCTACAAAGAATAATCAAATTATTTGTTAGAATCTACTATATTAAAATTTAAAAAAAAAAAAAAAAAATATTCAAAGTCATCTTTTCTCTTAATCAAACATCACTTCTTGAATACATTGGACATTTATTTTAAAATATGACTAGTATTCTAAATCATTGTTAGAGGAGTGATGTTTTAGTACTTGTGTATAAATAAAGAAGATATAAACATGAAATCATAGAAATATGAACTTGTTTCTACATCCAATATATAAGGAGTTTTTCTCCATGACAACATAAGGAATCATGCTAAAAATGATAAAATTATATCATGAAAGTTAGAAAATGAGGTTTATTATTGTAGAGCGAGTTATTACAAATATTACATTTATTTGATTTAATGAAAATTTTAAAAGGTTAAAGACGATTTTGCGGTGAACATCATAGATAATATCATTTAATAGGTTCTAAAACTCACATAATCCACCATTCTTAAGTGGGACTCTCCCTCCCTCCCTCTCCCTCCCTCTCTCTCCCCTTACAAATTCAATGTTTGTGGCTTCTAAAACATTAAGATATTATTTTGTTGAGGCTTCTAAAACATCTCTCCTTCCTACCTCTCACACAGTTTTTAGAAGTTTAATTAATAATAACATTTAACATTTCTCACTATCAAATTCAATAGACAAAAAGAAAATCATAAAAATATTTATACACCTCATATTTTGTTGCTCATATTTTGTTTTCTTTTAACATAGTTTTATTATCATATGATTTCTTCAAATATTTAGTGCGTCATTTAAGAAATTGTGATCAAAATATTAATACATTATATTCTTTTTATAAAGATCCAAAACAACATATAAAATAAAATTTTAAAAAATGACTTTTATTCTTAGACTATTAACCTCTTTAAATATATTTTTATTATATAAATATAATAAACGATCAATATAAATTTTAGTTAACCATCCCGAATCCTTATAAATTATTCTACTTTTATCAACCACTTTACAAGTTTAACCCTTAAACTAAATAATGATTAAAGATAACCCTCCAAAACATTTTCCTTTACATACTACTCCTAAAACACAAAACCCTCAATTTTCAGTTCCATTGAAAAGTGAAAATAAAAGCAATGGATTACTCTCCTTTCACTAGGGGTCAATTTCAGATGGTCGGTAACCTTTATAATTACATAGCCCATGGAGCTGCCAGCACAAAATCAACATTATGAAAAGCAAAATGAAAGTTCACTTTAACGTGTAACCCAAATATCAAAAGCCAGCTGAACAGTAGAAAAGCTTGTTGAGGGCGATACCCACCAAAAAGCAGCTAAATAATTGAGTGGGCCTTCTCACACCACTCTCATCGCCTTTTATACCCCTCTTTTCCTCACCCCCAATTTCATCAACTCCATTCTCTTTTCTGTATGTGTGGAGGGTTTTGCATCTAATACATCTTCTCTTCTACTCCCTCAAAAAATGGCTAAGATTGAGAAGGTCATTGGTGGTGGTGGTGGTGGCGGCAACGGCAATCATAGTAGTGGTGGTGGCAGCAGCGGCAGCGGTGATAGTAGTAATGGAAGTGGCAGCAGCAACTGTAATAGTAGTGGAGGTTGTGGCGGCAGTAGTGCTGGTGGTGGTGGTAGCAGCCTTGGTGGCAGTAGTGGTGGTGGAGGAGTTGGTGGTGAGTGTAGTGGTAGTGGTGGTAGTGGTTATGGCGGCAGTAGTAGTGGAGGAGGAGGAGTGGGTGGTGGTTGTAGTGGTAGTGGTTATGGTGGCAATAGTAGTGAAAGAGGAGGAGGTGTTGGTGGTGGTAGTGGTAGTGGGGGTGGTGGCAGAAGTAGAAGAGGAGGAAGTGGTAGTGGTGGTGATGGTACTTGTGGTGGTGGTGGCAGTGTTGACAACAGTGATGGCGGCTATGACAGCGGTAGTAGTGAAGGAGGTGGCAGTAGTCGAGGTGGCAGTGGTTTCAGTGATGGCGACTATGACGGCAGTAGTAGTGAAGGAGGTGGTGGTGGTGGCGGCCATAGTAGTGGAGGAGGAGGAGGAGGAGGAGGGGTTGCAGAGAAATGGGAGGTAAGGAAGAAATGCAAGGCAACAAGAAAGAGGAAGACATATGGTGGGTATGTTATAGTGATGGTCATATGGTTTGTGCTGCTACAAACAGTAAAGCCCTCTCTGGGCTTCCTCTCCGGAGTTGTAGAACCAGAGCTGTGGGTCATATGGGAGAGCCCCTTCTACATTTTCTTTCTCTTAAACATTATCATTGTAATCATTGCCTTCAGGTCTGGAATGTTCGCCAGCACTGCCTCTCAAAATGGCGGCTTAGATTTTTACTCTGAGTTTATCAACAAGAGTGCAGAAAGCAGCGCCAAGTTTCAGACTGCAGATTCAGTGACCGGCTGCGCCAGGAAATACGGGCGCAGCCAGTCAAGTAACTCGGAGGCATTGAAATGCAGCACGTCAGATAGACCGGCTAAGAATTAATGGAGGTTTTCACTAGCTGGATCTGTTGTAATATGAGTTATATGCCAATTTGGATATAGAGTTTATATTCAAACTCGTAGAGAAAGTTTTTGTAAAATAATTTATTAATTGTTTTTTTTTTTAAATGCGTGGAGGCATTCCTGCATCTGTTTTTAGGTACTTGTGTGAGTTAAGGCGAGACTAATTCCTACGGATAAGATCCTCTGCTAGCTATGTAAACCTCAAGAATTTAACGTATTCTGGTTAGGCATAAATTCCATGGACCACTGTAATTGAGTTCATTGTATTCTACTTGTACTCAGCAGATTGTTTCATTCTAAGGGTTTTCTGTTTTGGTATGGGATTTTCTTATTTGAACTAATAAGGGTTTTCTTCTTTGGTATGGGATTTTTTTAAAAAATAGGTTAAATTTAAATTAATAATAAGGGTGTATTTGATTTTCTTTTGACCTGCTAAGCAAAACTTCTAAGAACAAATTGATTTCTTGTATAAAAGATTTGAAATGACGTGGAGCAATCCACTATATGTATATTTACTATGTTCAATTAGGGGAAGATAAACTTTAAATATAATTTTTTAAATTACTTTAAATCTTGTTATTTTAAGATGCTAGTTTTTGTTTTTGTTTTATGTTTATATTTTTTTTTAAATTATATTAAATCTTATTATTTTCATGTAATTTTGGTCTTTGTTTTATGTTTATAATTTTTTTTTTAAATTATATTAAATTCTATTATTTTTTATGTACTTTTAGTCTTTGTTTTATGTTTATTTTTCATTGTCTTATAATTCAATTTGTCTTATTTTAAAATAAAAGGCTCTAGCTTAAAATTATTATCTAAATATGAACTATATCTATCACATTAGTAATAAGAAATGTTTTTTCTTTAGGATTTTTTTTATGAGATTGTACTTTATGAATTAGATTGTATGTGTGACTTAGTCTTCTCACTTCAAATTTTATTTTTTAACCTTTCACATTGACCCAAATTTTGAAAAATCTAATCTTTACTTTTTAGCTTGCATACCAAAACATTTTCAATTGAGAGGATCTTCAATAATTTAAGGACTACCAAAGGATATTAGTGGGCCATAGAGTTTCGATATTATAATATCATATCAAAACAAAGGAGTTACATGCTTATGCATGAATGTGTTGGTTGAGTTTGAATGGTCATCTTAACCATGACTTGGATGCATCTTTTGGAAGCCAATGATTTTGTTGATATTGAAAGGGGTTGCATGGATGGTTCATATCTAATAAATATTGGCCTTACAATAGAAGTTTGGCATCACATTAAATGGTATCACACGTATAGATTACAAATTAGCTATCAATGTGTTGACTTTGATGGTATATAATGTAAGTGTATCTCATTGTAATATAAGATTATATTTAGAGTTAATGTAGTGAGATATAAATTTGAGAATTTTTTTTATGTAAAAGGATTTTTCTAGGATATATGTTTTGCCTTTATTTCTTTGATATTTTCACTTGCTACTTCTATTATATTTTCAATGTATATTTAAATATAGTTTAGAAACATAACTATGATATTCAAACCTATTCTAAAACCATACAAAATGAACATAACAATATGAGAGATGATGCATGATAATTTTTGGGGCATTTAAAGGTGTAATGCAAATAGGTTTAAGTAAAATGAAGAATATGAGGAAAGATATGATCCATACACATACCATAAAGAAGAAAATTAATTAGAGAGATAACAAGTAAAATAGGGAAAATAATAATATGATTGATATGAAGTGAAGAAAAGAAGGTGAAGATCATGAATAATATCTCTCGGATGAAATAAAGTAGGAAAATGATGATGTGAATAGTTTAAATTGAAGTAGGGTATATTAGGCAAGTAAAAGTTTGTGTAGGATAAAGTATCAAATTGTTAGAGAACTTTGATAATTGTGAGTAGAGTGACGTAGAAATAATATATCTATGGGTGGAGGACTAATGAAATACTATCATACCATGTAGCCTTAACCACAAGTGGTTACAAGTCATAAACATTTATATCTAATTAAATAATTTTTTTTAATATAAAATACACAACGCATACATAAATAAAATTAAGACTTATTAATCCACAATAATTAAACCAAGTTATTAGGAATTTTAGAGATGAATTGTATCCTTACACTAATTAAAAACTAAAATTTCCTAGAACCCAATAGCAAGGATCTCACTAGGAACTCGTTCTAGGTTTACATGTAGATTATCAAATAACTCTTCATTTTCAAAAGTATCAAAATCATTTTATTATTTTTCTACATCACAATAAATCAATAATAAGATCCTCACTAATTTACCTTCAAGGTTTGGGTGTTAGCTACTTAGATTTATACTTAATTATATCCTCCTTAACAAAAGACCCAATTATTATCCAACATCTTAGGTCTCTCTCATTACATATAATAATAGAATAATCCTAAACTACTGGTTTATATGTATAATTCCCAAATAAAATCCATTACATCTCTTTAAATAATACCAATTAATTTAGAATGGTCATATGAGATAAATTTATCATTTACTTCTTTTCATTGATTTCAAAAGATAATTTAGAGATTTAATGAAATTTGACTAAGAAATAAGTCTTCTCTAAGTATCAAGATGGCCCTAAATCATCACATGTGTACCTAAAAGTGATTCCATTCAACCCTTTATTCACTATAGGGAGGTCATGGGATTTATCCTTTTTATCCTCCATATGTCACTTTATATTACTTGCATTAGTAATATGGTTGAGACTATTGGTTCATTATCTTGTGATTGTTTGTTTATGGATTAACATGTTTGAAATTAGATATTATTTTTAAATGCATGAAATTGAAATTGAAATGATGATGTTCAATGTTATATTTCATATGTTTCAGCTATGATTTCTATCAACTAACCTTTTGATGAGAATTTGAGTGCAAATGAGTTCATGAACATGTCAAAGATGACAGCTCGAATGAGATAGAAGTGTCCTAGTTTCCTAAAAACTATTGGGATGACAGAAAACCTGGTGCACGCACACACACACACACACACACACACACACACAATGTAAGTTATATATAATTGAATGTAAAGAATGTTTCTCAAATCTTTATCTTTGATCTGATTATGTGTATAGTAAGAAGTTAGATTTGTTTATGTGAATGAAATCGTTGAATTTGTGTTTATTTTGAAATGTTTTCACCTGGGTTATATATATATAATCATATATATTCATGTTTAAATACATATATTTACTTTCATGAGACAAAATAGTTTGAACTTTAGTTGTATGACTAAAATATATTTATTCTTGTTACAAAATAACATGATTTACATCACGTGGAATTCATACTAGAAGATCAAATTGCATAAAGAATTGTGCATATCTCATTATCTTGTGCATGAAAAGTAATATATAACCACACAAACCTTGAATGAATTCATAGTAGGAAATGAATGCATATAGTATCATAATGAATATTACTTGCAAGAAAAGTAAAGAGCTAGTTTAAAGAGCATATCCATGGTTCTTAATTATCTTTTATTGAAGAAAGTAGGTTACTTTTATTTGTGTGTGTTGGGTATTGAATATGAGTTGATAAATAATGTTGATGCTCATTTCAAAATCTATATATATGTAATGTTGTGGTGAAATGGGGTTGTTAAGGATAAAATGTAAAGATTGGAGGGGGGGGTTTAATTGATAAATTGTTAAAGTGTGTTGAAATCCTTAACCCTATTTCACCATTTACACTTAATTGAGTTTGATATTGATTGTATATTTTAATTGTGATTAGGGGAAGATAAGATGTTCCTTTCTTTCACCCTCAAATACACAAATAGGAGATCCAATTTGATCAACCCACGTAGAAGGGTTAATGCACAAGTGAATCAACTATTTGGAAAGAGAACAAGAAAGGGGATCTCAAATTCTATAAATTGATTAAGTAAATATGCTTGATGATAGTAATTGAAAAGGATAGGAGGAAGAACTAACCTTACAAAATTGCAGATCAAAGATTGCTATTTTCTGAGGTCTATAGACTGTTTCTAGAAAATCTAACAGTTGATCCCAAACCAGAACGCAGAGACAAACAAAACCTTGAAATCTATTTCCGTTCTAATGTCGTCTTATGAAAAAGGTTGACCCTGTACCACAAATGCCAACCCTGTCCTACATAGATCTGAAAGTGTCCCTGTTCGCGCTATCTGAAAGAAGACTGAAAAGGGTATCCAGATCTGGTCTCAGATCTACAGTCCTGAACCTGTACCTGCAAAAAGAAAGGTATGTTTGTTGTGGGGGAGGGGTTTGCCTTGGTCAAACCCTGGTTTTGGAATTAACCTTAATGTATAATTGAAATTGCATAAAGATAACAAAGTAAAAACTCAAATTCACCTTGCTTGTAAAGTCCTTCTAGCGGATTCAAATCCGTGAATCCACAAGTATGCTTCAAAATATGGAATGTAGAATGGTTGGATGTCTTCAATCTCTTGCTTATAGATCTCCAACACCAAGTCTTGGATGGGTTCTTGATCTTGAAAAGGGTTTTGGAAGAAGATGGATGGAGAGATCACCAAAAGGGCACCTTGTAGCTTGAATCCTTCAATGGCCTCCAATGGATCTCCTTCATGAAAATGGATGCTTGAATGAATGAATGCTTGCTTCAAATCTTGCTTGATTGCTTGATCTTAAATTAGGAATGCTTGATCACCCTTGGAAGACTTTATTTGCTTGATTATGGTTAGAGAAAATGAGAGAGAAAGCTTCCCTTTTATACAAAATTAGGGCACAACCTTCTAAGGAGGCCTACATAGGATAATTAAATCACCATTAAAGACTTTACCAGTAGGAGAGGACCTATATTAAATAAAATTTAGGAATCCATGCTTCGTAACCCAAAATAGCCGACCCGAAAGTGGGAGGAAACCTTTTGTGACGACCGACATCCGGGAAACCAAAAGTTCCCAAGATTTGGACCCTGGGACAGGGTCGAGATCGGCCCTGTCCTAGGATAGGGCCAAGGTTGAACCTATCCTAGGTCAAGGCCGAGGTTGACCCTCTCCCTGAATCCAAGGTTTGGGTGTTAGCTACTTAGATTTATACTTTATTCTATCCTCCTTAACAAAAGACCCAATTATTATCCAACATCTTACGTCTCTCTCATTACATATAATAATAGAATAATCCTAAACTACTGGTTTATATGTATAATTCCCAAATAAAATCCATTACATCTCTTTAAATAATACCAATTAATTTAGAATGGTCATATGAGATAAA